>CM052438.1:147804240-147825135 GCA_028533085.1 Varecia variegata | reverse complement strand
TATACCTACAAGAAGAGTGCGATGTGCACTGTCTGGGGAATGGACACACTTGATGCTCAGACTCGGGGGAATGGGAGGCACATGGGCAATATATCTAACCAGAACTTTTGTACCCCCATAGTAAGCTGAAATAAAAAAAAATTAATTTCAGACAGATCATATATTTAAATGTAAAAATTAAAATCATGAATATTAAAAAAGGTGAGGCACATTATTATTTTCTCAGGGATAAGGAGGCCATAGCACAAAACTTATAAACTATAAAGGAAAAGATTGACTATGTTAAACATTTCTGTATGGAGAAAAATATATAAATATACAAAATTTTAAAAATAAATGGTGAAATATTCTCAAGTAAGAAAAATACCAAATAATCCAATGATAAATTGGATAAGAATTACAGGCAGCCAATGAAGAAATAATAAATACAAATGCCCATGAACATCTGAAGAGACAATTCAACTTAATTCCAATAAAATAAAAGCACATACCTATGGCCTGCTTTCATTGTGCCACATCAGACTGGTAAAGAGGGAAAATGGAGATGCTATCTAGAGTTGGCAAGGATGTAGGGAAATGGGAACATTCAAGTAAAAGTTGGTAGATATGAGAGTACCATCTACCTGGATGTCAAGATGCATAAAGATTTAAAATGTGCATGTCCTGTGATCTTACTAATACCAATTTATTCTATGGCGATAATTAGAAAAGAATTCAAGTGTACAGCCATGTTCATTGAAGAGTTGTGCATCACAGTGAAACTGTGGAAACAATGTGGATACCCACAGAAAGAGGAGTACATAAGTAAATGCTGGTACATCTGTACCATGGAGTATAGATGAAAATTAATTGTATAGATTTATATCTACCTAACAGTTTCTCAAATTCCATTAAAATCTACCTTACCTTTAAAAAACATGCAAATGTCTCTATACTGTTGAGTGAAAAACGAGAATCTGATGTTGAAAGGTCTAGAAAAAAAATATTGAAATCTTGATGGTGGCTTCTTTGGATAGTGAGTGTTTTTGTTGTTGTTTCTTTGCTTGTTTTTCATATATTTTTGTGTGTTTTGTATACCTCTGTGCAATTTTGGATTTCACAATGAAGGTGCACTTATCTTTGTAGACAAATAAACATCAAGTTTAGTAAAGTCAGTGAACATTAAAAAAAATCAGATGCCTCATTGCAAAGCAATGATTCTGTTAAAATAATTTTCTGAACAAAACTTCTCATTTCCTAGGAACTATCTGCAACAGGAAAAATGTTTAATTTTCTCCTAACAGATTTCCTGTGATGCAAAGTGCTGTGTCTTTCCCAGAGTGTCTGTTGAGTTGCCCAAGGGACCCCATGGGCAGGGAGGGGTCCAGGGAGATGGGATTCAACCAGAGCAGTTCTGTCTTAGTCTGTTTGATACATTAGGCTTCTAGCAATGTTTGAAAATCAGTCTGCTAGGTTACACTATTCCTCTTCAGCAATTTGCCCTGTGAATATAAACCACCCCTCCCACCCTACCCCCGGCGATCCAGTCCAGGGCATTTTCACACTGAGATTCATTGCCATCATTTGTCCACAGCCTGAGTTCCCCAGAATCCAGCCTGAGGTTTTAAGCTGGTTGGCCAGGGCCAGCTGACTAAATACCCCTTTTCTTAATGTTTTCTAATTATTGGGGAAATTCCACCTCTGGACATGGTGCTGCTCAAGAGACTTTTAGAAAGTACACCCTGTGGTGTGCATGGGTTTTTCACCTGAGTGAACGATTCTGCCCAAGGTAGCAGAGAGGAGAATTAGTGCAGGCAACAGATACTGTCCAAAATTATTGCTCTGGCACCTGTTTGTTTTGAGGTTGTTGATGAAGTTATAGATGTCATGCTGCTCAATTTTTGGATAACTTGAAGCTAAAGACTACCTTGGTTAAGCAAGAAGCAGGAACCTAAAGGATTCCAAAAGCATAGACGATGAACATGAACTACTCTCTTATTGGCATTATCCAAAAATGCTCCTTTGTAAGGTATTAATATCAAAGTCATCATTACTGGAAGTATTAAATCAAATGTTATTTGTCATTTGTGAGGGATGCAGGAGAGATTCTGGGACCTCTACTATTTTCCGTAAGTATGAGATTCTAGTCCAGTATGCACAGTTCCCTTTAAGAAGCAGGATCAGCAAATTCTTCCTTAATATAAAATATTCTTTCATGTTGTTCAACAAGGAAACAACAGGAAGAGTGTCCATAAAATAGTGTGACCAAGGGCATTGGATTGACCAAAAAAAAAACTTTCAAGGGCTTTGCAAGCTACTGCTTGGTGGGTAGACTCATACCAATGCCCCTTGTTTGGTAATGGGACTCCAGGCTGGTGGTGGAGTTAAGGACCCCTGTAGGAAGGGAAGAAAGACAGGTGTCCCGAGAAGCCAGAGGGAGAGTCCAAGAGAGGCATGGTGAGGAGCTATGGCAATCAGGGTGGCTTCCGTCCAGTTCATCATCTCCCCACTATTCACAAAAGCACCCCCAGGTCTCTTGAAAATTGTTCATAGGAAGGCAGTCACCATTTACAGTTTGCAAAGCAGTGAAGATAAAAGTGTAGGAGACAGGATTTATATTTACTGAGCCTTGATCATATGCTGGGTACTATACTAGGTACAATGGACTCCATGTGTTCTCCCATAGATAAAGCACCTACTGTGTATAAAGCAGCGTGTGGCATAGTGTGCTCCCTGGAATTCATGCTTCATAATCTTTCATTCAGTTGCAGCACAGAAACTATCAGGCTCGGCACCTTCTGGAAGAGGCTTGAAAAGAAGCAAAGCTGGCACATCCTTTGGTTGGAAGTACTGGAAACTCCAAGAGTTTCAGGCACAGTGGTGTCTTTAATGCATGGCAGCTCGCAAAGCTGGCCTTTAGGGTCATTGTTCAAAGGTAGAGCTTTCTGTTTCCATTTTTAACTGGGGTCAGCAAACTGTGTCGGTGAGCCAACTCCAGCCCTTGCCCTATTTTTGTAAATAAAGTTTTATTGGAATGCAGCTGCACCCATTCATTTGCATATTTTCTACAGCTCTTTTCACACTACAGCACTACAATGACAGACTTTAATAATCATGACAGAAATATGTTGCCTGCAAAGCCAAATATATTTACTATCTGTAATATTTACTATCTGCAAGACTACAGAAAAGTTTGCCAACCGCTGGTTTGTCATATATTTCAAGCTCACTTCAGTACTTTTTATTGAAATTTTCCACTTTCTGCAAACCTATGGTTGAATATTAATTCTATTGCTATTCTTTTTTTTAAAAACTTTTGGCAAGTTGGTTATTTGTAGATGTAAATATTTTGGCACGGTTTCTAGCACACGTGAGCCCCTATGTATGTCTACCATAGCGATGGAATGATTTCTTGGGTTTCACACCCTTTTTATAAGGTTTGCCTGTGGCTGTGGGGGAGGGGTGGTGTCCTGCTCTCTCCCTACAAATCCCAATTCAGGGGAGAAAACAGGAGAGCTGTGTGGTCCAGGGGTCTGTTTTCTTTGCTGTTACTGCTGGTGGACTCATTAAAGACTTGTTAGGATTGGGGAACAGGTGCCCAGACAAGAATGAATCTTTGGCTTTATTGTGTAGAAGCCCTGAGGTTTGAAAATATTAGGTTAAAGAAGAAGTCTTAGGACTATTTCCAGTGTTGCAAAAAAGTCCAGCATAAATCCCCCTTTTCAATAGTGAAAACCAAAGTACTGATTTTATTTCCACATTTTCCTGTGTTGCCGGACAGTCTTCGTGAGGTAAGATGCCCTTTCGTGGCACTCTTGCTGATCCTCAAGGTTGACATATTTACAGACTTCTTTTCGTTGATCTTGATTTTCCATTATATTTCCATTTCTCCACTTTTTCATTTCACTTATTTTTGTTTCAGTGTTTGCATTTATGCTATGTGGTCACTTCAAACACTTAGTGGAAAGAAATGGGGTGTGAATACATACAAACAAATATTCAGATAAATGAATAAGCCTAATGGAAAATGTACATTGCCTCAAATAAGACCGAGCAGCCTACGAATCCATCAAGTTTCTGTGCTTTGGGTTGGAATTTCTTTGCCTGTGCCTGGTGATCCTGGTTCTTTGCCTGTGGGTCAGAAGTTCTGATTGTCTGCCGCTGCCATTGTAGGACGTCCTGAGGTCCTTGGAGGAAAAAATAAAAAGTGTCCTTAGCAATGAAAAGCTGAGCACCATTGTGTCAAATCAAGTGTTCCAGCCCCTGAGCATGGCCACACTGTGGATGTGTTTTCCTTGGCACTGGCCAGCAGTCACTTGCAAATGCATGCAGGCGAGTGCTACAGATCCTGGGAGGAGTGAGCCAAGGCTCAAGGAGAATGTTAGAGAGCTGAAAGGTGCTATTTAACATTCTGGGCAGAAGTGTGTAGATGTAAAAATTATACACAGAACTGGCTTTGGGAAATAGTTGTGAAGGTGACAAAGATTGTGCCCGGTGCTCCTTGGCTGTTACTTAGCACTTTGCCCACCTTCGCCTTCTAGATTTCTCACTGTTGTACCTCAGCCTACATCGACTCCTTGCTCCTCTGACTTGTCCGTCCTTGTTCTCTCCTCGTGACAAGCTATCTGTCCCTTAGAATTTTGCTCTTCGCTTGGGCTAATTTCATAAATGGATCCGTGCAATGCATAAAAAAATTGGTCTCATTTGTACTAAGCCACGTCCTCTTATAAGGATCTCCTCGGAGGTAACACTTGGGACTTTTACTCATTCTGACAACCAAAATAAACTTAGTTGGGGGGAAAGAGTGCCAAACCAACCGTCACAAGACCTGGGTTTTGTACCAGCTCAATCATTGCTTATGAGACTATGAGCAAGCCATTGAAACTCTTCAGATATCAGGTTGCTAATCTGTAATATGGGGTTAGGAATCCTACATGGACAGAGTTGCTATGAGTAACAGATGACTTGATTATACTTCTGAAAGTATCCTAAAACCCCTAAAAGGCTGTGTAAATATGAGATAACATTATTATTACAAATGATTATATTTCTAATTTCGTACCATTGTGACTGTTGATACAAGGCTATTGTGAAAAAGTAAAAGACAATAAAGTGACATTTCAAGTGCATCTCTGAAGGGCAACCTATTATTTGGTATTTTGGCAGGCTCTGAGCAGTACTACCGTAGACAGGGCAGAGGTAGCTTTCTGCAAGGTTTTTAGCCAAGTGTGGGACAGATTATAGTATGGTTACATGGGTTCCTGGCCATTTGAACAATTTTATCCCAGTAGGAAGTGAAGCTAACATTAAAGCATACCCTTTATGTGACAGACACTTTTTTCTAAGCATTACGTTAAAATTATTTAATCCTCAAACAGTCCTGACAAGAGGAAATGAAAAATCACCAATGAGGAAACTGGGACTTGGATGTGCTAATTAGCGTCATTTCTCCAGTGCTGTTTCCTGCACATTAGGAATCACCTGCGTTAGCCTGAAGGCCACTCCCTCCAATGGTGAGTCTCCTGACCCATTTTAGTCTTGTTTGGTTCATGAGCATCACATTCACAGATGACACAAAGCTCAAAGTAGTAGCTTGAAGTTTAGACAGTTGGTCCAGGAGTCAGAATAATATTGGAGGGCCAAAATAATGAGCCCAAAGTACAAGATGTAATGTAACAAATGAATGCAAATTCTTTTATTTAGCTTTGAAAAGTCGACTGTCCAGTAATAAGATTGGAAAAAAATTGTGTCTATATGTGTGTATGTGTGTGTGTGGAGGAGGGGTGGTCTTATGCATTTTAGATAAATAAAAAATCAAAGGAAATCAGAAGTCTGTTGTGATTGTTAGAAAATCTATAAGGCTGTATTTATGGGAGTATATTGCTCAGATCAAAGGAGGTGATATTGCACTGTTATCTGTATTGAGCAAGCTCATACTAGCTGTATTGTATTCAGATCTAAACCACTGTTCAATCCTGCTGATAGACTAGAGATCATCCAGTGTTTGACAAATCTTTGCTTAAGCTAAAATTACTCCCTTCTTTCTTAGCATCAAAAGACTGAGAATTCTATGATGTCCTATCCTGACTAGGTCAGAGCATGGCACAACAGGGAGCAGGTCTTGAAGTCACAGCAGGCAAACATCATGGCCATCCAAGAAGGGTTGGGAAGAGTTCAGGAGAAACTATGTCCAATGGAAAACTTAAGGGCCTGGAAAGTGAATACCAGAGTTAGCATTTGAGTGAAGGGCAAGTCAAAAACTAGCAGGAGCTAAAGAGGAAAGAGAAAACAAGTACTTGAGGAAGATGTCAGGGAAGACCAGTTAGGCTGCTGAAGAATATGCTTTGCTAACATGCGAATGTTCCCCTCCCCTCCCCCAATGAAAGACCTTTCTATCAGGATCCCAAATTCTGCTACTAAACTTTAAATAGTAGATATGAAATGGGGAAATGTGATTTAGAGCAAGGATTGAAGAAAAGAGTCCTAGTAAGTGGAATTTGTTTCATATGGAATTCTAATGATGTGGTAGTGTATGTTCTTGCCCCATTGGCTTTTGTACCAAGCAAGAGTCTGGCCTTTGATTAACTGATGCTAATCTGGGTGCAGGGAGGTGGTGGGCACGGAACAGAGTCATTCCTTCTCCTCCCCGAAGACACACCAGTGTCCACGTGGGAAAAACAGCACCATCATGTTCTTCCCAATTCCCAATTTTCAAACAGTAGCTAAGCTGTCTAATTCAAGCTCAAAGAAAAACAAACAAACAGACAAACAAACAAACAAAAAACTGGGAGAAGGGAAAGATTACCAAGGATCTTTTTAGTCTGCATTTGATTTTTTTTTTCTTTCGAGTCTTGGGTAGAAATACTAACTCTGAAACTCAGAATATGAACCACTATATGACATACTCATGACTTTGTTATTGTTATTGCTGTTGTTTACTTAGAAGCAACTTGGGGTCAAATAAGTGCCTCTGGTTTTACCTTTGTTTTTCCAGCTGTTGGCAGCATTAGGATCAATAGCTGGATGGTGCCTTAGAAGAGGTGGAATTTACCCTGCGAAGTTTCTACTTCGCACTGACCGTGGCTCCTTTGAGAGGTTAAGAGAGCACCTTGTGACCTGGGATGGTGTCTGAGATACACCTAGGAAGACAGCCAGAGATTCTTAGAATCACTGATCCAGAGTAGCCGGTAGTTTCAGAATTATAAAGTTCTGGAATCTCAAATTAGGATTAAAAGTCATCCAGTATCCAGCCGCAGCCTCGGCATGAAAAGGATTACAGGAGAAAAGAGAGGGACAAGGAGTCTAGCCAAATTGCAGTAGCTCCACCAAGAGAGATTTAATCCATTTCACTTAAATTTAATTTACGACTGCTTTGGATGGGTAACATTGTTGGTAACGAAAGCCTAAAATATGACTTAGTCTTTGATTCCAAATAATATCAAGTTTCTTGATCCCACAGAGTGGTAGGTTTATTTATTTATTTTTGTTGTATCGAGCTTTGTTTTAATGACTAAATGAAAACATAGCCAAGTTTTTTTAAAACATCAGCTGAGGCTTCAAAACACTGATTATAGATTTTAATGATGAAACGAAACCTTCAGTAAGGTAGAACACTTAGCAAGGGCATTGGAAGCGACGTGCCATTATAAAGCAGCACGTCTGGTTTGGCCGAAATCCTGCCTTTGTCTCCAGAGCTATTTTGCTGTAAATTTAGAACAAAAATACCCTTTCTGGAATAAAAATGTAGCTTTGTTGGCTACAAGTGCATGTTTGCTGCTTCACAATTTTAGAATTAGACGATGGACTTATTTAGTAGACATTGGAGGGTAAAAAGCAAAAGCCCATAATTTAAAACATTCCACTCTACCACAGTCCAAGAAAAACACGGACCGGTGAACAAAACCAGCAGTATTGTAATAAGAAAACAACTAGGTGCATTTTTTCCAAAACCTAAAAACCAGGAATCTAAATGTATGAGTTACTGGCTAAAAATTCCATTTTCATGTCTCAGTTTTGAGCTGGAAAAACAACCTAGACCTGATAAACATCGTTTTAAAAAATGCACACGTTCCACTGCAGCCCGAGGTGTGGACAACAGGCTAGCATCCATCTTCATGTCTTCAAGGGGACTTTCTGCCGCTGGGAGGGATCCTGTACTAAAAGGATTTTACTTTGCAAAGATTCATAGACTTCCCACTCAGGTCTGTGGTGATTTCTGAAGTTCCCTCCCCACAAATTATTTGGCAATGCTGTGAAGGTGTTTTATTTTTCCCCTAAACACTTTGAATATCTGTTCGAGGTTGGCGGCGTTTTCCAGGGCAAATGATGTGGTAACTCTTAGTAATGAAGGTGGGCTCACTCGGGCGGAAAGGCAGGAAGAGAGGTGAGGCTGACATATAGGCCTCTGTTCTAAGACAATTACGAAGTGTGAGTCAACACGCCAGCAGCACTCGCGCTGTTAGCATTTGTGTGTGTGTGCGTGTATATGACAGACACCAGGCATACATTCCTGAAGATGGCCGAAAGTGACTTGGAAACTACCAACAGCAAATACAAAAGTCCACTGGTGTAAAGCAGTCTGCCTGAGAGTTAAAACTTTGATTATATAACCAGTCTTAGAGTTTTAGACAAGGCTGTACTCGGTGAGGGCTGAGGAGTTCTAGTTCTACTACAACATAAGACCTGGTCACATAAAATGTCAAGGGAGGTAAACTTTGGTGAGGAAGGAGGAAGAAGACAAGGACTTTTTGAGAAGATATTTGCAGAAGAAGCAGAACTTTTCCTCATCGGTTTATTCGTGTGGTCGGTCACTCACCGGCCCACTCACCTGGGTACAGGCCTCAGGTAGCATCGTGCAGGTAACGGGTGTGACTCGTGAGTGAGCACGTCTAACATTTGAGTATATGAATGTACATAACACCTGAAAGGGTGTGCATGGCGCGTTTGAGCCCAGCAGGGTAGAAATGAGGATGTCATGGCAATCGTTATGTATATCACATCCTCCCTGAAGAAAACCTCCTGCTTAACAAGAGATGTGACATAAGAAAGGAAGGAATGGATTCCAATGCGTAGGGATGATGCAAGGGAGGGGATCCATTTGGACGCCCATTGTCAGGTTTTATTTAAACATAAAATGTCTCTTCTGATTCTTGCCTTGCTACTCAGGGAGTGAGTCAGGGTTATTTCTCTTCCTTCTGAATCTTTTTTTTTTTTTCACATATATACTTTCATTGAAAGTAAAAATGAACAGTCCTAGTCACTTGCTGTTTAAATAAGAGAGGGTTTATTACCCTTAACCAGTTGTTATGGCAAGAATGCTGTACATGTCAGTGGTGGCTACGTTCCCAGGTACCCGGTTGGCTTTTCTGGCCTCCAGAGAATTCCTTTTCTGTCTCCGCTGCCTACATGTCTGGAGTCTGGCCCTCTGGAGTGCTGCCAGCGGAGAACCACAGACAAAGGCGCTGCTTCTAAGGCGCACACCGAGTCCTGTGCCGCCTGCCTGTGGTGGCCCCTAGCATTTCCTTCGTCACTCAGCTACGGCCTCTTCAGAACTGAGTGCCGTGTGCACAGTGACTCCTGTTCCTTCACTACCCGCCGGCTGGTTCAGGTGAGGACTACTCTCACTGCTTTGACTGTCTGCTTGGGTAGAAAGGAAAGGAAGGCCACCATTTATGGAATTTAGGCAGTTCAGACAGTCTTGGGCTACCTCCTGCTGGTCCTAAGCAGGACACCGGGGAGATGAAGGGGTATGGAAGTAACATGTCCCATCAAGACCTTACCCTTAGGCCTTTTGTCTGAAGGTCAACCTCTGGTTCAGGACCAACCTACCAGGCCACAATGTGGGAGGCGTATCATCCCAGACATTCAGAAGTTTGTGTATCAAATGTTTGAGTGTGTCTGTGTGTCCTAAGGACTTGAAACTGACTTGCCACACCATGACACAGAGTGCCTTAATACTCTTCTGCGCAGTTGTAAAAAGGCTTGGCCATTTCCACGAAACTGTATTAAACCTGGAGATGAGAAAAGGGAGATGCATCCAGACAGTACACTGGAAAACGACCATAGCTGGCTGGCAAGCTATGTTTTGCTCAGAGATGCTGCATCGTCCTTACCTCCAGGCCTGCCTTCTGTGACAGGAGCCACTTCACCACTCATCGTCTAGGCCCAAGGACGAGATACCTACCATTCCTCAAATCCAGATCTCCTAAAGAAGGTGAGGAATCCCTCTCCCACCTGTAAAACGATTCCTGTGCCTTATAGGAAGACCCAGCTCTTTGCAAGACAGCTAATAACTAGTAATCTGTACCCATTGCCTGATTTTTCAGACTTTACTGTAACAACAGCCTCTATCACATTTTTAACAGAGAAATACTCAAACAGTAGTGAAGCCAAAACTGTTCTTTACTTGACCAAAGTTACTTCTTTCTGAGTCTGAGTGAATTGGTCTAACAGCTGTTAAGTTCTTATATCTTAGGGAACTCATAACCTATTTTGCAAAGATTATTTGTCTGAATGCCTTAAAAAATGACATTATTTTTGCATTTTACTTGTATATCTTTACTATAAAGAAGAAACTGTAAGCCTGTCTCAGTAAAAGCATTTTACATGCACAATCACACTTACTCTTCTATCCTATGAAGAAAAGGTAGTAATTGTTCCCACATAACAGGTTAGGGAACCGGGGGTCAAAGCAATGGGGTGACTTGTTCTAACTTACATAGCTATTAAGTATCTAAACCTAAGTCTGATATTAATAGGTATAATGTTTTACTACATCACACAAAAATGGTTGGAAGAGTGGCAAGTGGAATATTCACCATTACTACTATGATGTCTTGAATATTATTGTATTATACAATAATAAAGTAATAAATTTATACAATAATAAAAATAATACAAAGCTTAGACTGTAAGCTTCATGAGGGCAAGGATCAAGTTGGGTTCATTACTATGTCTTTAGTGCCCAACACAGAACCTGATACAAAATAGGCATATAAATGCATGTTGAACTGATTAATTAACAAATATTTTTGTCCAACATATCAATACATTAATTCCATATTTTATAACTTTGTTAATAATTGTGCTCATTCGTATTCCTGTAGCACTTTCACTTTTCAAAGACCTTTCTTTTTCTTAGTAAAGTTTGTCTTAGGAGGACAAAGTGAAAGTTAAAGACCCAGATACTGGGAATTCACGTTGATTCCCCAACCCTGGAGTAAGACGATTAATTGTGAAGGAGACAAGCCTCACAAAATTGCCTCTGCAGCCTGTCCTCCTGGACCATATGTTCCAGGTTCTCTGGAACAGGCCTGGTTGCTATATGTATTCCATTGTCCCCATAAGGATATTCTTCCTTGTCAACCATGTGTCCTGATTTTTCATCTAGAAAATATGGTCACCATATGCATGTTATAAAACTTGAGTCCCTGGACTAACTTCACCCTTCCTTGCAGGTATTGCCAAATCTCATATCCTGCTGAATTTCCCACATGTGCTTCAAACAAATGCTGATCCCAGCCCTTTGCATTGATTGTGAGCAGATACACTACAAAGTCTTTTTAAATCAATAACTTAGTTTTCCATAAAAAGATGATCTCAATGACATATTAGAAAAATGCATTTTTAAAGTACATTTGAATTATGTCTCTAATGTAATCAGTGAATTATTTTTATCCAATCTGAGCATTTTCTGATTTTCCTAATATAAAAGGTTTATGACTTTAATCAATGAAATTGATCAATGAAATTAATGAAATATGGTTTGGTATTATGTTGGATTTGTTATTTTACACATTTCCAAATAAGATGGGCCAAGTCAAATTGATACATTTGGTAAACTTGATTATCTGACTCCATGGATATCATGGATAAATTTTAGAGACAGAATGTGGGATAAGAACAGACATTGTTTCTTGTTTAGACTCTGATACCACTTTATTCTGTGACTCTGAGCAAACTACTTCCACTCCGAGCCTTAGTTTTCTCCTTTGTAAATTAAGTGACTTGGTTTATGTTGTTGGTTCTCTTACTTTCCCCTGAGGATCCTGGGAGTCCCATGGAGGCCTAAGGATCTGCTGTGGCAAACTCCCTCCCTGCATGTGTTTGTCATTTATACATTCTGGGCCACTGTGTAAAATATTGCTTGGAGACGTCCTACAACTAAAATAGTTTTATTTTAGTTTTATGTCATTTTTGTGTCTGTGTGGGTCTACATTACCCCCTCATTTCTTCATTAAAGTATTCCCATGAGGCATATGGGATTTACCTGAGCAGAGAAGAGAAATCTTTTAGTATAACCTGCTGGAGAAAAGGAGGCAGTGGTGAAGAATATTGTCAGGCTAGGATAAAGTAAGGAGGTAATCATTGGTGAACTTTTAGGCCTCCCAGGGGAGGATCAATGTGGTCAATGGAAGTTTCAACCTAGGAAGGCAGCTTTAATTTTAAGCATTGGTAGGAGGAGAGAGGTGTTGAGTCATAGTCACAGCACTGAAATAAACTTTAAAATTCATCAAACACAGAGGCATGTATTGAGAGCTGGCCTCCCAGGACAGCAGCAAAGTTTTGATATGGTTATATGTACGCAGGGACTGAATGGGTCTCATTAGGAAAGTTCCAGAAAACTAGAGGAAACTGAGAGCTTTCCATCACTGGGAAGATCAGTCCTTGACTTCTCAAGTCATAGGTACTGTGTCTCCAGTCAAGCCCATCCGCCTGAGGAAATGCTGACCAAGACTGGTAGAATATTTGCTAGGCTTAGCTTTCTGTCGAAGGAGTCTAGAATTTGCCTTGTTGCTTTCAGCCCATTAGTCGGTGGCCTAGAGGTCATTTGTGGCCCCATGTACCCTTTGAAATGCGGATGTTCCAGTGTTCCTGATACGTGAATCCATTCAAACTGGATTTCTTGTTATACTGGCACCCTGAGTAGATTTCCTTTGACAGAAACTCCAGCCTACTTCAAGCTTGAGCTCGTCACATTCCCTGGGACATCTAGGATGGTCCTTTGACTTTCCCCTTAGAGCAGGGTCAGTCCTTTTTTCTTCTATCCCATCAGTCTGTGCTGCTGAGGTCCTTGCAGGCCTTGAGATAAGCCTGTCTAAATTGTGACCACGAATATCTCGAGCTGAAATGCTTAGAAAGCAGCACGGTTTTGGCTGGAATCTCAAAGCTCTGCTCGTTCTAGAATCCTGTAAGTCTGGAGAAGGGCTCTTGCGGGAGGCAGAACCACCCCCCGTGGAGGGTTGCTGAGAGGGCAGCTGGGCTGCAGCCCTGGCTGGCTGTCCAGGACACCAGTTTAGTGGGTGCAGCAGCCCGTGAGGCTGCCCTGCCTCCTGGAGGCTGCTGTGGACACTATAGCCGGGAGGGGATTTAACTGTCCTGCATTTATTTTCTTTTTAGTTCTTGGCACCGCACATCGTGAATCTGTGCTGCTTTCCCTCCATTAGTGTATCTCCACTCTTGCCCCTGTTGTGGCTCTTTTCCAGGAACTTTTGATCTTTCTCCAAAGACTAGAAGGCATTTCCAGGAACTGAGTACTGTTTCAGAGGATAATTGTCTTTAAGAAGTTTCCTGCATCCCCTAAAGAAGGGTTGGTCAAATTCTAGCACCTGTGGATAGTGCCACATCACCTTGCTTTCTCTCCTCTAAGACCCCGCCCCCCTGAAATGGAGTTTCACCAGCAGAGTCCATGACAAGTTAGCTGATTTCCCCAGATTGTCCATAACAAATCCGCCTCCCCTAGGAAAGGTGGTGTGACAGCCTCATTATCTGTTGTGACCTTCAGAGGCACACACCACCCCCAGCCCACCCCCCAGCCCCCACTCCTGACCTTCTTTGCTTCCCGCCCCCTCATCCTCATGGTTCTGACCAGAGCTGAGTGGGAGAGTGATCACAGTGTCTCTGCACACAAGCTTGTTTTTTCCTCCAGTGGGAAATCCTTCAGGATAGGGTTGACATCCCCTTCCCTACTCTATCTACCACGGCCTGGCTGAGCTCAGTACTCAGCACACACTTATCATTGATTGAATGTGTGATAACACAAACCTGTGTGCTTGTCCAGTTTAGACGGCATCTTTCCAAACATTATTTCATTTGACCTTTCACGATAGCTGTGGGAATCAGAAAAGGCTGACTGAAAGGCTAAAGTCAGTTGCATGCTGAGATGGCTGGATCGTTCTCTCTGTCTTCAGTCTTCATGTACTCTAGGACCACCCTCTCTCCATGTGGAGTCTCCAAGTAGACTTTCTGGCATGTAGCAAGACTTCTTACATGGCATCTCAGGGCTCCTAAAAGTGCAAAAGTGGTCAGGTATTCTTAAAGCTTAGGCATAGATTTGGCATAGTATAATGCTATATTCTGTTGGTTAAAGCAATCCACGGACCAAGTCATGTTCAATGTGAGAGGAGACCAGGACGTGACTACTGGAAGATGTGGTTCACTGGGGATCACCCTATCTTTAACACTACCTACCATAACCTGTGATAAATTTCTTGGGTACCAGGCTCTTAGTGCTTAGCTAATGAGAATGGCCAAGTAATTAAATCAACAACATAATGCTCTTCATCCTGGGTAATCCTGGAGTTTAGTGGGAGAGACCAATACTTCTCAGAAGGATTCTCTTAAATCAGAGTGAATACTCTTGGGTCCTTTAGATAAAGATGAAGATGATCTTGGGCCTGTGTCCCAGGTTAGTTTTACAAAGTAAGTAGGCTGTGTTGCCTCTTATAGATAGCCTATGTGAATGCATAGGTGGAGATGAGTTACTGGCAAACTAGGAACTGTCTAGGCTTATTCTTATGGTCCTTGAGTTAGCCCCAAAGCAAAGACTGATAGAGGCATGTGGTATATACAAAGGCCAGAAACATTTCAGTGACACAGACCTGGATTTGGCTCTTTGTATTATCACTTAACAGCTGTAGGGGCTATAGTCCCTGCTTCAGAATAGGGATTTCTTAAACATTAGATTTTCTTTGATTGGATATTTTTGTGCATTAACATAAAAAACAACAAACATTTAGAGACACTACACAATGAGTCAGGTAATGGTCTAGTTGCCAGGAATGTTTTTATTTGATGGCTGGATGGTGTAGGGGGTGAAGGAAAGGGAGAAATAGAGGATTACTCATCTATCTATTTGTAGTTTTGGGAAGCCAGATAGATGGTGAAGTCATTCACTGTATTAAGAAAATCAACAGGAGAAGGAGGAAGTTTCTTCCCTGGTGTAGGATTTCCTGGTTACTATAACTCCATCTCTGGGCATTGAGGCCTTTCCTTGGAGCTCACATTCATAGTGCATAAGTGTATAAGACAGCTCTCACTATATGAACAGAAATAAACCTTTGTTTATAGAAGTCATTGAGACTTTAGGCTGTTGCTATGGTCTTACTCAGTGAAAGCTGACTAACACAGAAATTGGTACCAGAAGTGGGGTGTTACCATAACAAAACAAAACAAAACCTAAAAAATCATGTGGCATTGACTTCAGAGTCAAGCAGTGGGTAGTGAGGAAACTATTATTGAATCAGGCAACATAGTGACTCATGTTAGGCAGTGGCTAAACATTTATAGAACTATTTGCCGAGATAACTTGGAAGACAGATAATTTACCTAATGAAGCTGTAGCTTTGGGTGAAGAGGTTGGCCAATGGAATAATACCTGTGTGGCTTGGTTGTTCATAGCAGCATGTGACAAGGTACTACAAAAAAGAGATGAGTTCAGAAGGACATGACCAGTTTTCAAGCAAGGTTAAAAAAGAAAAGAGAGAATCTAGAACTTTTAGAACTTGTAGGATGTAACTGATTCCCATATATAACCTATAAAAGTTAAACTGGAATTGTGTTGAGCAACAATAGCATTATATTATGGTCCTAAGGCAAAGTTCATAGCAAGAATGTGACCTCCATGTCCTTTGTTAAAACCTCTAATTTATAAAGACCCTTAGTAAATTGATGTAAATAATTATAGTAGTAATTATTTACTAAGTGACCCTTAGTAAATTATTTAAATTGGACAAAATAGTTCACAGAAAGAAAACTAAGGGTTTTCGCTCTCATTAAAGTATAGTATCTTTGAAGTACTGTTGATTAATTCTAGAAAGAGAAGCATGTCTAGAAAAAAATTCTGAATGTGGCTATTGACATATAATGTTGGTGAAAAGGCCAGTGATTTTGAGAGTGTTTTATTTCCAAAAGAGTCATTAGCCTGTATTATGAGACTGTGGCTGTTAAAGACACAAAATAACTTTAGGGTCCCTAGATTTCTTCCACTCAGCTCTCAAGGAGAGGATCTGCTCTAATATTCTCTATACATGTGTCCAAAGAGGATAATAGAAAAGAAGAAATTATCAAAGAGTGAAGCCAAGAACCATGAAGAGCAACAACTGCACCCAGGGAGCAGACCTGATACTTAACCAAACCAGGTATGGGTTTGCAATATTTGCCCAGCCAGATTTCAGAACAGCTGTGGACCAGTGACCACTTGATGCTTTCCATCTTTCAATTCTCCTCCTTTACAAATGGGAGAGTTAATTGCAGCTTTCCTGGCCCTGGCCCTTCAATGTATGTTGAGTTTGGGAAAGAAAAGATAACTGTTTTGTTTGGTTTGGTTTGGGTTTGATTTTGGTTTACAGGCCTCTCGATGAAGAGGAGCCATATTTTCATCACATTTGGTATAGAGACTGTTAAAAGAACCTGAAACTTTAACTTAATGTCATATCCCATAAGACTTCCAGCTTTCTTTCCTGGAGAGTAGGTATATTTTATATGCAGACGAGAGCAAAACAAATATTTATGAGAAAGACACATACCGTGGAATAGCGTATCATTGTTTCCAACTTTTGCTTCTTCCTTTCCAAGAAGATTGTATAATATATCCCTGCATCTTACTGTGTGGTTTGCAGAGCATCTCTATGGGAGGAGTATACTTCCATGCCCCATTTTCAGTTTGGTCATATAATTTTTCTGATTAATGAAATGTGAGTGAAATTCTCATGTGCCATGTGTGAACAGAAATTTTAAAACCCATTGCATGTTTCCACAAGCTGTCTTGATCTTTTTCCTTTGCCATGATATCAAGCTAGAGGATACTTTCCCAATCTGGTTTACAGGATGAGGTGGCCATAGACAACTGAGCCCAGAATGCAGCTAATCTTCAGTTAATAGGTAATGTGAATAAGAAGTCAATCTTTGTTGTTAAAAGCCAAAAAATCTTTGCGATTTTTTGTTATTGTGGTCTTACTGCCATCACATAGCTGATTGATATATCTGGGTATTGGACTAGTAGCTCTTTGGGACCCAGGGTGGTCCTATCTCAGGCCCCCTAGGTTACACCTCTAGAGGTTTACTAAATAGTTTCTGCCTGATTTTCTTATTAATCAGAACTTAACCTTCTGTCCTTCAGAAGCTCAAGGAAGTAAGGGGTACTCTCTTTCTGAAGGAAACAGTCATAATTTTATTATATCCAATGTATGATAGTAGTGCATAAAGTACAATGGGAGTAGGGTTAATGGGGTGGATTTCATGTATGTATACTTATCTCTATTACTATCATCTATCCATCTAATCATACATTAACTATAGAAAGTTTGAGAAATAGAGGAAAGTTCAGTGTAAAGAAGAAAGAATGATCTCACTAACCAACACTCCATATTTAACCATTTTATTTTTAAATAATTCAAGCACAGAAAAATTATAAAAATAGCACAAATTAGTCTACATATGTGTTTTTCAGATTCCCTAAATATTTACATTTCACTACATATATTTTATCATTCTTGCTATATACAGTATATATATATATATATATCCCTATCATTATTATTTTTTTATGAACCAATTAAGAATGCATTGGAGACATGAAACTTCCTTGTTACTAAATACTTACAGGATGTATTTCCTTTAAAAAAGGATAATCCTCTTACTTAATTAGAGTCTATCAAAATTAGAAAATTAACATTGGTACAATACTATCATCTATTCTATAGACCTTCACCAAGTATCTCTAATTTTCCCAATAATGTTTTTTATCACAAAAGAAAAAAAAATCTGCTCCAAGATCTAATCTAATCATGTAAAGTTGCTCTTTTCCCTTTGAAATTAGTAAGTATTTTTTGAGGAAATATTTTGAGACTAAGTACATATCCTTGTTTCTCATCAAAATTTTACCTGCTAGTTTTAGCATATATTGATCATTCCTTCTTGAATCACTTATCACTATGATGTTCAAATAGTCATTTTATAATTATATAATTTTTTATACATTTGTTAGTTGACATTCTACTATAAGAAAGAACTTTCTATTCTCTGCAATTAAATTAATTAATTAATCAATCTACTCATTTGTTTATTTAATTTTGTTTTTTTTTCTGGCATGGACTAATGGGTTCTTTTTTAAAATTTTTTTATTGATACATAATAATTGTACGTATTCATGGAGTACATGTTACATCTTGATACAAACACACAACATACAATGATCAAAACAGGGTAACTGGGACATGATTCACCTGAAACATTCATCTTTGCTTTATGTTGGGAGCATTTGACAACTTCTAGCTATTCTGAAATACAATAAACTATTGTCAACTATAGTTTCCCCATTGTACCACTGAACACCAGAACTTCTTCCTTCAATTAAACAGAATTACCCCTTCACCAACATCTCTTCATTACCCCTTCCCATCACCCTTACCAATCTCTAGTAGCTACCATTCTATTCACTACTTCCTTGAGATCAATTTTTTTTAGGTCCTATATATGAGTGTGAAAATGAAATATTTGTCTTTCTGTGCCTGGTTTATTTCACTTAAAATAATGTCCTCCAGATCTATCCATGTTTCTGCAAATGACAAAATTTCCTTCTTTTTCATGGCTAAGTAATATTCCACTGTGACATACACCACATCTTTTTTATCCATTCATCCCTTAATAGATCCTTAAGCTGATTCCACATTTTAGCCATTGTGAATAATGCTGCTACAAACACTGAAGTGCAAATATCTTCTGGTTACATTTTATGTCTTTGCCTCACCCAAGTGAGGTTTAGAGGCATGCCCTTCCCCTCTACAATGCTCACCGTGTCTGTGACCCTTAGTTGTGAGTTTGTCCCCCCCAACTCTCTAATCCCTGGAGAATATTACTACCATGTGAGCACCATGGTGTCGATCAGTTAGTACCAATTTGATGGCGAGTATATGTGTAGACTATTCCTCCAATCTTGTGATATCTCACTGCGGATAATGGGCTCAAGCTCAATCCAGGAAAATATAAGAGGTGCTATATCACTGTCATTTCTTATAATTGAGTAATATTCCATTGTATACATATACCAAATTTTAGTAATCCACTTATGAATTGACGGGCACTCGGGTTGTTCTTATTTTATTTCATGAGTTATAATTCATTACTATTATTTATTCCGATTCTTGAACTGTCCTGATTTGGACAGTGGGAGACCTTCCAAGCTGATTTCTATGTCCTTTTGACATCTCCCTATCATTTTTTGAGTGCTCCCATACTATTTGGCACAAGATGGTGTTCTAAGCACAAATTATATTTCTCCAGTTCCCGCCCTGGAATTGGCAGCCACTTCTCCAAATAATCATGGGTCCTTTTGGATCATGGTATTCAGAAACCAGGATCTAAATGCTAGATGTTATTGCTACCAAGGAAGTGGTTGTTTTACCATCTAATATTTAATTTAACACATTGATGTTTCTTTGCATTTTTTCCTACACATTGTTTTTACAAACTTAAATTTGTAACATGCTGAGATTTTTATTCTTAATTTTTCATTTAATAGCATAATGTGTTTTACTGGTTATTCCAAGCAACTTTTTAGATAATTAGATAATTTTCATCAGTGCATAATGCCAAAAATTACTTTTGCATTTTGTATCATCGAAATTACTATTTTTACTTTTGTTTTATAATTTGCAATAAGTAACAATGAATACTTTTATTTTTAAGGTACTTTCACAGGCAGTCTTTATTTTAATTCCCACAATAATCGTATGTATGAACTAGGCATTTCGGTGCCCTTACAGAGGAAAATCCTGGGACTGTACAGGTCAGAGATATTCCGTGATGCACCTAAGCTCAGTTGGGGCCAAGATGAAGCCCAGGTCCTCTGGTTGACTTACATTATTGATCATCTGCTTATGTGTATGCATTTGTCTTTCCAACTTAATTGTATGCAACTTAATTGCAGAGGCCATGTCTTGACGTGCATCGTGTTCCCACAATTCCAGGACACCACAGGTTCTTAATAGAAGTTTGTTACTTGGTTCAGGAAAGTGTCTGAAAAATCTTTAGCCCAAGTAAATCCTTGGGAAGCTTTTCCACTGGGAGCTAGTTATAGAAGCACATCTCTCTCCTTTTAGGACATTGGTGACCAGACTTCTTAATTATTGCTATTCTTTGCAGGGGATGCCATCAGCAAGGGAAGAAGAGGAGAGCAATCTGTTTGAATAGGGAGGGGCATACCCAATAAATTTGCCAGCTGCACTTGATATCTTAGCAGCAAAACAAGCCATCCCACACTGCCTTGTAACTGCAACACAGGACAGAGGACACAGTCATAAACTACTCCATGGTAAGGATCCTTATCTGTAGCAGATTACAGGCTCACAGACCACATGGGGACAAATTTGTAATAAATGATATTGTTCCAATTAGGGGCTGGTTCAGCTGAAAATTAAAAGCACAAAATCAAAATCTCTCCATCCTTAGCCACTTCCTTGCAGACTTCCGGACCAGGAGGCTTTTTGATGTTGATTGTCTCCTTGCAGCTTTCAGTTGAGGACTGAGCCAAATTGCACCACTTGTGCTAATTATCCCTCTCCTGAGATTGCAAAGTTCCTAGTTAATCGGGAGTTAGTCCAAACTACTTGCTGAATTTCCAAGGTGGCAGCCCTGCTG
>CM052438.1:147775080-147803740 GCA_028533085.1 Varecia variegata | reverse complement strand
GTCCCCTCCCAGGTCACTGCCACAAAATTAGGGGGTGAGCTTTAGGCCAGGGGCCTGTGACCTTGCTGTCTGGCTTGGATGCTGCTTCTCCACCCCTGGCTGGTCACCAAAGCCAGCTGCCGTTTTAGTCACTACCTGTGGGAGTGCAAGTAAGTCACTTCACGTCTGTGAGTCTCAGACACCTCTTCTATAAATCAGGGATGACACTTGATGGATTTATCAGCAATTATAGCCCTTGGAAGATAGCAGTGACACCATAAATGCTTATCTCTTTTCCTTGTTTTTTATAAGGAAAAGAAAGTCCAGGAGAGACACAGGGAGGCTCCCACCTCTCTCCAGACCACAAAGACACCCCAGTTTGTGTTGCAGGGAGTGGTGGAGAAGGGGGTAGAGGGGGCTAGGCAAGGCCTCCAGGTACAGACACCTGTGTGGGCTGAGACTGGAACGGTGCAGAAAATGAGGAAGGCAGAATTGCCTTCTGGCCAGGCAAAGGGACTTTAGAGTCAGTAATCCCGAAGGTGACCTTGGATCTGTACGGTATCTGTAAGAAAGAGGAAATAAATAACTTGCCCAAGGTCATACGGCTGAATGTGGCAGAGCTGGGAATTAGACTTTGCAACAGCAGAAGTTTGTGCTTTTCCTACCACACCGTTGAGTCTCTCAGGAACAATTGCTGCTTCAGGCTCCGGGGCTGAAAAACAGCCAAGAATGGTTTGCTCTGCCCAGCGTATGAGTGTGTGAAGGAATGCTTCAGCTTTCTCCATACATTAGGAAGCAGAGGCACAGATGACAGAAATCACTGTGCACTCCCCAGGCTGTGTGTGATTTTGGCTACGATAACCAGTTACACACATACACACACACACACACACACACACACACACACACACACACCCTGTGGCCATCACCATACAGCTAGGGCCAGCGTGAGAAGTCAGCATGAGTCTGGGCAACCACAGAAAAATTAGCACGGCTGAGGAAGAAAGCTACGTGCAGGTAATCGAGAGGTGATTGTACAGGGATCATCGCCTCCATTTAGGTGTCAATTGTGTAATTTCCAGCTGTTCCTCAGCTCAACAGCTGGAATTCAATATGCTCAGGGCTTATTTGGAGGCCCCCAGCCAGGGAACTCAATATTAAGCTGGCTTCCAGGATCTGGGAAAAGCAACTACTATTGCAGCAAACCACAGAGGAGAGGCCCCCTTTTTTCCATCCACTTAAACAATGGTGGATCTTTGGGAACAATACTGGTGCTGCCTATAAGTGGCTGGTCTAAAGCAAAATGGAGCTAAATGAAGACTCTTCTAATACAAAGACACAAGGAGTGCTAATCCCTTTACCTGGATTATTTTGCCTAGTCCAGTGGTGTGGTAGTTTTATTATTCCCATTTTACATAAAGAAGGTAAATTGTTTTTCCTGAGTCAATCAAGGCGTGATTTGCAGAACTGGTTGCTGAAGAGCTGTTTGAGCCTAGAACTTGAGCTATGTAGCCCCCACTAGTCAGAACCAGCCTCCAGGCAGGGCTCCGCTCTAGTTTGGAAATGTGCTGCCAGCTCATCCAGATTCTGTCACTTAGAAAGGGGGCCTAACGTGGCCCTGCTCCATGAGAGGAGAGGGGACCCCCTGAAGCAGAGATCCCAGAGGGCTGGTAGAAGCACTTAGCTAGGGCTCAAGTGGAAGGAACCCTTGTGTGGATATCATGCATGTGTCTCCTCCTGCGATGGCAGCATCACCATCAGAGGGATTTGGAGGTGGGAGATAGTGGCTTTTATCTTTCATACCACCTTTGATTCTTATTTCTCACTCCTTTTCCCCTCCACAAAACCAAAATGCATGCTTTCCTTCCTTTCGTTTTCTCCCACCACCTAATAATCCTATCTGGTAGTAGCAAATGCCCATGCCACACTATGTGCTCCTGGGCCTGTGGCAGGCATTGCTAATTAATCATGACATTCTCTCTCAGAAAGCATAGGAACTGCCTTAGATTTCTTCTTAAAGCAGAACTCTAGGAATTGACTTCTAATAGTTTGGGACAATGAGCTGAAACTTAATTGAATGCCTGGATTATTCACTCATGTATTTATTCTCTAAGTATTCATGAAGGACCCACTATGCCAGGATACTGTTTTAAGCACTGAGAATTCAGCAGTGAACAGAAATATATAATCTCGGAGTGTATATTCAACTGATGTAGACCAATCACCTCAAGTTAAAGACACCCAGATGAAACGCACTCAGAGAGTAAAAGGACTTGACTGTAGATTTCTGAATTTAAGCCACGATGGGCACATGTCACAGGACTTGGAATAATGGGCAATGTTGTGAGTGACGACAGTGATGACATGGGCCCTCCATCACGCTATTCCTGACCGTCCTGAAACTTCTGGGTTCGTGACTCTGAAAAGGCAAAGGTGTCTGCTGACCAGAACTAGAAATAAAGGCATCTGGGCTGAGGAATCCAAGTTCCACCGAATGCTCTGCCCCTAATTTGGTGTGTCCTTTGAGCTGTCTGGGCCTCACCTCACTTTAGTTCATTCAACTGTCACTGAACATCCACCGTGGGCCCACCACTGGGTGAGGCATTTGGAACACAGACAAAAGGGTGCTCATGGCATTAAAAGTGGTCCACTGGCGGCATAAATACTTTCCCCCGTCTCACATTTCTCTTCTATGAAAGAGGGTTGGCCTAGCTGATCTCTAAGGCCACCTTTGTCTCTTATTTTGGCTTCCACTTGAGGTAGTCATCTCAGGAACATGACTCCCCAACTGTGACCGGGGAACCAGGTTGGTCTGAATCTTGGCTTAGCATTGAGGCTGATGAATCGGGGAGGCCTGGTGGCCGGGGGTTGCTTGCCCCAATGCCATTCTCACTCTCCCTCACACATAGCATCGCTTCATATCCCAAGTACTGTGACATTTGCTCAGTTTTGGCTCAATCATTGAATCTATTACCTCCTGCTGGCCCATCCAGAATCCCATAGCTTCAGGCTTTGTGTTGGATGAGAAGACGGACGTGGAGTTGGTGTACCCACCTTGGCTCTTCCCTTACTCCAGGGCCTCTGTAGATCAACTGCCGAGTGCTCCATTCCTTCCAAAGTTACACAGAAAGAGTGGGGCAAGCAGGGGTAATTTCAGTGGTGGGACAGGGTGGCAGACATGGACGCAAAGCCAGATTTTAGTCAGTCCTTCAATGAAACCATCAAAAAGCCACTTGCTGAGCCTATAACCAAGTTAGAAGGAAGAAAAATAAGGAAGACACTGTGTGTTGATGTGTGTAGAAGGTGGCACAGGGATAAAGTGTGATGCAGAAGGTAAGTGCCACGGATGCATGAGTATGTAAGTAAGGGAATTGAGAACAGAATAGAAAAGAAGTAGGAAGGAAAGAGAATGTAGTACCTACCTATATTGAACTATCTCCAGATGGTGGGAAAAGGACATTGAAGCTTTTCTGCTGAAATTAAATAGCAATCCTATTTGCAAGGTTCCTTTGGGGTTGGGTTATGCCTCCTGAGCAATATGCCTGCAATTTAGTGAGCAACGTGCATGCTAAAGCATCAGGGCATCCCAAAATACGTATAGTCCCGTCAGGACCCATGGTCTAGTCAATCATTTTGTGCTAAACTATATCTCTATATAAAAATAATAGCATATATAAAATATATATGTATGTGTGCATGTATATGCATGTGTGTATATATGTCCATGTTCACATTAATATAAAGTCTATGTCTTCAGCAGCCCTGTCCCACATAATAGCCCAGCACAGTTTCTGGCACTTAATTGAGGCTCATTAGACATTTCTTGAATAAATGGAGCTGGAAACAATTAGGTTCTTTATCTGTAGTGCAGTGATTCCTCGTGTCTTCAACGGGCAGCCTACTTGAAGGCTGTACAAATGATACATTCATACCCTTCTGTCCCAGCTCCAAATAACATTTTTATTTCATCTGTGACTCCTTTACCTATAGCATTCCAGGGCCCACTGCAAATTTTGTGTGATCTCATAAGGACAATAGCTGATTGCTGCAAAAAATTAGAAAGAATTTTAACTTGAGGCTTCTGGGGGCACGAATTGTTTTTGGTGTAACAGGATTCCTTGTGGAATAATAACAATGATAATGATGTTAATAATGATAGTAATGTTGGTTGTGTCCTCAAGAGTCTACCATGGGGTAGGAACTATATGT
Organism: Varecia variegata; assembly: GCA_028533085.1. Lineage (NCBI taxonomy): Eukaryota > Metazoa > Chordata > Mammalia > Primates > Lemuridae > Varecia > Varecia variegata. The sequence continues at coordinate 147,799,552 of CM052438.1, read as the reverse complement.
GAAAAGTTCTACTCTTACTGCTATAAGTATCTTTAATAGTATTATTTCCATGAGTGAGCCAAGCATATGCTCAACATTTTTTACGTATTATCGAATCCTCACATCTCTGTGCAATAGTTGATATCATTTACTTTATGGTAATGGTGAAATTGAGGCTCTGAGAGGGTCGAATAACACCCCCCAAGTTACCCAGTGCCAGAATTCACACCCAAGGGAAGCTATCTTCAAGGCCTGTGCATGCCACATTTTAGACTGGAATACTCGATCAGAGATGTGGTGGAAAGCAGGTAGGATACAAGTCACGGACTCTTGGGGGACAGATCACCATAGTGGCCACCTCCCAGGGCAGCAGTGAAGACTGGAGGAGATCACGTGAGTCAGACATCCAGGCTGGCGCAGGCATGTGGGAAAGACTCAAGCCACAACCCAACCCAGCCCCCGCCCCCACACAGCAAATGTAACGAATATACTAGTGCAAAATATCTGGATGTTTTTCTTTTGTGTGACATGTAGATATTTCTAAACCAGTTTTGATGGGGATTCATTTTCAGTGGCTATAGAAATACACCCATTAGCCTTATGCCTCTGTTAATCTCACATGTTGATCCTCACGGCAGAGGTTACTATGATAGACCAACAAATAATAAAGCTAATAATAGTGAAGTGGCAAAATCCCCCAACTTTTTAATACTGTAAGCTTTCTGTCTGAGAGATGTCATTTCTTTCAACGGCTTCAACTTTCTTCAAGGCAGAAAACCATTGAAGCTGCAGCGTAGTTGAACATCTGTCTTATCATGTGGGCAGATATTGGGATTAAATTAACTAGAAATGAATAGAATGATGTATGACAGGGTGCAGATGTCCCAGGCACAGTGTGATAATTTCATTGCAAAACTATGTAATGAATTCCATACATTATGGAAGTACAAATGTACCACTTTAGGTAATTGTGATGAAAAGGTATAATGTGCAATGCATAAACAGAGTGTGAGCCCAGGGGCATTTCTCCTCTGCTATTTCTCTTTAGTCATTTCAGAATGACTTTATTTGGTTTAATGTAAGCCCATTATTATTACTAGAGCCTTATTTTTTTCGTCGGCCCCTTCAGCATTTCTTGCCTGGTTGGTATAAGAAATATTTGGAGAAGAGGAATAGAATTTGGGCAGATCAGAGCTTTGGCCTCCCGGAGCATGATGGCTGGTGACAGCATTTAAAAAAATATTTTGTTGTGAGAATTTCAGGGCAGGAATTTACTTCCCCCTCCCTCCTTTCTTCTAATGGGCTGGGGAGATTGTTTCAGCATCCCCTGCTACTCTGTGAGTGGGATTCATCGTTGTATGTTGGGAAGAGGTATGGATTCAGAGCCAGAAGACAGAGGTTCCTCTCCTGACTCTGCTTTGACTGCTGTGTGACCTTGGGCAAGTCACTCCACCTCTCTGAGCTGCTATCTTCTCATTTCTCAATGAAGCTAATAATACTATATCTTAGTGTGGCCAGGTACAAATGAGGAAGCTAGAACATCAGCTCTTAGAGGATAGGGACTGTGTCTGTCTTGCTCACTGTTTCATCCCCAGTGCCTAGCAAAGCAATCACACAGAACAGGTGACTGGTCATTTTTTCTGATACATAAGTCAGACAAATATGTGTGAGGCAAAGTGACTAGCACAATGCCTGGCACATAGGGGGGAATTTAATTAATATTTCTTGAATTCAGATGGTTTGAAGAAGCTTATCTGCAAAGACCTTCAATTTGGGTTGTTGGTAACACATTCACTGAACAGCCTGTTATACAATCAGAGTCACTGACCAACCACCAGTTCCAGCTGAGGCCCAGAAAAGGGCTGCAATCTTCCAGTGTCACACAGCACATGGAGGCAGGGCCAGAACCCCCTTGCAGCTCACCAGCCTCCGTTAGGCTTCGCCAGGCTGCCTCCCTGGCTGGGATACAGCCATCAGGTCTGGTGCGGAGCAGTGGTCTCCCCTCTCTGCAGGAGAAGCATACCCGCACTGGCGTGTTTGTGATCAGGGAACAACAAGAGGGTTTCATTTTCCAGCACATGGCTGGCCCTCGGTCTTGCTCGCCAAGTGAGAGTGAGATCCTTGTGGTCCCAGCTGGGGCCAGCCCCAGCCCTGCTTCCCTCCCTATTCCACGGCCCTGTTCACACAGCCCCTCTCTTCCCCTTTAAGTCTCCTCTCCGCCAATTATTTGCCTGGGGTGACATCAGTGGAAAATGTGAGGAGATGGCAGCAGAGCCGAAACCTTAGCCTTCCCTGGGAGGCCAGAAAAGCCTGTTTTTAATGCTCTGGTTGGTCCTTGATTTCCCCAGCTCGTTTGTGCCATGTAATGCTTTCGGCACAGTTGAAGCAGAATGCCTGGGGTGATTCGAGGCCACTGAGGTCCCCAGTCCTCCTGCCCACTGGACAGATGCTTCAGTGTCTGCCCGCCTTTCTGAGCCAGGAACACCATGAAGCCAGCCTCAGGGAGGGCTCGCACGGTGGAAAACTCACAGGGTGGGGCTTCCTTCTTCCTCCACGTGAATGTCGCTGCCTTGAAAGCTGTGGATTTGGGGTTGGTCACAACACATCTTCCTTCCTGTCCCTATCCTCTCCCGACAAGCCTCAGGGCTGTCTGCAGGGCCTGGATTTTCTCGCCAATTTGGATGCCTTGAAAGGAACATTGTTCAAAATGGAGATTTGAGGAAGGTGCTAATCTTTGGCTGCTTATCAAATTTGAGCAAAAAAAAAATGTTGATATCCCACTTTCCCAAGTGCTAGCTCAGCTCTTTCGTGCTCAACTGCAGGAGAGGAACCAGCTGTGTGCGTCTAGCAAGGGATTAAAAACTCGACTCTGACCCCCGGTCCTTTATACCTGGTCCTGCCAGGCCCACGGGCACAGCAGGGACAGTGCGCATCTGGGAGGTCTCTTCATCCCAACAGCAGGACCCTGGCATGTCCCAGCAGAGGCAGCCCCTTGCTTATTTTTCCTCCTGCTCCTGCTGAAACTCTCAAGGAGAAAAAAAATAAAAATGCTGCGGAGAAGTTACTGCTTTAAATGTGGAGAGAGCTCTTCATTTTCTCACGATGAAAGACATATTTGGGATCATCTGGTTTTCCAAGCAGATGCCCAGTTTATCTCACTTTAAATCAACTTTTTCCGACTGGACCCTTTCCTGGATGAATTAATTGAGCGTGGCTAAAACCAAAATGCTCTCTCGATTAAGGAGCCAGGCAAAGGGGCGCTGTGTCAAGGATGTCAGCTCGCGAGGAGGGTGGCGAGTTGTTTACTTCTATTCTCATAACAGAAGGAACAGGCAGGCTCAGCCCACTGGAAATAATTTTGAATAATCTCACTCTATTACTCGAAGCGAAATTGAGTCTGCTCAAGCTACCCTAGTGATCCGACATTTCAGCGAAACGGGGAAACTAATATCCAATTCATGCAGCATAAAATAAGTGACATAAGGAAGAGCAGGATGGAATCTGGAAGTTTTTAGTTTTCAATTTGTACGGCTTGTCTTCTATTACCGGATCAAGTCACTAATGCGGCTCGCACAGAGGAGGGGGTTTCATTAAGCCGCCGGTCATTAGTGGTGGTGGGCGTGTGTGCGCGCGTGTGTGTGTGTGTGTCTGTGTGTGTGTGCACGCGTGGTGGCTATTGATGCCTGACACTGATATCAGCTGTACACTGCCCTGCGTAAATCAAATCTAGAAAGAGAATTTGTCTAACAAAATGGAAATTGAGCCCTGACTTACCAACTGGAGCTCTCCTGGCTGAGGGGGCAGATGACCTGGAGTTTAGATTTGACCCTTTAGAAACTGCTCCCAGTGTGGGGGGAAACGGCTCATTAGCTTCACTCACCCACCAGCCCTAACAAGGTCTGTCTCCCATGAACACGCGCTCTGCTAAGGGAACTGTCATCCTCTGAGCCAGAAGGAAACCTTAACATCTCTCTTAACTCTTTCCTGCGTCATAGCCCTCACACCTTACCAGCTGCCAAATAATTGGTTCTGGCTTTAAATTATCCATTGTTTCCATTCCTTCCTCTCCATTCCTGGTTAAGGCACTGATCCCATTTTTCTAGTGATTCTAATTGCTCTTTATCCTACATCTCTATGCCTATAGCTTCCTGCTTTAAACCACTTTCTTTCTGATTATGAGATCATCCTAAGCACGACTCTGAAACATTACTCTCAGTTCAAAAGCACTCAGTGGCTCCCTATTGCCCTCTAACTAAAATCCAAACCCTCAGGTCTGTCATTCAAAACTCTGCACAGTTTGGCTGCAGACTTCCTTTCTAACTCAGTCTCACACATTCCTCTTCATTCATCCTGAGCTGCAGCCAAGTGCAAGTCATTCTGGTTTTCTTGCACAGGCTGCAGGCAGTTTTCTGCCTCCATGTGTTTGCTCACACAATTACCTCTGTATATGTGCCCTGCCTTGTCTGTGCAGCTCTGCACGTCCAGATCCTACTCATCCTTTAAGATCTAGGCCAGGTGCCACCTCTTCCAGGAAGACCTCCTTGATCCTCTGGTTGGAAGGAGGAACTTTCTCCTTAGGCTCTTCATTGTTCTTGTAGCCCAGGGGCAGTGTATCAGGTCATAAATGAAGTGCATGGGCAATTGGAGCCAAATGTCTAAATGAGAGTCCTAGCTGTGTGGCCAGGTGCATGGCACTTAAATTCTTAGTGCCTCAGGGTTTGTTTTTTTTTTTTTTTTCCTGTGAAACTAGGTTAATAACCTCTCAGAGAATTCTGGGGAAGTCAAGGGGAAAATAAGTGCAATGTGCTTAGCTTGATGCTATTTGCATGGCAAGAGTTCAACAGGTATTCCTTTTTCTTAGCTACTTTTCTCCTTTGCAGTAGTGCAAGCTTTGTAAGGATAGACCCATTGTTCAACTCAGCACTCACTGAACATCCACTAGAGACACATCCTTTGCTAGGAGTTGAGGATAAAAGGAGATGAGTAAGACATACTGCCTACCCTCAAGGAGCTCGTGGTCAGGGGTGGAGGGGATAAAGGAGCAAACAAAGCATGGCAACACATTGGGTCAAGGACTCTAATAGAAGTGAGCCCAACTGAGGCTGTGGGGTGAGGTGGCTTCACTTCACCCATCCCAGTCACTCCTTAGCTTTGTGACCTTAGGCAATTACTTAGCCTCTCTGCTTTGGTTTCCCCACCTGTAAAATGGGGGTGGTCAATGGTACCTATCTCAGAGGGTAGTTGTAAGGGTTACAAAGTCTGAGAACCAAATCACACCCAGGACGGGGCCTGACATGTTACAAGAGCTCAGTAATGGTAAGTTATTATCGTGGAGCTCTCTGAGGTCTGATTTATGTGTTGGCTTTGGCGATTTCCTTCTCTGCCAGAGAGATGAGCTTTTATGAGGATAAAGACATCATGGTTCAGAGAAGCCACCACTGGAGGGGGCATAAGGCTTCTCAGCTGTCTCTCTGGGGTTGACTTGAGGCAGGTTTGGCCTTCCCCTCACCCCGCTCAGAGAACTGCCATCCTTTAGAACAAAAGACACTCCAGCCTATATCTTAGATACAGAAATCCCCTCCCTTTTGCTGGGTGTGGATGGGGCGTGTCATTGGCCAGAGGTTTTTCTCCATCTCCTAAAGTTTCCTAGTGCTGAGGAGTCTGCTTCTGCCTTCCTGGGCGTCTGTTCAAAAAATTTCCATTCGTAGAACAACACCTTACACCTTCCTCATGCAAGAACTTGAGATCTTATAAGACAGGGATGGGGTGGAACTTTAACAGGCAGTTTTAACCGGCCTCACCTCTGGTACCTGATTTTGTGGCCTTGGCCCATCAATCCTCTTGAAAAATAGAAACCCCTCCACAGTCTACAGTTTTGTTTCCCAAATCTTCACTGTCCTCATGCCATGGGGTCATGGGCATTTGGGTGAGGATTGCCCGGGATTCACAGCTCAGGGAGCCTTGTGCTGGGATTGTGTTGGGTCCTTCCTTCCTGGACAGCCCTGTCCTGGGGACTCTTTGAGCAGAGCAGGGCACATGCATCTCCATTGCGAGTCCGCGCTCAGGCCTGTCGCCCAGAGAGAAGCATCAGAAGAGCAGGGGCCCGAAAGCACCAGGAGATAATCTGCGCTGAGTGTTCAGCTAGAGTAGAGAACTGAGGGAGAAAATGGAGGATTAGGCAAGAGAAATCTTTTAAACAACAAATAAGTTCCTGGATGTGAAGGACCACTTTGCAGAAAAGGCAGCCTTTGCTAGAGCAGAATGGGTCCAGGGCTCTGAGCGGTGTGTGTGTGTGCATATGTGTATCTGTGTGTGTGTGTGTGTGTGTGTGTGTGTATGTGTGTGTTATTTGTGGGAGGAGAGGGAGAAACACAGCAAAGTTATCCTGAAGTCAATGCATAATTGCTCGTCCTTGTTTTTCTAGCTCACCTGCGCTCAGTGAGGAAAATCCAAGGGTATGTGGTTATAAGTATGGAAATGACCCTGACTCCAGCATCCAGTTCTCTCACATCTCCAGCAAAGACCGACGTGACTCACTGGTGCTCTTGGGTTGGCATTTGGGTTCGGCAGCCCCCGCCATCGACACTGACCCACTGCTTGGTCTCTCTTGCTCTCATGAAAAGGGGCTGGCCATCACTGCAGCTGGAATTAGACTGCAGTGCCCAGATACCACCCCAACTGAGATGGGTAAGGATTTCCTCTCTGTGGGGTCTCAGCTTATTTTTTAGGCTTCTAGAAAGAGGGCTTTGCTCTTCTCATACATACTTTTTGGCTTGAGGGTCTTGGGCCTGAGTGATTAGAAGAGCTTTGAGGAAAATCAACCAGTGTCCCAGTTCAAAGCTGGTTTCTCTTCACATCATAATGCAACCCCTGTCTACCTGGGTACCCCTGGGGAAGCCAACTTGGTTGTGGACTGTGGCCTGCGGCCTGGGGTCCTTACCCTAACTGGATGGGGGCATCCTCAAGGATGGGCAGTGCCTACCAGCCTAGGAAGCACCAGCCAGCTGTGTCCGCAGAGCAGGAATCTCCCTAACCTAAGCAGGACGCCCGCCCCCGAGCAGGCAGTGTGATGTGTGGGAGCCCAGGGTGGAATCAGGAGACCTAGGTTCAAAGCCCAGTTCTGACCTTTCCTAAGCATGTGATGTCGGCCCATCACTGAATCTTTCCAAGCCCCATGTCTCTTAATTACAAAAGAGAAATAATAAAATATCTTCCTTGCAGGATCATTGTGGGAGTTAGAGATGACGCATGTCATGTGGATGGCTTAGTGTCTTGCAGATCATAACAGTGATAACAGCAGCTGCCAGCTATTTCATTGCTTACTAAATTCCAGATACTATAATAAGGTCTTTACATATTTTAGTAAGTATGGTTTTCATAGGCCACACACTCAGTGAGTTAAATAAATATAACTCTCTGCATTCTATGACTTTTATTTTTATTTTATTTATTGATTATTTGTTTATAAAACCTTACTGTAAGCCTCAATTCTGCATGACAGGGATCCAATTCTAGTCATCACCAGGAAATCTCAGTTCCCTCCATGTTTTCTAAGTTGCTTTTGGGTTAAGCTCGGTAAATTCAAACTTGTTCCCTAGAAAGGGACCCACGTCCTTCCCCTGGGTATAGCATTTTCGTTCTGGGGTTGAGAAGTATCCTGGCATGGGTGTGGGTGAGGAAAAGGCTAAGGCTCTGGCCCAAAATCATTCTTCTTCCAGTGATGGTGGCTGACAAGATTTGACTCCTGGTCCTTGGCCACCGGCACCCTTCCCCAGGCACACAAGCCCTGCTGTCCCACTTGGTCCCTGGCTGCATAGTTTCTGCTATTCTCCGCTGTGGCATGGTTCTCTCCTAATTCTAATCCCAACCTATGGCGTTCAGGGGAAGCTGGCTGTTTCCTAGTGCCACGCTGAGAGCACTGGAGACTCAGGGGTGTGCAGGGTCTCTGCCTCCAGAACCCCACAGAGCCATCTCTGCTATCTGCTCCCAGGCCTCTGTGTGCTGCCATCTCACAGATCACGGATGGCTGATGGCAGCACAGCACTGGGCTGTTTCCTTTGGTCTCTGCAGTGCTTCTGACTACTCTTCCTCCTCTGCAGCTGACACCTGGGGGAGCAGAAGTGGTGCAGAGGGGGAGGGCTACTGCCCAGAGAGCCCTTTGCTTTTTCTCTGATGTTCTCCTCCCTCCTCCCTGTCTTGGAAGATTTTATGGAAATGGGTGATAGGACAAGATCACATAGTCTCCAAAATAGTTTCTGTCTTACTTCTGGACTGAGAGCATTGAACTTTAAAGCCAAAAACATAGTGTCTTTGCTCTATGGTTCTACCGTGACAGCTTTCTTAAAGTATAATAGGAGTTATGGTCTAAATGCCCCAATGGGGCACGGTTGAGGTGAAAACAGGTTACGCAAGGTGGATTGGTAAGGGGACCACCATCTCACTACACAAACACTAATCTTATTTAATCATTCAAACAATCCCATGATGCAGCTTCTATTATTAACACCATTTTTCAGATGAACTAAGGCTCAAAAAAGTGACTTGCGTGGCCAATCCAATTTGTTTAGCCACCAAATGTTTATAGAATGTCCACTGTGTGTCAGGCACTGTTTGTGTTTTGGAGAATACAATAGTGAACAAAACAGACAAAAACTCTGCTTTCCCAGGGCTCTCATCCAAGTGGGGAGAGTAGGGAAGAAACAGGAAAAAAGATCAACAGGTAAACTGTATAGCTTATACCATGGTGGTAAGTTTTAGGTATATATATAAGCTTTCCTTAGATATCTGGATATATATATATCATGGAAGGGAGATAGAGAATGCTACTATGGTTTGGATGCTTGTCCCCTCCAAGCCTCATGCTGAAATTTGATCCCCAATGTTGGAGGTGCAGCGTAACGGGAGGTGCTTGGGTCAAGGAGGTGGATCCCTCGTGAATATGTTAATGTCCTCTATGGGAGGTGAGTCCTTGATCTATTAGTTCCTGTGAGAACTGGTTGTTAAAAAGAGCCTGGCTCCCCGCTACCTTGCTTCCCCTCTTACCATGTATCTTTGCACATGCCAGCTCTGAGTAGAACCCGCCTGAGGCCCTGACCAAATGCTGATGTCCAATCTTGAACATTCCAGCCATCCAAACTCGTGAGCCAAATAAAACTATTTTCTTTATAAATTACCCAGCCTTGAGTATTCCTTTACAGCAACACAAACAGACTTAGACAAATGCCAAGGAAGATGTGGCTTTAAACAGCGTGCCTCACTGAGATGAATCAAGAGAAGAACCCCGTATTGGAGGGAAGCGAATCCCAGGGAGAAGGAAGAGCAGAAACAAAGAGCCTGAGCTGGAAGTGTGCTTGGCTGAATAGCTAAAGGAGAAGAAGGGTCGGGATTTGATGCCAGTCAGTCTGACTGCAGAGCCTATATGCTTCACTATCACATGATAGTGCTCAAATTATGACAGTCATTATTGCCATTATTATGTCTCTGCTGTTGGTTGGACATCTAAGACCCCTTTCCTTTATGAGTCTTGGTGCATAGTTGAAAATACCGGAGACTCTTTTTCCTAGCTTCTCTGTAACTATGGAATGGTTATATGCCCTGGGTGTCCCCAACAGAAACACCACCTGGGCTTCAAATCAGGAGCTAGTGATGCAAGGAGTGGGGATCAGGAGGAAGAGTTTCTTGTGGCCCTGGTGGTTGAAGAGCAGAGTGTCTGGGAGTGGTGCTAGACGCTGTTCACAGCTGGTATGTCATGGGTGTAAGCTGCAAGATTAGGGCTAGGTGAGGCAGGGCTTGCCTCTGTACTTGACCAGGTCTGTGGTGTGACCTTGTGTGTTTTCCCGGCTGTGTAGCTCTGAGCCAGCTTCCTGAGACTTCACGGCCATTCATTGAACTATTATCCATCTGTTTTCTCCTTCCAAAGTAACATGGGTTTTATTTTTAATTCAATAAAAAAAGACTAGATGACAGAAACATTTTCTTTTTCTTCCCTCTACCCTACCCCCAAATTTAGAGTTTGCAATTTTTATACGGTTTACATGATGACAAATAAGAAATAGAAATGTTATTAAAATTGAAGTGAATTTCCTTTTGGGCTGTGGAAAATAATGAAAAAGCTATTTCATCTGTTTTCTTTCCTATTTCAAAATATGAAATGGAAGATGAGGCCGCTTGCTGTTTTGACATTGTCAGGCATGTCTCAAATGCCCTCGGTGGTTCTCACGTTACTCCAACAAGGTCTCCGAGCAAAGGAGAGGAAGGGCTCCTATTCATTTCTTCTGCTGTGTCTTCTGAGAGCAGTCAAAAGACCAACATCTCCTTGGAACGTTTCATTTCACCTGCAAAGCAACCTTTATATATTTTTTGGTCCTAAGAATATGTTTATTATACTAAAATGAATTAATGTAAGTAGAAAAAAATTAACATAAGTTCTTTGGGTGCATTGCCCCCAAAAGATGACCATACTTTAAGTAAAGCTATACTCAAGGCCTTTTATCTGATATTATATTTACCCTTTTACATTTTTCTTTTGCCTTTATTTTTTATTTAATTATGAGTAAAATTTGAAGAAATAAATAGGTTTAGATATTTCTGGCCCAAAGTCATTCTTTTTCCCATGATGGCAGCTGCTAAGATGTAACTCCTGGTCTGATAAGGCTCAAATTATGATAGTCAAATTATGAAAATTATGATAATTTATTATGGAATAAAATTTGAAGAATCGAATAGCTTTGCAAAGTTAATTATAACAAATGAAGCTCCCTGTCCCCATCTCTCCATTTTCCCCTTCCCAGAGGCAACTAGTTCACTGGAAAAAGCTAATATTTAATAGTTTTGTTATTTACTCCCATGCCTGTTAGTAATGGTCTCAGATTGCTACTTTTTGAATTAAGTCTAGGCATTATCTATGGATGGGAAGGGAAGATGAAAATTTAGCCCTTTGCTCTCCTGACCTAACTCACTTCCCATACCCCACATCCTTCTAATTGTAATACTGTAATAATATAATTTGGAGAGATAAATATTCAGTGTTTATATTATTATCCCCACATAATGATCTTTACAGGTGATTCATTTAGCAAACTGATTACTTTTCCTTTCCCTCTAAACATTTAGTTTTTCCTAGAGTTAATATTTGTCGTTTTCCACACTTAGTATTACATGTACAAATCAGCAGTGAAATTGCAAACACTTTGCCAAATATCTAAATCTCCTCTCAAGACTCATGGACACGAGTTTTCTAGACATTTCTCTCCAGGAGGCTCCTGACCTCTTTAATTGTTCTGTGCCTTGTGCATAGCAATCTTCCTATGCCACCATCTTAAGGGACCACCTGCATCTCTCTCCTGGGGTGGCTGTCCCTTTGAACCCCACATCAGCATCTTAGTCTCATCATTCCCTCATTTTGTTGGGGTGCATCTTCTAAGGGGCTTTCTGAGAAAGTTGAACAGAAAGTAATTTTTTTTGATCTTGCTAATCTAAAAATGTTTTTATTTTACTCTCACACTTTATTAATAGTTCGGGAATAGAATGAATTTTTAAGGCATGGCTCCATTGTTTTCCATCTTCCAGCTTGAAGTTGGTCTAAAGCCAATCTGATTCCTGAGCCTTTGTGATGTTTCTTTTCTCTGGAAACTTGTGGATCTTTTACTTGGTCCCTATTATTTGGAAATTTTACTGTGACATGTCTTGCTGTAGGCCATTTTTAAAAATTTAATCTGCTGTTCTGGTAAACTCTTTTATAAGCTAACTCATGTTCTTCAGTCCTAGGAACCTTTTTTGAATTATATTTTTGGTGGTTGCCTTTGTTTCATTTCCTCAAAATGCCTAGACATTTTATTTGGTTATTAGATTCTCTGACTTATGTTTTATTTATTTTATATTTTATTTTCTGATTTTTTTCTCTCTTTATCTTTTTTTACTTTCTGAGAGATTTTCTAATTTAAAACTTTCTAAATTAGAAAGTTTTGTGTTTTTCATTTTTGTTATTGTATTTTTAATTTGCATGATCTCCTTTTTGGTCTCTGAATATTCTCAGTTCCCGCTGTTTTACATATGATTGCAATATTAATTTTCCAAGGATAAGACTGATAGATATTTTCAAGTTTTCTTCTCACCAGTCCTCCATGTTGTACCATTAATTAAAGATATATGATGTCAGATGCTTTCCTTAGATATCTGGATGTCTGAAAGCCCTTGGCTGTCCGACTATATTTCAGAATTGGGAACTTTAAAGCTGAAGAGAGGCTTTAGACACATGATAAGATTTGTCAACCGTGAGCTTAAAGGTAGAGTGATCTGGCTGGGCTTTTACTTGGAGAACCTCCATGGCAGTGCCTTAAGGTATTTCCCTTTGTGTTTGCCAGATTCCCCAGAGAAGATGCTTTCTGTCTCTTTCCTGAGTCTAGATATATGTATTCTACCCGTCAGCATTCTAGAGTCAAGGAGAAAATAATGCTGAGGCTCAGCATTCAGTAAGTAAACTTTTAGTAAATCTCCCTATTTTCAATATAGTTTGTCTTTCTCAATTACACTTAATGTTCTGCAGTTCAAAACACCCTTTGTTTTAGAGCAATTGATTCTCAAACTTTACCTGGAGCACTTGTTAAATCACAGATTGCTGATTCCCACCCCTAAAGTTTCTGCTCCGTAGGTCAAAGGTGAGGCCCAATAATTTGTGTATCTAACAAGTTCCCAGGTGTTGCTAAAGCTGCTGGTCCTGGAAGCACACTATGAGGACCACAGCTTTATAGAAAGGAACTTCAGTCTTGGTTGGGCGAGCAGGAGCAGTTGCCTGGCTGTGGCAGTATGGGGGTAAATTGATTGCTACACTGACTTTCAACCCAATTCACCTGTTTTTAGCCCCATCTTGGGAGAGTTCAGGGATATAAATTGGGTTGCCTTTTAATTCTTCCCATTGCTGGTTTAGGATTCAGCTTTCTCAAGTTTACTAATTCAGATTTTCCTAATTTTATTTCTAGCTTCCAAAATTTTGTTGCTGTTGACTTTTTTCCTGTTCTTTTCTTTCTTTGCTGATGGATGGCTCTTGTTTAACAAAATCCCTTCACTACCATTTCAGTGAGATTGAGGAAGGGAGAAAAGTGTAGTGAATGCATCCAGTCCTCTACCACCAAAGTTCTCACATCTTTCTTCAATCCTGGAGAATTCTATTATTCTATCAAATGTTACTTCTGTTTTATTTCCTCTATTATTTTGTAATAAACTATAATTAGATGTATGTTGGAATCTCTCAATCTATCCTCTATGTCTCTTCACTGCTCTTTGAATTAATTAAAATACATCTTTTTTTTTCTTTCTGCTGAAGGCTGAGTGAATTCCTTACTGTTATCTTCCATTTTGCTAATTCTCATTTCAACTGTGTCTGATTTAGAGTTTATTTACTGAATATTTTATTTCAATGACTACACTGTTCACTTATAAGTATGTGAATTAGTTCCTTTTCACGTGTATTTCTTATTCATTTCCTGATTTTTTTATTTCATCATTTTTTGCATTACTTAAGGGAATTTATTTCTTACTCTCTGAAAATTTTAAATACTCGTACTTGAGAAGTATCTTTGGCAAACTGATTTAACAAAATTAATTTTATGTGGAGAGAATACATGTTCTGATTTTTAATTTTGTTGCCTATGTTTAGTAGCTTTGGGTTTCTTTATGTGTTTTATACTTTTGGTCAATGGAATCATTTTAAGTATGGGGGGTTACTGTAAGCTATTTTTTCCCTTCTTTTTCTTGGTGCTTCCCTTTGGTGGTTTTCATAGTCACTTTTACTGAGCCTCATACCCCCAGTTATAATAAGCTCTTCTGTCCTATGGCAACACTTCAGGGCTTCTGTTACATGGGCTGAGCATGGTCAGCCCAGTCCGTTTCTTCCTCTCTCTTTTGTATTTAATCTACCTCCTGTGTAGAGCATGGATCCTTCTATTCTTCTCCATGTAATAACTTTTACAGAAGCAGACTCTATCCCTAAAGGGGAAGACCTCAGGCTTCTCAGCACTATCTGTCATTAGGTGAGCAACTCATTCTAACTTCCGGGGTTCAGGATGTAGTATGTCATTGCACACCTGAGAATACAATGAAGTTGTGATCAGTAGTCACATAAAATGATACTTTGATCTCCATATATCTGACTGTTATGTTTGTATCTCAATCTGTACAGAACTTGGGTGAGGGTAGACAGAATTATGCGTTTGCCCCCTAAAACCCCTAATATTGCCCATGTGTTTAGAGTAGAAGTATCTCATCAAAACTTGAACTTACAAATTTAACTTCACTTGAAGTAATTTAACTTCCCAATACGCTTTTATCTTAAAGCCAAGCTGATATTCTCTTTTAGTTTATGAATATAATACATGTATATATGTTACATATGTTGCATAAGTTATATATACTATATGTATTAATATATAGTATATAAAATATATAATGAAAGGACTTTGAGTGCTTTAGCACCAATCTTACTTCTCCCACTTTACCTGTTATTACCTACTATTATAGTTCCACTTTATTTTTATACCCTCAAATTACTTATTATAATTGCTTAATAAGTTAATATTTATTTAGATTCACCTGCATGTTTACTAGTTTCTTTGCTTGTCATTCACTCTGATAACCCAATACTCCCTTCTCATTCATTGTTCCTCATGAAATATAGTGTTTAGTAATTTTTTTAAATGAAGGTCTATTAGTGGTATTTCTGTTAGTATTTGTGTATCTACAAATATCTTTGTCCTCAATCTCCTGATTGAAGAATGATATTTAGCTGGGTATAGAATTCTAGGTTGACAATGGTTTTTCTCTCAGTACTTTGAAAATATTATTCCACTATATTATGTTTTCTCTTGTTTCTGTTGATAATGTTAACTTGAAATAACCGAAAGGATCCGAATCTAGTTTTAAAGAGTTTATTCAAGCAAAAAGCTGGGAATGACCATTTGGGACACACAGACTCCAGAGAAACGGGTCAGTGTTCTGAAATGAAAACTGAAGTCCTTGCTTATATAGGCAGAAAATAAAGTTTAGTAGGATTACAACATTTTCTACACAAGGCTTGTTTGTGAGTTACAACAATTTAATTAGTTACAGTTTGTTTTATTTTCCTTGGGCTTGTTTTCATTTCCTTTCCAATTTAAAAGAGTATATTTAACATTCCATCTTAAGGTAATGTGATAGCCATGAAGTCTTTGTGTGAGAAAGACAAGAAGGAAGTCAATCTTAATAGAGGTCAAGAATGAAGAGAGAAGGAGTCTTCTCTGGCACCCTTTGGTCATTTGCAACATTTTACAAAACAGGGTAAGTAAGAAAGAAGGCTGATCTATAGTCAGAGAAACAAAGGTTACAGTTGCCTAGGTTACAGCTGCCTAGGAGACAGCTGCTGCCATGTGACTCAGGCCCCATAATAACATTCTTTTTTAGGCTTAAAATAATCTAGAGTTTTAACAGCTTAGATTTGGAATTACTTATTATCACAAAAAAGTATTCTGTCAGTTAACCAATTTCTTCTCTTACTGCTTTTCAGTTTTTTTCTTTGGCATTCTACAGTTTCATTATAATCCATCTCTTCCAGTTCACTAATTCTCCCTTCCCTTCTATAGAATAGTCTTATAAAACTCATCCATTGAGGGTTTTTATTATTTTTTAAAATTCAATGGCTACATTTGTAAATAATTTTATTAGTCTTTTTGTTCTTTTAAAAATATGCCTGACTCTTTTGCTTAATGTCTCATTCTTTTCTCATACATTGTATTTCTTCTTTTAATCTTTTAGACACTATTTTATAATCACTTTCCAATATTTATATTATTTAATTTTCTTAAGAACATAGCACTGTTATTTATTCATATTTTTCCTGCTGACTTGACTGATGGTAGATTTTTTTTTCCCTCATTGCATTAGTCAGGAGTTGGTGTCACTGTGGGTTGCATAAAAAAGGAAAATGATGACATAAGCAATAGAAGTTTGTTTAAGTGTCTTATATAAAAGTTCTGATGTGATATAGATAGTCCAGGATTAATATGGTGACTCCACAGTTGTCTTCATGGTCCAACTTGGATCACCAGCCATTACATCCATGCCACAGACAGCAGGATGGGCAAAGGGTGGAAGAAAGAACAAAGGGTGCAAGTCAGCTGTCTTTGAAGGAAATTTACTGGATGCTCCCATATAATACTTCTCCTTATATCTTATTAGCTAGAACCTAATTATATGGCTACTCCTAACTGCCAGAGAGTCTGATAACTTCCAAGTTCTAAGCAAAGCAGCTTGGGAGAATGGAAATTCTTGAGATAAACAAGCTGTTTCTGCTACACTAAAATATTTTATAATATTGGATTATGTATACATCTTATACATAAGATGTATATGTAGGACGCCTTTATACGTAGGACGCCTTTGCCAGCTGGGTTGAGGGCCCATCCCTCCAGAAAGGTTTTAGTCTTGTATCTTCTAGGTACTCCAAAATATCCCTCCCTGTTAGAGATCCACTTTGTTGTTGTTGTTACTTTCTTGTGCTGGGGGAGGCAGGGCCATCTAACAACATGTACTGTATAAATTTCAACTTCAAACCTGTGTGAGGTATGTCCTTAAGGTTATTTATTCTTAGAGAAGATTTCATTTTTCCTTCTAGAGCTCAATCAAGATAGACAAACATCCTTATTCACAGAAAGTGAATTAGTGGATTTTTAAGTCTGTTCTTTTACACATGCTGTACCCCCTGAGTGTCCTGGCTTTATGCAGAAATCTTTTTCTAAGCATCAGATTTTGCAGGCCCAGGGTTTGTTCTTTTTTTCCAGTGTAGGAAATAAAAACCCAAGCTCTTAGGTCAATGACACTGGCACACCCCCATGCACCTTCCCAGGTCCCCACCTACTTATCAGGACAGTTTCAGGGTCTGCTCACAAGGGTTTAGTTTCCTCTTTATTTTATTTGGAGGTTTCTCTTACTTTTTTACAAGCTCTTACAAGCTCAAATATATACTTTGTTTGTCACTTTTTTTCTAGCCTTTCTAGATATCTAATATTTTGTAGCAAGAGGATTTCAGATTAACATTCTACCTACTGAAGGATATTTTTCCCAATGGCCTTATTTATAAATTCCTCTCACACTTTTAATTTGCTTCTATTAGCCAGAATTTTTTGTTGTTGCTCACTGCCAAGACACTGACGGATAGGATGTATTTTAGAATTTGCCCCCTTGTGTCTGGGCCTGACTCTTAGGACCCCTGAGGTTTAATATCTTGTTAGAGAGCTCCAGAGAGAGAAGCCGGGATGGGTGCTTCCAGGCTCCTGATGCGATTCTCCCACGAGAGAAGTCCATAAAGGGGAATTTGTTCCAAGCTGACTTTTCCCCCATGCACTCCCCACTCCCACATGAAGGCTTTGTGGAACTCCAGCTCTCACACTCTCCCCATGTGAGCCCAGAAGCTTAGGGTCTTCAGAAAAACCATCCAAAGAGCACACTTGTTCCTTAGGAGCAACTGAAATGTATCCCACGGATGCCAATTGCATCGAATGATCTGAATTTGGCAGCAAGGCTTTGGAGCTTAGAGATGAAATCATTCCATCTGGATCAGGCAGGCCTCAAAATGCCTACAGCTAGGGCAAACCCAGACCAGGTTGCTTCCTGGAAGGCCCTGAGCTGCTGCAGGGTCAGCAGGAAGGCACTGGGGTAGAAGGAGGGCCGAGAACTCATGTGTAGTGGAGTTGGGGGGTAGGCTCCTCTGCCCTTTGGTCCTGGGTCTGTCATTCACCTGCTAAGTCACCCCTGGCTCACTCTG
The DNA here is from genome assembly GCA_028533085.1 of Varecia variegata. Lineage (NCBI taxonomy): Eukaryota > Metazoa > Chordata > Mammalia > Primates > Lemuridae > Varecia > Varecia variegata. The sequence goes on along the minus strand of CM052438.1, from coordinate 147,781,782 downwards.
CATCAGTTTCCTCACTAAGGATATGGTGACAAGGTTGCTGCTCAATGCCTACCTTCTAGTGTTGACAGGACCGAATACGTCACAGACGTTGTCTATGTTTGGGAGAGAAGTAATGTTACCATCTTTCCGAATGAAGAAACTGAGACTCAGAGAGAGGAATTCAGTTCTCTGAGGTCACACAGCCAGTGCGTGGCAGAGCTGGGGCTCAGCTTGGAGGCGTCTGACCCAGAACTCATTCCCTTTTCACAGTGCCACTGCTGTATTAATGTAAGCTAAAGGCAGCAAGAAGGGAATTAAAAGTGTACGAGCACCTCTTCTCTGCCAGCTGATTTAGGCATGTATATCATTTACTCTCCATACAATGGTCTGAGGATACAGGTTTGTTTTCTTCTGCTTATTTTATAGATGAGAAAACTGGGTGTCAGAGACTATCCATGATTTACCCAAGCCAGCACAATAATTTCAAGAGCTAGGAGTTGAACCTGGCATTGTCTGACTGCAAAGCCTGTGTTTTCTTCTCCTTCCATTTCTTTTTACAGTACTCTTCAGACTGGTATGCCCCCCCTAAAATCCACATGCATTTAGACAAGGTTCAAATCAATTAGTCCACACTTTGCTGCTGAGACTCCTTTGTGCCAAAGGTGATCAAGGTGCTCCCAGTTTTATGCATTCAAACCCAATGAGGCCTCTTTCCCTCCTTCTTGCATGACAGCCCAGAATTGAGAACCGAAGTGCATATGGTGTTTGCAAAATGCTAGTTGTGTATGGGTGTTTAAACTTTAGTTTTGCATCTTTTAATTTATTTATGCAAGCAAGCCGCCTTTCATGAATTTTAATCTGTGCTGCCTTAAAGAAGTGCTTTCCAAATGGGACAGCATTTGTGATCACCACTAAGCCATTCTAACTGCTTGCAGGCCTGGGGAGAGAGGCAGTAGAGAATATTAGCAAGCTCGGCACTGTCCCTGTGTCATCCCGGGCATTGTGGCGTAAAATGCGCTTCGTGTCTAGAAAAAAAAAAAAACAACTGTGACTCGAGTCTTTGGTTATTTTTAATGCTGAGCGGCAGAACCACAGGGAATATTATGAGTTCCAAGATTTCTGACAAGAGGGACTCGCCGCTGAAGTGCTTTCTTCAGGAGAGAGAGAGAGAGAGAGACACTGCTACAAGTCTTTATTCATTTATTTATCATGCTTCAGTTCCCTAAAAAAGAAAACACTTCTCCTGTTCAGGGGAAATTGCTTCAATGGATAGATTGCATTTAAATAATTTAAGTATAAAATTACTCGAACAGGCTGACTGATATTTCAACAACGAAACAGTCACAGTCACTTAAGAGCACTGGCAAAGTTTGTGATTCGGTGTGTAGATGAGGTATGAGAGCTTCTCTCTGACTTGGGGAGGGGTCTCCATCCTACCCTACTGGCTGCTCCAGGAGGAGCCGGTTTCTGGTCAGGTTCTGCAAGGAGAGGATGGGTCTTGAAAGAGAGTAAACTGCTCACAACTTTTGGATTTTGGTCTTCATCTAAGCAGCTAGGATGGTGAAGCAGAGAAGACACTGGGGCTGGGGTCAGAAGACTCCTGTCTTGTCTACATGAGCCACTGCCCAGTCTCCATGGTCCTGAAGTTCCTCGTCTGTGCAATCAGGGCTGTCAGGGGCTGAACTAGATTGCTGAGAGGACCCAGCACAGTGCCTGGCTTATAATGGTCCCTTGTGTTATGTCTATAGTACCTTCTTCCATGCATCTGAGAGTCTGTTCCTACAGAGATGCTATCTGGGCCTAGAGAGAGTCTCTCTGTTCTCAGAAAGACTCCGGCCATGTTAATGATAGGCATTCTGTGGTCTGTCCCTCCATGCCTATGTAAAACACTGTCAGACTGAGGAAGTTCTGCCCTTGCCTGTGCAGATAGAATTTCTTCATGTTGGTTTTATGGTCTACTAGGACCCTGAAGAGCCTGGAAAAGAAACAGCCCTATGGTCAAATGCATTTGCAAAATGCTATACACAGCATGCCCCTTTTGGAAATTTACCAGGCACTCTGACATGCCAAAGGCTCTGAGAAGTCCTGCAGACAAGAGATCTTTTACCTTAAATTCAACTCAACTCTCCATGTGTTCATCTTATTTAGTAATGAGAGTCTCCCCTCCCACCCTCACACCAAATGCTCTATTCATAGCCTCCAGAATAGGACTTGCTGAAACATACTTACAGAAAATCTGCTCTAAGGTGGTTTTTTTCCTCTTTCCACCCAACTCTATTGCCTTCTGTCTTATTTTCCTCTGAACATCTCAAGGACCAGCTTCAGGGGATTTCAAGGTCTTCTTCTGTTTACTGTCAGCTAATTAATGAAGCAAATGCACTGAGTGCTGAGCTGAAGATCAATAAAGCATCATCCCTACCCTCATGATGCAGAGTCAAGACAGAGAGAAGACACGTGATCAGGAAAGGTTACTGCCCCGTACCCAGTGTTATTTGTATGTGTGAAGTTAAGTGCTGGGTTGGGGATGGAGAGGGGCATGAAGGGAGACACTTCACGGCTCTCCTGGGAATGTCAGGCAAGGTCTCCTGGAGGAGAAGCCCACATCCTGTCCTCTGTTGTCATCACTGCTTGGGGGGATTTTGCCTTCAAGGCATTTAGAGGAAGCGGCGTGTATGGGTATGGGCAGCCGCTCTGCAGCACCAGTGTTTACTTTGAAGAGAAAATGTCTGCTTTGTAGGCAAATGTTTTCAGCATGGAAATGATCATTGCAATTGCTGTGGTTGTCACAAATGTTTCATCAGAGCCGATAAAGCAGCTGAGTGTTGGCAAAATCGATGAAAACATCTTGAGAAGTGTTCGCTGCCTACTTAACCGTCTGTGGCTCATCTGGTGTGAGGGAGGAGGGGAGGGAGGCGGTGAGCTGAGGCCACACATGAGATTCTGAGAGGCAGTATGGCGTGGTGGATGGGAGCACAGGCTTTGGGGCCAGATTGCCTTGTTTGAAACCCTGGCTCTGACTCCTGTGAGCTCTGTGACCTCGACAGCTTACCTAAAATGTCTGTGCTGCCATTTCTTCCTTTGGAAACTGGATGATAGTATTAGTAACTTCGTGGTATTATAAGTATTTAGATAAGTCAACACATGTAAAGTGCTTTTAGTGCTTAATAAATATTAATATAATAATTATTTGAGGTTCAGTATCCTTACAGCAATGTGTCTCACCTGACAAAGACTTTACAAAGCACCATTCTTTCAACAAGTATTTATTGAGCGTCTTCCATAAACCAGACCCTGGTCTCAGGGCTGGGGACCCAGTGAAAAACGCCAGCCTACTTTTTCTTGGAGCTCTCTTTCTAATGAATTAGACAAACTAATCAAACAAATAAGAAAACTTCAGGTCATGGTAAATGATCATAAAGATAAAGAACGTAAATCAAAGTAATAGGCAGCAGAATGTAGTAGAGTCACAAACTGCCCACTATATTCACATGGGCACAGAGAAAATGTATTTTATTTAATTTTCTAAATTTCTCTGACAATCTTCATGCATTGCCTGATGTTTAGCATAAAAAATAATTGATTTTATTAATCCAATCTGTAACTTTAATCTGATGGAAGAATCTAATTTTGTTTCCCTACCTTTGGCTGTAAATCAAGATGGCATCTATGTTTAAGGGGAGGAGAGTGTCTTACCTGGGACCTTGTGCTACTCTAGGAGAAGGGGCCCCCAGATCTTTGAGGCATTCTTGTACTGTCCTCTAGCTTCTCTGGTCTATGAAGTAAAGTCTTCCTCTGCCTGATGGCACTTGTCCCATTGCAGTTGAGTCTATAGCGAATGCTTTCCTCTGCCTTGCTTCTCTCTTTCAGCTTTATCTGGACCTGGTAGCCCTCAATGGCTACCTGATCCTCATCTCAGCTCTCCTTGGCACTGAAGACCCATCTGCAGCTCTGCTTCTGCCAAGACACCACCAGTCTTGGCATCCGTTCTACATCCTCTGCTTGGAGTCATTTCTACCTTTGTTATGGCAGACTCCGTGGCAAGTCCATTGGGTCCCAAACCCACTGCCTTTTGAATCATCTTTCAGGAACTTCTGAGTCTTGAATATACCCCATGGGAACCCAGAGAAGCTTAGGAAAGTGGTAAGCCAGCAGCTCCTCCTAACCCTCTTGCACTGTCAGAGTGTCAGGGGAGGTGGGCAGCTGCCAGGAGGTACTCTTCTGCAGAGTCCTACAACTAAAGCAGGGCAGAAAACCTGTCCATGTCCTTCCTCCCCTAATCTGGATGTTTCTAAGCCACTCCCCTTTAAAAGTCAGCCCTGAGATGAGCAGATGGAAAAATAAAAACCCTGGCATCAGAACTTCTCTTCTGCTTGTGTTTCTGTTTTTTTTTTTTCTCAAAATCTCTCAGGTAGAAAAGGATAGAATTCTCCTCCCATGTCAAAACCTTCTTCTACTCTAGAGTTAAAAATCTCAATGCTGATCTTCTAGTTTCAACTCTGACATATAAAGAGCTTAGAAGTCATCACTTCCATCCTTACAAGAAGAAAAAACTGAGAAAACTAAAAATCAGTGACTGTCTTGAGCTATCAGAGAAGTGAGGTAACAAGGTAAACCAATGGCCCACAATCTGGAGACACAGGTTTATCTGGAGAGATACAGCTGAGATTTTCTTACTTAGAGCAGAAGCTGCTAGAGCCATGAACTGATAGGAAGAGTAAAATGGTAATATGGATGAAGTGGTTGGAGTTGACTGTAGGCTAGTATGAGAGTGAGAAACTCCTGGGGGTGCAGCCTGAGGGGGCCCCACACTTTTATGGGTTTTGCCTCTAGGAACCCCATCAGTCTCTCATGATGAAGATCCCTGGTGGCCCTGGGACAGAGAAGAGTAATCATTGTGTAGTGTACCCATAACATTCTCCATAACAGAGAGCTACTTTTCAGGGAGGGGGGTGGGAAAGAGGGGGTGGGAAAGAGTTTACAAGAGCCTTGTCCTACCTAGAGGAAGAGCATTCCTCCCCTCCTCAGCTCTGTCTTGCATTCCCATCTCATCTAAGAAGGGGAGAAATTCTATACCAATGGAGAAACAGTTGTGGAGGTCACATCCCACAGAGGCCCTACTAAAAGACCAAGATTTAATAAAATTATAGAATACTCCTATTCTAACAAAACTTACTACCACACCAACAGGTTTCCAGTATAATAACACTGGGTTACAGCTGATAGAACTGTTAGTCACAGACTCTCTTTGAGGAAGAATTCTTATGAACCTCAAAGACAATAGGAGACACAAAAACAAGGACACTATAGCAAGTATTAACATAGCCCAAATCCTAGCAAGATTAACATAAATCCTTATACTAAAGCCTTATTTACTTCAGTTCCTACAGCTCAGCACAACACATCTGCCTTTCAACAAACAAAAAATCACAAGACATGCTAAAAGTTGAGAAAAAACACACAGTCTGAAGAGACAAAGCAGGCATGAGAACCAGACTCAGATATGACACAGATGTTGTAATTATCAGACAAGGCATTTATAATAACTATGATTAATATGTTAAAGACCCTAATGGAAAAAGCAGACAACATTCAAGAATGGATGAGCAATGTAAACAGGGATATGGAAATTCTGAGAAATAATAAAAAGGAAATGCTAGAAATCAAAAACACTGTAACAGAAATAAAGAATGCATTTGATGAGCCCATCAGTAGACTGGACATAGGCAAGGAAATGATCAGGGAACTTGCAGATAGTTCAAGAGAAACTTCTGAAAATGAAACTCAAAGAGGAAAATAAATGTGAGGAAGAGCAACAGAGCATCCAAGAACTATGGGATAACTTCAAAAGATATAACGTATGTATATTGGAATACCAGAAGAAGAAAGAAAGAATGGGAAAGAAGAATATTTGCAGTAATAATGGCTGGTAATTTTCCAGAATTAATGGCAGGCATCAAATTATAGAATCAGAAAGCTCAGAGAACATCAATAAATACAAAAAATCTACACCTAGGCATATCACAGTCAAGCTACCCTCCCCCCCACCAAGAAAGAAAAGAAAAATTTTGAAAGAAGTGAGGGTGGAGGATGGGTAGGAAGAACCATCCACCAACAATCATCCTCTTATTCCATAGAGGGACAAGATAAGAATTACATCAGATTTCTCATCAAAAACCATGCAAGTAAAAAAAGAATGGAATTGAGTATTTAAAATGTTAAAAGAAATAAACACCAACCTAGAATTCTATACCCAGTAAAATTATCCTTCAAAAGTGAAGGAGAAACAAGGACATTCTATGATAAACAAAAACTAAGAGAATTCATCACCAATACATCTTCCTCACAAGAAATGTTATGAATGAAGGTTTTTAGGCAGAAGGAAAATTATATGTCAGAACTTGCATCCACATAAAGAAAGGAAGAGTATCAGAGAAGGAATAATGAAGGTCAGTGAAAGCATTAGTTTTTTTACTTTTAACTGATAATTAAAGTACTAATATCTAATAGTACTTTTTTACTAATAGTAACAATGTATTAGGTGATTATAGCATACAGCTAAGTGAAATGAATGACAGCAATGCATAAAGGGAAAGGAGGGAGAAATCGGGAATACTTCATTATATGGTACTATAGTTTGGATATCTGTCCCCTCCAAATCTCATGTTGAAATTTGATCCCCAATGTTAGAGGTGGGGCCTAATGGGAGGTGCTTTGGTCATGGGG
>CM052438.1:147569243-147774580 GCA_028533085.1 Varecia variegata | reverse complement strand
TGTTTTGTTTTGTTTTGTTTTGTTTTTCTTTTTAATAAGAGAGCAAAGAAAGAAGTAACTTTTAAGCTTGAGGAATAAAAGGTAAAATACTGAACTTCTCTCTAGAACTTTCCACATTCAGGGAAGTTTCTCATCTAAGAACAATAATACCAACTTCCTGAGGCAGTGGTGAGGATCAGATGAAATAATCAATGTAAATGGCTTTATTATTGTTACTATTAACATGGCTGTGTGTTATTTCTGTGCAACTTTACTCTTGGCTTCCTAATACAATTGTATCTCTAATTTTCTTCTATCCAATATCCTAATATTTTCCTTTTATTATGGTGTAGTATTTCTAAAAGTTGTTTAAAATAATAATTGGAACAATGTCCTTTATAAGGAAATGCCATAAACGTAATTGAAACATGTATGTTATTTTGCATCCCAGTGCTAAATCTTATTGTGGAATCCTGGCAAAGATAAAGCTTATGCTCAGGTGCCACGTGGCTCAAGGGGTAATGGAATGGATGGAAATGGTGTTGCTGTTGAATGCATGTAGTAGGAGAGACACTGCTCCCACACTTGCTGTGGCTCAGGCCTGGGAGCAGCTGCAGCAGGACTAGTGTCCTGCACAGTAAGGCCCCCACCAAATGCATTTGGGCAGAATAGAAAACAGCATCATCCAAAGGGCCTGCTTTCAGGCAGTGCTAGACCAATGGCTGCTGATGGGAAGGAATAAGGAGAGAAGAGAAATCAAGTTGAAAGAGTAGACTGTAGAAAACGAGTAAGTAAACAAGACATGATCAAAATAGCAACAGCAGCCATGAAGAAGTGAATGCCATGCTTCAAAACTCCCTTTTGAAGGGCAAGGTGCTCAGCTCTCTGTGCCCCAGCTTCTTCCTCTATGAAATGGTGATTGGAGTGAGGGGAGGACCTGCAATACTTACCTGGCAAGGCTTGCCCACCTTTTTTATCACCATGGACCCCTTTGGTCATCTGTTGACCCATGGACCCTATCTTTGGGTTTTCCCAGAAGCAGATCTTAAGTGCAAGTAATGTATTTGAGGGGTATAGAAAATACCCGTAGAGAAGTAGGGAAGGAAAGGAAGCCAATAAAGTGGAAAATTGGAGCTTAATCCTACAGGGATACTTTGGGACAAGGTGCAAAACCACTTCTCAGAAGTTTTCCACCTGAAGGGTGAGGGAGCTGGGGTAATTACACACCTACTCCTGAGGGTATTAATACCCTGGCACCTCCAGCCTGCCACGTGTGGGCATCCAGGCAGTGCTGCTTTGCACAGTTGGTGGGGTAGAGAGATGCAAATGCTGGTGGTTGGAAGCCAGCTGTGCATGCAGACAGGTTGGAGGGACACGCAGAGGGGCACTTCCAGCATCTGCTGAAGACCCTCTTCTCAGAATAATGTTTTGAAATGCATAAAATAAAATACATAGGATTACAAAGAAAACCAATTATATTGAAATTCACTTCTCTGCACGGACCCCCTTGGGGGACCTCAGGTTAAGAAACCCTGCTAGGGTTTCATTTCCACGTGAAATTATATGGTTTTATGACCTAAGAGCACAGATTGTGTTACTCTGCCAGGAGGTGGCTGAGTAAAGCTCTGCCTACTCTAAGTAGAAACTATTTCAGAGGAAAAATGCACTCGCCCAACCTGACAATCCCCTGCAGCTCAGGGACTATAAATGATGCTGCTGGGCTCTCTCGTTCTCTTTTTATTTTTTGCAGTGTTTGTTTTGCTTTGATTATGTTTCTATGTTTTTAATGTGTCCTTTGTTAGCCCTGAAAGCACACTGGGGCAGCAATTTGCCCACAGGGCCCTGGCAGCAGCTCTGCCCCCCTCGGCTGTCCCTGGGGGGCTCCATCTTTAAAGTCACGTGTCTGAAGCACTAGGGTCCCACATGGCCACAGAGGGCCAGGGTCCATCATATGGCATCGTGGTGCCAACAGGTGGCTGTGTGCGGGGTGTCAGAGCAGCCGCCCCACTGGGAGCTGCACGCCACCGAGACACTATCCCACCTCCTAATGTGACTCCGTGGCTCTGTTACTCACAGCTAAATTACAGTATTGTGACTTCATTGTTGAGTCCCAATTCTCCTAATTATAGCCTAGAGATCTATTATTTGATTTGGTAACACCAAGTGCTTCTTTTCTAAATCATGTAATCTCTTGTAGCTTATTAATGTCAGGTTTGCGCACACGCAGGGACTTGGTTGTTTGCCAGGCAGAATCAAATTTTCAAATTTTCGCTGTGTTATGTTACAGGGCTTTGCTTGTTACAATCTAATTATATTGGCACTGAAATACTGAAAACCAATTTATATTAGAAAGCACTTTAACTCTTTCTTTGGAGTGAATTTACATGCGTAAGTGTCTGCCACACCACTGGTCTTTTTTTGTTTGTTTGTTTTTCCACTGGGAAATTCCTTCTGGGAAAGAGGCAAAACTATAGTCCCTTTATATTAAAAAGTCTGTTGTGCATGGAGAAGAATTGTGAATGTGGCCATTCTTGAACATGTTTGAAGCATGGAGAAGTAAACACGCCCCTCCCATCTCCCTAGGTGCTCCCTGCTAGGAAGGCCACTTGCCCCAAGCACCCTGAATCCCCTCTCCTGGTGGGCGTCATCTCTGGAACTGTTCCTCTGCAACTTCACCACCATCCACAGGCTTGGACCATGTTATGGCTTCCCTGTCCCCTTCTCCCCTTCAGATGCATTTTCCCATGCTATGTTTTCTTCTAGGGGCCCAATGGATCCATTGCCCTGAAGACCAGGAGGGACTTGCTGCCTATAGAAGTTGCTCTAGAAGTGGGAGCCCCCTCATCATCCTCATTTGCCTTCTCAGGAGAATCCTGTGGCTGTTGCATGTGCCCACCAGGATATTTGTTTTGCCACCTGTCAGTCTCCTTTTTAGTGACCAGGAACACTCTTCCTTGTCCGACTGTTATAACCAGGGAATGCTATCTGAATCATCCAGCATGCAACCTTTGAAGAGGATACCCAGCTCCCTCCTGGCCTTTGACTTCTCTTCTGCCACCTGGGTCCCTACTCTTCCTGGATCTTCTAGGTGAGAGACCTGGACCCTGCTGACTTGGTGTGGGCAGAGAGGAAGGGGCTATCTCAGGAGGCAGTGGGGGACTCCGGCAGAAACGAACTCACAGAGGGTGGCATCTTAATGGAATGGAAAGAGAAGCGGCATTAAAACCAAACAGGTCTGGGTAAGTGGTAATCCTTGTGCTTCGGCTTACTACTGTGCATCCTGGAGAGGTCATTTAATCTTTCTAGCTTCGGTTTCTCTCATCTCTAAAATGGTTACAGTTACACCTATCTCTTAGATTGTTTGGAAGATTAAATAGAATAATGTGTGTAGAGCACTTAACAGAGTTCTTGATAGGCAGGGAGAACTTAATGTATGTTTCCTTATCCCCTGAAAGACCTTCCTCCTTGACCTCACCCTCCAGATCCGCGTGACTCCAGAGACCAGGCTCTTTCCAATTGAGGATGTTTTCTCTTCCCTCTACTGGAGTCCTTTGGGCCCTGCCCTGCCCAGCACTGCTTCTCATGACCAAAGCTACAACATTACTTGCATTTCTGGGCTGGAAACAGCCTTTTTTTTTTTTTTTTTTTAGCTATAAATGGATCAGCCGGTGCCCAGCATCTCAGAGACACTATGAAGTTAGTTCAGTCCTCGTGCTCATAATGCATGTGTTGTGGCTGCAGTGGGTAGAGATTCACCCATTAACATTTCCTGGGCAGAATTACTGTTGGTGATCAAAACCAAACTTGTCTCCAAGGCCTTTGCACATTTCATCTGTTTAATTTTATTTTTTATTACAAATATTTCAAACATGCTAAAATGTATAGCAAATACTCTAACACCTGCATTCCCACACCAGCTTTATCAGATGCACATTGTGTAATGTTTGCTTCCGGTCTTTTGCTTCAGGGACAGTTTCTGCCCCTGTGTACTCCTTTTTGATCTATTTCTGGTCCCACTTTTCCCAGAGGGGACCAGTCTTGTGTGTCTGGTTTTTGTCATTTTGCAAGTTTGAATACATATGTCTGTATCCACAGACTACACTGCCTGTACTTGGCTCCCTTTGTCAACGGCATCCTATGGATAATCCTAGGATTAGGCAGACTTTGCCACTTTGAGTATGTCAGCCTCAGTGTCCTCTGCCGTAAAATGAGAATATTAACACCTCCTTCACAGCCTTGCTCTGGGTAAAGTACTGGGCATAGTCCTTGGCACATGGTGGGCACTCAATAAATTTTTGCTTCTGTCAGGACAGGATTATATTTAATACTGAATATGTAATTAATTTGAAAGTTCTTGGTAAGTTCCTCTTTGTCCCTCTACTTACCTTTTAGTATAAGAATTTAAAAATATGCACTAGTATAGAGATGAGCACGTTTAGTCTCCATCAGCCCGTAACTGGGCTCCAATGATCCAAACTTTCCACACCACACAATTTTTAAAGTCACGATAGCTTCACCATGGAAATACTGTCGTTGGCTGGCACCAGGCTCCCGCATTGTGCCAGGCTGGTGGGCACAACAGAGGCACATATTCACCCCTGGAGGACATTCTCACATTCTCCAGTCCTGTGACTGATCTCTCCTCTCCTTGGGCAGAAGGTTTTGCTACAAAGCTTTGAATGACTAGAAATTCAAATACATTTTCACAGTTGGTGAAATAATGCAAATTCCAGTGGCAGGAAGGCAGCCTAATATTCTGATTGCAGCCCCATGGCCTTAAGTGCGCCATGATGAGGACTCCTCCAATTGACTTCTCTATTGTGGAGAAACCTCCTTGAACGTGTCCAAGACTTAAACCCTGCTGCCCCCAAACAGTCAGGTCCCTACCACCTCAAACCTCTTCTTCTCCTAAACTTTCCTGTCTCACTGAAAGGTGCCAGCATTCAGCAGCATTCAAGCCAGAAACATGGGAATAAGCATTGCTTCCTCACTCCCCAAGACGAATCCATCAGCAAGCCCAGGTAATTAACCTCCACCGCGCTGCCTGTATGTGAGCATCCCTCTCCACTTCCATTGACACCGGGATCGTCCAGGACACCATTACCTCTTAGAAGACTGAGGAGATCTTCTGAATGAGTCTCCCTCTTTTTTAGTTTCCCCCCACCCCATTTATTCACCATGGAATGACCAATGTGATGTTTCCAAAACTCTTCAAGAGATTCCCATTGGACTTAGAATAAAATTCAACTTCTTCTGGCTGAGGAATCTGGTGGAAACTAGCTCTGATCATGCTTCCGTCTCACTCTGAGCCAGGCACTTGCTCACTCAGAATTTCAGCCACACGGGGCTTTTTCAATTTCTCTTTCTCACGTTAGGGCATTTGTACACATTCTTTCCTCTGTCTGCAATGCTTTTGGTATTGCTGGCTCCTTCTGTTCCTTCTCATCCTTCACATCTCAGACAAAATGTCACTTTCTTGGAGAGAACTTCCTTTCCCTCTATTTAATCAGGTATTGCCACCACCCCCCACCACCCCATTTCATATATTCTACTTTGTGTTTATTTGGTTTGTGTCCTTATTACCTCTCTACCCCCAACTCCTTGCCCAACACTGTGAGATCCAAGAGGGTAGAGATTTTGTTCTGGTTACCACCAAGCTTCCGGTGCCAAGTTCAGTGCCTGGCACATAGTTTAAGATCAATAAACAGCTGTTGAATAAAAGAATGAATGAATCCCAGGAAATTTATTTTCTTTTCTTTATAATGGAGAAGAATAGATTGTTCCAACTCTTTGGACCTGTCTAGCTCCCCCCTCTTCCTTCCTTGTTCCAACTGAGTGGAGCTGCTCCACTCTCCCCAAGGATACAGGGTACGGACTCATCCTCTGCCCTGGCAGGAAGTCGAAGAGCCATCCCAGCTTGGTAGAGCTGTGGTTTGGGGTCTCCATCCCACCTTTCTCTGCTGCATCCTGAACTGGTAACTGAGATCCCATCTGAGCCAGATGGCTTATCCTCCAGGGCAGCTTCCTGGGCCCTTCCCAGAGGTAGTTCTCATGTGATGCTAGCATGTGGCACCCGACCAGTGGGCTAGTGGCAGCAGAGGGCCCGTGTGTGGCCATCTCAAGGATCACGCCTGTTTACCTATGGGAGGGATGAATAGTGTGAGGTCAGGAAGCCCCTTGTCAGGGTAGTCACAGAAGCAGACAGATGGATGGGAAATAGACAGGACCACCCCCGAAGCAGGGAAAGTGGTTAGCCAAGCACACAACGCTCCATGGAAGAGAACCTTCAAGGAACAATTACAGAATGAATTATTCACATCTACCACGGCTCTAAATACGTCCATTGCAGAGCTGATCTGTGGACTGACATGGTTATTTAATCTCAATTCTAACAAATCATTGATCAAGTTTATGGAATTGGCTGATCCCTTTTTGCTCCTTTGTCTAGGATTTTTCTCCATTGGAATAATGAGGTGAGGAGTGCCTGATCCACATGGGTTCAAAACAAACTGATGCCTCTTCCTCTACTCTGTGGGTCTTCTAGAATATCCAAATACATCAAGATTTGGAAAGGTGCCCTCCACCCAAAAACTCCAGCCAAAGAGCACAGAGCAAGTAGACCCCTATGCTCACTTTCCTGGAATGAGGCCCTCAAAACACATTTCACAAGCCTCTCCCCGGCTTCTCTCATTCACAGAACCTGGCCTGTTTCCTCGTCACTGCTACATGTCTGCCCAAACTGCTCCTCAGCCTGAAGACTCGCCTGCCCGCATCCCATTGCCACTTGTAGAAATTTAACCCATCCCACATGACCTGATTAAAAAATCATCTGCTGAAAAAAGTATTCTCAGGCCAGAATTATACTCTGTCCCCACCAGGCCCACAATAAGTTGCCCGTGCTGTTTATAGCTGGGATAATCATGTGGTCCAGTTTGCTTAGGACAGTCCTGGCTTATGCCTGTTGTCCCAGCATCATAATGAATAGCATCTTTTCACTCTCCAAAGTGTCCTCTTTGAACACTGGATCCTATGGCGTGGCAGACACACCCTGTGAACCCCCAGTGAGCCATGCCCTTTTGTGGGCCTCTCCTTTTGAATGTAGGCAGAACCTGTGACTTGCCTCTGGCCAGTAGAAGATGGCAATGGTGATGGGATAGTCACTCCCTCGATCTTGTTGCCTTATATTAAATAGAAGACTGTCTTAGCAGACTAAAGCAAGAGATTGTCCTGCTGGGTTCGAGCACGCAAGCTGCTATGATGTGAACTCTCCCTATGGAAAGGGCATCAGGAAATACGGGCAGGAGCTGTGTGTGAACTCTAGGAGCTGAAGGCATCCATCTTCCAGAACAAGGAACTGAATCCTGCCAGTAACCATGCGGGCAGGAAGAGGGCCCTGAACTCCATGAAGGAATATAGCTCAGCTGACACCTTGACTGCAGCCTTGTGAGACCCGGAGCTGAGGGCTCAGCTGCGCCAGGCCTGCTCATCTGACCCATGGACACTGCGAGAAAACAAACAGGTGTTGTTTCAGCCACTAAACGTGTGGTAATTTGTTATGCAGCCATAAAAACCAAAAACATGATTACTCTAGTGATAGCACGAACCCAGAGCTCAAATGGTCTTATATCTCTGACGGACTGGTGTTTTCGTAAAGGCAGGGCACAAAGTATATTCATCTTTCTAGCTTCCCTACACGCACAGAGCTCTGACTACTTTCCAGGTGCCACACGAGGTAGTGCAGCCCGGTGCTTAAATGAGCAAGGTCTTTGGAGTCAGAGTGCTTGTGTTTGAATCCCAGGTCCTTCGCTGAGTACCTATGTGACTTTAAACAAATGATTTAACCTCTCAGGGCCTCAGTGTTCTCATTTGCAAAATGGGGTTACGCAGTAGTGCTTTCCTCTGTAGGTAAGATAGTTGTAAGGATAAATTAATGTAAAAACGCTTACAACCATTAGCACAGAGGCTGCGTGAGTTTGCTGTTACTTGCGCTCTTTGTTTCATTTAATCCTTATGTCAAATCTGTTATTATTATCCCCATTTGCAGATGAGGAAACTGAGGCTCAGAGACATTAAGTAACTTGCCCTCAAATTACACAGCTAGTAAGCAGCGAGACTCAAACCAAACCCATGCTCGCTTTCTTCCACACTGTCCATACTTGCATCTTTCTTGGGATGTACATTTTGGAAAAAAACAAAGAACTTTCTCCAGGATTCAACAGTGCATTATCCAAGAATCAGAGGTTAAAATGCTCAGATTTCGGGTTTGGCTAAGGCTCATGTTCTGAAGCCACCTTTTTAGGCATGAGTGGGTTTCTGGAAGCAGGCAGACAGTTCAGACAGTTTAGTGGGATGTGGCAACCGCTAAACAAGCTCAGGGGCCTATTAAACTGACATCCTACCTGACAAATGACAATGAACTTTTAGACAATTCCAGTCTACTAAAAACTGGATATTTATGTAAGTGTAGATTATTGGGGCCCATAGATAATTTGCTACCTGCTCATTTTTAATGTGTTTGTGAAACTCATTAATCGTAAGTGTCTGTGAGCTTATTGTGTTGTAAACCAAGCCTGACAGCGCAACAGACACCGATAAAAGGAAGTGGCCTCTTTGCCAGCCAGTGTTGGAGCTGAGAAGGAGCAAGCATGCAAATCAGCCCAGGGATAATTGACAAGATTGCCGGGATGCACACAGCCCTTATCTGAATGAGTTTTATGTCCCTGTCCTCAGGTAACCCTGCAGAAATACAAGCTGCTGGGATAAGGGTGATTCTAACCGCATTTGCCATGGTGGTACGACAGGGTCAGGCATCAAGGCCCAGTAATCGGGAAATGCGTGAAGGCCATGGCCTGACAAGTCTGAAATCCATTTATTCTTCTCTGCTCAGAATGCCCTTGCTCCTTTTCTAGACTGGTGGGTTCCGCTCATCTTTCAAGACAAGTCAGTTCCTCCTTGAAGCTTTCTCTGACTTGGCTAGGAAACATTTCCTCCTTCGTGCTCTGCCAGCCCCTTGCACATTTTCTGGATGAGCTCTAATTATGCAGGTATCTGAAATGCCTCCCCTTTTCTCCATGCTAAATGAGTGCAGAACTCAAAAGTTCTTCATGGATGCCCTCTAGAAATAAATGTCTTTATGGATACACTACACAAACAAAAGCATCCGTGAGGGTCGCAGATTTCATGAGCAATAAGGAAAGGAATCACATCATTCAGTACCTCCTTACTAGAGACTAAGAGAAAACTGCAGTCCCCAACCCCTGGGCTGCGGACCAGTACCTGTCCGTGGCCTTTTAGGAACTGAGCCACACAGCAGAAGGTGAAAGGCAGGCGAGTGAGTAAAACTTCATCTGTATTTATAGCCACTCCCCAACGCTCACATCACCGCCTGGGCTCCGCCTCCTCCTCCATCCGTCCATGGAAACATTGTCTTCCATGAAACCAGTCTCTGGTGCTAAAGAGGCTGGGGACCTCTGCTCTCATAGATATGAGACTCTAGTGGGACAAAACATCCACATGTTGCATTAATAGATACAATTGTATTCCTTAGTATATGCTAAAGTGCTGCATGGAACAGCACCAACTGATTTATAATGTATAATGCCCCAACAAAATGTAATTTTATTTCTCACATATGTAGTAATCCGAAGTAGGTAGTCAGGGTGGTAGGTAGCACTCTTCCATGCAACAGTTCAGGGATTCAGCCTCTTTCCATGTTGAAACTCCACTGTCTTGTGTGTGTCATCCTGGTCTACACCAAAACAGCAGAAACAGAACGAGGATGGAGTGGGCCTGTGGAGGTTTTATTGCCCAAGCCTGAAAATGGCAAATGTCTTAACTTCCATTCATATTCCACTGGCTAGAACTTAGTCACATAGTCATGCCTAACTGTAAGGGAAGCTGGGAAATGCCTTTTGCTGTGTGCCTGGGAAGAAAAGAAAATGGATTTTAGTGAAGAGAAAGCATTTTGTGACACATCAATCTAAGTTAGTTTCCTTCCTTGTTTCCTCCTTCTCATACTCTCTCCCAACTGCACTGGGTTTCACATAGTCCCCACGACAGACGTTCTTCATATTTGGAGCATCCCTGAAGAGTTCTATGTTGCCAGGTTATTTTTTATATTAAGCCATAATAATAAGCATTT
The DNA here is from genome assembly GCA_028533085.1 of Varecia variegata. NCBI lineage: Eukaryota > Metazoa > Chordata > Mammalia > Primates > Lemuridae > Varecia > Varecia variegata. The sequence continues at coordinate 147,764,460 of CM052438.1, read as the reverse complement.
CCCACTTATTGCCATAATGATTTCGGAGATATGTTCCCTAGCACAGACTACAATTTCCACTTAGGAATTCTTTTCTTTTTAATTTCAGAATATTATGAGGGTACAAATGTTTTGATTACATGTTTTGCTTTTGTGCAGTTTGAGTAAAAGTTTTAAGTGTGCCCATCACTGAGATATTGTGAATTGTACCTGAAATAGGTATAACTTTACACATCCCCTCCTGCCCCCTCCCACATACTTGGTTTCCATTGAGTTTTACTAACGTATGTGCACAGGGTGTTGATCAATTAGTTCCAATTTAATAGTGAGTACATGTTGTGTTTGTTTCTTCATTCTTGTGATACTTCGCTTAGAAGAGTGGTCTCTAGTTCTATCCAGGTTATTACAAAAGGTATTAGTTCACCATTTTTATGGCTGCATAGTACTCCATAGTATACATATACCACATTTTATTAATCCACTCATGAACTGATGGGCACTTGGGTTGATTCCACATCTTTGTGATTGTGAATTGTGCTGCTATAAACATTTGAGGGCACATGTATTTTTGGTAAAATGACTTTTTTTCCTTTGGGTAAATATCCCATAGTGGGATTGCTGGATCAAATGGCAGGCCTACCTTTAGTTTTTTTTGAGGTATCTCCATACTATTTTCCATAGAAGTTGTGCTAGTTTGCAGTCCTACCAAAAGTGTATAAGTGTTCTCTTCTCTCTGCATCCACGCCAGCATCTGTTGTTTTGGAACTTTTTGATAAAGGCCATTCTCATGGGGGTTAGGTGACATCTCATGTGATTTTAATTTGCATTTCTCTGATGACTAAGGAGGTAAAAGACCTCTACAGGGAGAACTATGAAACACTGAGGAAGGAAATCACAGAGCATCTAGACAAATGGAAAAACATATCATGCTCATGAATCAGCAGAATCAACATTGTTAAAATGTCTATACTACCCAAAGTGATTTACAGATTCAATGCAATCCCCATTAAAATACCAACATTATTTTTCACAGATCTAGGAAAAATAGTTTTATGCTTTGTATGGAACTGGAAAAGACCCTGAATAGCCAAAAAAAAAAAAAAAAAAAAAAGAACAAAAACCCTTAAGCCATATGAACACATCAGGAGGCATAACTTTATAGACTTAAAGCTATACTACAAGGCTATGGTATCCAAAACAGCATGGGACTGGCACAAAAATGGAGATATAGACCTATGGATCAGAACAGAGAACCCAGATATAAAACCATGCTCATATTGCCATCTGATCTTTGACAAAGCAGACAAAAACATATCCTGGGGAAAAGAATCCCTATTTAATAAATGGTGTGGGGAAAATTGGATAGCCACATGTAGAATACTGAAACAGGATCTTCAAATCTCACCACTCACAAAAACTAATTCACAATGGATAACAGACTTAAACCTAAGACATGAAACTATAAGAATTCTAGAAGAAAATGTTGGAAAAACTCTTCTAGATATCAGATTAGGCAAAGAATTTATGAAGAAGACACCAGAGACAATCTCAGCCACAACAAAAGTTAACAAATGGGACTTGATTAAACTAAAAAGCTTCTGTACAGCCAACAAAACAATCAATAGAGTTAATAGACAACTTACAGAATGGAAGAAAATATTTGCATGCTATACATCTGATAAAGGGCTAATAACCAGAACCTACATAGGAATTCTTATACCAAACAGTACCCCAACTTTGCCAATGGAATTTGATTACTCCCACCAAACTCTGCTTTGTGGAAACCAAATACACTACTGGTTTCCATGATCCTGCACATCCATTTAAATAAATGAATATTTTAAAACATAGCATACAAAAAATGACCATTTCCATAACTTCATGTGGCAGGACTTATCTATCTGCCACAACTGCTTGGCTGTCATTCTAGTAGACGGCAAGAATTCTTACCTGCAAGGGCCTCTTAAAGATGTTATTTCAGATTCTTCTAGGCAATGCCTTAGACAGATGATAAGCCTACTCTTTCTAAACGAAGTTTCTGGGTAATGGGCCATGTGATGGCATGAGTGTTTGGCCAAGCATTTGCAGAGTTCAGTGAGCAAGGCTTCTGCAACTGCCACGGGAAATCACTTCCATGATCTACTCAAGGCTAGAGTTACTGGACTATGCTTGGTGTCTGCTTTTGGTGATTATGCACAATGTGAGACTAACCCATTTAAAATGCTTTATTTGTCTTTTAACTATTGTCAAACCAACCTGAGAAAGTTGAAAAACAACGGGGATGAGGTGAAGAGAAATTCTACCTTTTTGTTTTATGTTTAATTAAGAATACGTTCAGATGAATATTATAGAATACCCATCTAAGAATGACTTAAAATATTATTTAAGCTCACATAACAAGAAGTTAGGAAATAGGCTTTAGTTCAACTTGTCTGCAAGCCCTTGGCTCTCTCCTCATGGTCACAAAGTGGCTGCTCCAGTGCCATGCATCACACCCTCACACAATAGCATCTATTAATAAAACAAGAAGTAAGGAACAGACATTTCCTGTGGAGTGTTCTCTCTCTTTTTATCATTGGGGTTTTCTGCACACTCCCTCCAGCACACTGTTCCTTAAGTCTCATTATTTATTTCTAGACCAATCACTACCTAATGAGAATGGAATTAGCATGATTGGTTTAGAATTGGAATGATTTATGTCTTGGGGCTGGGCACATTGTTACCTGGACGAAAATCTGGGTTCTTCTAAAAAGAAGAACCAGGGATCATTGTTGGGTAAGTAATAAATAGTATCTACCACATTGCTTGAGGTGTTTCTCGCTTTACATTGTACTAAACTAGATTAAAAGAAACTAGTATTCCTAAATATCATCACTTATTTCCACCCACAGAAAAGCTTTTTATAAAACTATGCTTTAATATTATAATCTCACCTTCCCTTGAAGCATTTCTTTTTACTGCTATAACAACTACAATTATTGAGTGTTTGCCATATTCCGGTGTTATATTAAGCAATCTATGTACCTTATCTGATTGAAGTCACCAAATAAACAGGATGAGGCTGGTACTGTGAGACCTTCACTTTGCAGATAAGGAAACAGAATCTTAACATAGTTAAATGTTAAGCAAAATGCCTTTGCTCAACCTCACACAGCTGGTAAGTGGTAGCAAACAGATTTGAACTTCAGACCTCTGGCTTCAGACTCTAAATCCTTAACCAGTACACCATACTGGCTTTGTATCCTACATTACTAAGTGTCTTTTATACATATATTCCTATCATCAATTCCCAGATATTAAAATTTGGAAAAATTTGTCCCCACTAAACCTGCTACAAGAAGATTGAAACAATATATTTAACATGATTTTTGGTTTCTAGGAAGCTCAGAGGTATTTTTTGCATTTATTTCCTGTTATTTTTTTCAGCCAGAAATTCTTGATAAACTTTTTTCTTTTCCATTATTCTGCCTTTATAATTTAGTGCTTAACTTTTGTCTTTTTCAAGTCCTTTGGTCCTAATATATCCATGCTTTGATCAGAAATCATTTTGGAGGAAAGGGAAATGCAAACAAATCTAATGGTCATATGACACACATGCTGAAGGGTGAGGAATGAAAACTACTGATGCCTAGAACTTATTTTCAAATGCATAAAAATTTAAGCATATAAATGGATGGAAAATTTGATGAATGGGTAGATAAATGTATAATAAAGAAAATATTATGAAAAGATAATTGTAGAATCTTAAGTTGTGAGTATATGGGTGTTCACTATACAATTCTTTCAAATTTTCTGCCTTGAAAATGTTCATAACAAAATGTTGGGAAATTTGTCAAAAAGTATAGACCAACTTTTATAAAGGAGTCTCAAAAAAGGATAATTCCTCCTAAGTAACAACATTTAGGTTTTTTGTTATACCAGCTTCACCACTCCCCAAACCACACAGCTCACGTTTGCAAGCACTAGGTCATGCATGTGTGCACACACAATCTCTCTCTCTCTCTTTCTCTTTCCTTTGCTGTGTTTTAGAGGCCCAGAGTTACACACAAGTTTATGTTTTATATTTGTAAGTGGAAAGATCTCCAGGAAACCAAGAGAAGATGTCTTGGTGGGCTGAGCAAGTTTTGTCCTTCCTCCCTTCCTCTTCCTCTTCCTCTTCCTCTTCCTCTTATTCTTCTTCCCTTCCCTTCCATTCCCTTCCCTTCCTTCTGTCCCTCTCTCCCTCCTTCTCTTTTTCCATTGCTTCCTTCTTTACGTCCCTTCCACCATGTGCCAGGACTGTATTGATCACAAGGGACTACAAAGATGAAAGTGCACAGCTCAAGGAGATACTGGTCAAATAGAAAAGACCAATATACAAGCAAATAAAAATAGAACAGTCTGAAAGGTGCATATAGAAGAGGGCCCAGGACAGTCTCTCAAAGGAGGAGATGTTGGATTTTGAAAGAATAAGGAGTTTGCTGGGCTGACCAAGGGAAGAAAGAATAGATAAAGACAGCGCCATGTGCCAGTAAGTAGAGGCATGACCCAAATGTCAATATTTCAGAAAAGTCTGGAGTTTAGGTGCCAACGGTAGTGGTGGGGTCACTGGGAAATGAGGCTCAAGAGATAAGCAGAGGCTGAATAATGCAGAGTGTTATATATCACTTATGCTCCAGGCAACTGAGTGACATTGGAGGATTTAAATAGGGGACTAAAATGCAAGGTAGACCTGGCAATGTGGAGGAAGAATGGGTGGGGGGCAGGGTAGAGGCAGAGGCCAGGCAGGGTCTGCTGTAACAGTCCAGGTGAGGCAAAGTAATAGTGTCTGAGCAAAGGCAGCAGTGGACGGAAGGATAGAAGTGGATTTAAGAAAAATCCAAGAGAAAAACAAGATGACTTGACACCTGAAGACATGTGGGGTCATGGGGTTATCTAGGATGACTCAGGTTTCTGGCTTGGGGCTCTGGGAGTGGTGATGCCATTTCCAGGGTGGGCGACACTAGCAGAGCCTTGCTGCGGAGCTGGCAGCATGGGGAGGGACCCATTTCCCTCTCTGGGAAGTCCTCCAGCCCCACCACGGCCTGTTGAAGGTCTAGATTTCTCCCACATGAATGAATATTTGTCCTTTTCCTGCTTCCAAGTCAAGGGAAGGCATGCTCTGCCTTCCTGTACGGTCAGAGCCTTCTGGGAAAAAGCCCTGCAAATGGCTTCAGAAATGCTTTCCAAGCCATCTGGAGCACAGGTTGGAGGAACCCTCCTCACCCTCCCCAAACACAGGCCCAGCTCTAACTCCTGGATCTCTGGCTTCACACCCCCTGTCTGCTGTCTCTAAGAAACAAACCCTACGCTGTCTCACTTTATTATGAAATTAAATTTATTTCCAAAGACCTCAAAGAAGGAAAATGAAATTGTTTTCAGCTTTGATTGTGGTCATAATAAAATAGCTATTTGGGGGGAGAAGGGGATTGTGTTATTCTTGGATAAATGAGGAGCAAAAATACTTTTTTACAGTTTGCCATAAAGACAGCAATAGAATTTTTCACAAGACAAATGCAATCAACAATTCAGAAAAGATGAGGGCATCTCCGCTCTTTGTCTGGACATCGTGCACAGTGGGATATTTGATCTCTGCCAAGCTGGGAAAGCAGCAAAACAGGCTTCCAGTTTGCATTCCCAGTTACCCCAGCTCCGTCCAGGGTCAGAACCCTTCTCCCATTTACTATGCCCCATTCCCCTTTCCTGTACCTCACTCCCAGCTTCCTTGTTGAAATTAGTGTCTGGAGCCCGAATGAGATTCAGTTTGCTTATATTAAGCACTAACCATATGCACTAAGCATGTGCAGAACACTCTTATGTGTCCACCTCATTGGACCATCATAAGCAGCTCCATAAAGTAGGGAATGATCATTCTTGTCTTCCAAATGGGAATACTCAAGTGTAGAAAGGTAAAACGACTTGCCCCAGGTCTCACAGCTGGTGAGTTAATAAACTTAAAATTTTGAATATAGATCTGTCTGATGTTCTTTCCCTTACTCCAAGTTTCTTCTTCTCCTTTAGGGACCCAGGCCTTTGTAGGGCACCCTCAAGTGGCACTGTCTAGTGGAAATAAAGCAGGATTTAGTAAACAAGCCCTGTGGTCTTAGGAAAGTCACTCTGAGATGTTTTGCATCTTGGTGTTCTCATTGGAAAAGAGGGAAGAAATAAATTCGACCTAGAGGGTTGGATTTTGTAAGGAGCAATGGGTAGAACATATATAAAGTACCTATTAAAGAGTAAAGGCTCAAAAAAAATTAGTTTCTTAATGAAGCATTTGTTGTCTCATTCCAGGATATGACACCCTAATACCCGAGAAGAGGGAAAAAACAAGATAAAAATGGTACTTAAAAAAGACAACTCCCATACGACATGCTGGCACAGGCATTTGGGGGTACTTTGGACCCAATGACCTTGGAGTAACCTAAAAAATCCCACTGCGTTGGCAGCTACTCCGTCCCAATCTCGGCTTCAGTCTGCGCTCAGGGGCAGGAGCCAGCGGAGGCACTTCTTTCTCTTCCATCCTGAAACAAACGGATGGTTTAGTCTGTTTCAAAGTGTGTTATGTACTACCACAGCACTTCCCCAGATCATACTTCAGTTCAGAGAAAGTGTTCACTTCCCAAATGACCTAAATGGTTTTGAAGAAAGGTTAGGTTTTCAATCCCCTGAGTTTGCAAGATAACATTTTTGAGTCGGGGTCTCCAATCTGTTCCCTTTTAATCCTTGCATGAAGATCCAAACCAGCCTCCAAACCCTGACCCTGGGGGAAAAGAAGGTGAAGGGAACTTTGGCAGTGTGCACACAGCCTGATGTTTGCTCCCTGTCCCACTGCACTCTGACTGCTCACACTGGGTGACTCAGCTTTGAAAGAAGCCAGACACTATGGAAACGCTCTGCCTCCTAACACCCAGTCTGGGCTTCCCCGGACCTGGTTCTGAACCTACAGACTTGACTTGAGTTGCTGTCAAATTAGATGCCTCTCCCTTTGACTCTCTTTTAAGTCTATGCATTTAAAGGCCTGGCCTGGAGACCTCATTGGTATAAAGTATTTGGGTTCTTTGATTTTCTAATAATAAATAAATCAGACGTTAGAGTTAAGAACTGCTGAAATCTCAGAAATCTGCCCCCAGTTTATCGCAAATCTTTTAATGTATTCAGATGCTTTGGATACACATTAAAGATTTTAGCCCTTATTTATGATTTTGAACGTTGCCTTAACTTTTGACAAATGCATCAATAATTGGCAAGGGATTGGGGCAGGACACACTTTGGCTGATGTCCCAAGCCCTGGCCTCTCTTGGCAGTAACTCCAGATGCTTATGAGGAATCAAGGGTCATTTATACGAACGAGCACAAGTCCTTGCTCATCCACAGATTGTGCCCGTGTGTCCTGGGAACTCAGAAGCCCTTGGGGAAGTGAAATGATGCTTAACATCATCATCAGAAGACAGGGGGGAACACAAGGGGGAAATAGGGGTAGGTGCTGTGGGGACACATGGGGAGCTGCTCCTGGGGGGCTGTATCAGCAAAATCCAGAGCCCCTCCTTCCTCTCAGCCTCTTCTCTTATATTTGGCCCGAATCCAACAAGATGGCCTTCCCTACCCTGGGCCAGTGAGAGGATCATTGGCAAAGCAGGATACATGCAGATCAGGACACCAGGACATGGAGGGGAGGACAAACCGTGCCATGTGAGAAAGAGCTGGAGAGCCTGAGGCTGGTTAGTGTGGAAGAAAAGGTGACATGGCGGGGAAGGGAAATGAGAGCTGTTTGTTGCTATTTGAAGGGTGAGCATGGGGAAGACATGCTCCCATGCTCAGAGAATTGAGAACTAGAAAGCCACAACGCTTTAAGAGTTCCACCAATAAAGGGAGGAGAAATGGAATGCCACTATTTATTGAGCACCTACTATGAGTGGGGTCTGTAGGAGGCCTTTTGTGTTGTTTTGATCATGAGGTCTTCACCTTAGTACTGAAAATTGATGTGATGAGAGAACCGAACACCAGAAAGGCTATGGAACTTATCTGAGACCCCAGAGCCCCTGACGGACTAGGGAAGAGCTTGAATTTGAACTTCTACCACTTTTCCACACTGACCCTGTCACGGTCAGTGATCAAGCAGAACCTGTGTGACCTCATTTTAGGTGATTGCAGAGGAATTTCTGCAGGGATGAAGGCTCACACTAGCTATGCTCTGAGGTCCCTTCCCAGTCTGAGAAACTCTGCGCACAGGCCTGGTGGCCCAGGGAAGTGTGTCTGGAGTGTGGAAGGCTGGAGAGAAGGAGGAGGAGGAATGCTTTGTGGGCAAGTCATCTGTTCAGCAGAGTAAAATGAATGGCAACTGGGCCTCCCCTGGGACTGATCCAACTGTACCCGACAATAAAACGCTTCACAAAGAAACCTGACAGTTTAGTTGTTAATTTAAAACATCCTTCCCTAAGCTGCCTGTAACTACAGCAAGTTGGTGGTTTATTAAAAAAAAGAAAAGAAAGCAAAATCACATAAAATATAAATGTGCATTTCTTCTGCAATAATTCAGTCTATTCTTATGTTCATTTTTCTCTGTACTCTTTCATGTTACGATCAGATTCTAAATCTATGCACTAAACATTTATTTCTATAAAAAGTCTAATGTCATTTCAAGAATGTAGAGGTTTCCCACTCTCTCTTGTAAGAGGCAACTCAGTGGTGGAAACAGTCTGGGCTCTGAAGCATAGGACCTGATTTCAGGGCTGGAATGGAGCAGTAGCTAGTTGGCTACTCAGGCAATTTGTTTAACCTCTCTGACTTTGGTTTCCTCCTCTGTAAAACAGATAGTAATGTCTACATTGCAATTGTGTTGGTATAGTCAAAGATATCAAGTCTATGAGAAGATCTTTTAAGCTCTAATAAATAATACTAACATTTGTTAATCTTTTCTAGTTCAAAGGGCTTGGTGTATGAGGCATTCTTTTGACTCCTAGGGCAGTTACAGATTTATTAATTAACTCACCCATCCAGTCATCCATCTGTCCATCCATCCACCTATCTATCCATCTACCTATCTTGCTATTTATTTAACTGATGTTGATTGAGTTTCTGCGGTATATCTTCCAGATACCAAATCAGGATCTAAGAATATGGTATATGGGTGTGAATAAGATATAGTATGATTCCTGTTGCCAAAGTCCTTCTGTCTGGAGAAGGACTATATAGGACTATATATAGACACACACATACACACACACATTTATATATATATATGTATATATATATACACATATGTATATATGTATATATATACATATGCATATATGTATATATGTATATATATATATACATATGCATATATGTATATATATATACACACATATATATATATAAAATTCTGCAATGACATGGCCATGGTAGACCTCTTAAACCATGGAGGAAATGTAACTATTTCAGATTATTTTGTGTTTCTAGTAATCTGTTAGGAGTAATGGAGTATATCATGATAAATTCAATTGTCACTCATTCTGCAGTGGGAAATAGAGCAGGCCTTGGCTATAGAGAAGGGAGAGATTATCTCTGGACCTGGGTGCCAGATGGGGTTGCTATGAGGAGACAGGGGAACAATTCTATCGGTGGTGTCAACTGTCTCTGATTCATGGAGGCTGGTCAGGTGAGCAGAGTCTCCAAAGTTCCAGTTCTTCCCCTCTTCTTGGGCCATTGGTGTAGTGGCAGGGACAATAGCTATGGAGGATGCTTTGTTTCCAAACTGCTTATCTTGACAAGCAGCCATTCAGGGAACTGAAAATTCTTTGAGGACACAGGAAGAGCAGATACCACCCCCACAATCATGCGGTAGAGACACTTCTTAGCACAATGTTATCCTTAACCCCAGCTATCCTGGCACCATGGGCATACCCTGGGAAAACGGTGTAGGTGCATGCAAAAGATGATCCTAGCTAGTTGGGTAAAACAACTGGAAATGGCTGATATGGTTGTCAGAGCCCCAGCCAGCTGTTCTGGATTCAGACTGGAGCTTCAGACTTAGCAGGGAACTAGAGGCCAAGCAGGAACTGGGGGAAGCAGACCTGTGAATGGGCCTTTGCAGGGAGATTAGGGGAGCAGGAGCTTCCACCATATCCTAGGTTGCAAGATTTTTAATTACAACTGCTGGGAGCAATGGGTTCTCAATGTTCTGCCAGGTGGGTTCTCATTGACTTAGAGGCTTGTTGAAAGATTTCATTCTCTGCATCTGGGCTAGTTGAGAGGGACAGGTGCTGGTAATTTTTATCATATGTTATTGTCTACAAGTCTTTTTATAACCTTTTCCTATTCCCATTGATATACGAATGCAAACATACAAATTTGAGGGGTTGATATAAGATTTAATTTCACTGTATTTCACCTCCTTCAGTGTAAATATAGGCACCATTTATGTTTAACTTCTATGTTAGTTTCTACACTGACCGTTTTATGTACAATATCAATGTATCTGTTAAGAGTTTTTATAAGGAAAGTAGCAGAAGAGCCAACTCAAACTGGCTTAAGTGACAAGGGACTACATTGGCTCCTGTAAAGGGAGAGTCTTGAGGCAGGTTTAGTTAAACAAATCACCAAGATCCAGTTTCTTTCCATCTTTGTTCTGCCTTTCACAGTTCAGCTTCATCTTAAGGTTGACACCATGGTCATGAGATGTCTACCAATGACACTTGGGTTTATAGTCCCAAGGAAGGAACCAACGACCCTTCCATGGACCAAGGAAGGTCCATGTCTAAAGACTCTCTTCCCCAACTAGCAAACAATCTAGGTTACAGACTGGACCAAGTTAAGTGTCCACCCCTGAACCATCAAATATCAAGGGGATGGAACTGTGCTGACTGGCTGAGAGTATAGCGGTGACCCACTCACTGACTGACATTGGCTTCCTTTCCTTCCCTGTTTCACTACCTCATTCCTCTCCCCAGTTTTCCAAGATGTGATTCTGGGAGAATCCAACCTAAAGCTGCATCTTTTCCACCACTACTCATCTACAGGAATCTCCATCCATCCTTATTGCACCTAAGGTTGTGCCATGGACATAACTGGTGCTTGGTAGGTGTCAGATGGGTGCATGAATCCCAACCAAGATGTAGTGACCACGTAGAACATGATTTTGTCCCTTGTAGGCACAGAGAGTATGACCATGACCCTCCTCCCCATTTCATATTTCCTTTGGGTTCCAGAGTAATGGAAGGAAGGCAGAGGCTGGTTTATCTTTCTAAACCCTAAGAGACTGTTTGACTTGAAGCTTCTATTGATATCATGAGAGCAAAATATAACTGGCACCTGGTTTCAAGAAGATTCCAGGGAAAGAATATTCACAGAAATTTTATAGATGAGATCCCAGAAAATAATTTAGTACCTTCTCTAATGTCTTTCCAGTTTCACCTCATTCCCGATACCATGATAACTCACATTCTGGAATAAAAATTGGAAGGTCAGTGAGGAATGACTTCTGATATTTTCTTCTGACATTCCAAGAGGTACTACTCTACCAATTAAGCAATTTAGATTCAAATTCTTTTAATCTTTCCAGACTACCTATCACAGAATGTAAACCAAGTTCCTTAGGGAATGATAAAATATTATTCATAAGAAAAATGGAAGCTATAATAGAAACATTCTAAAACAATTAGCAGAGAAAACAGCATTTAAGGAAATCATGCCATATCCCTGGTTGGTAGAGTAAGAAAGAAGGGGGGTAAATAGCTTTTATCCTCTGCTCTTCAGAACAGTTTGTAATTCTTTCTGAATCTCAGACTTTCACAGGGCAAATATTGGAGCTTTGATATTCACAGAAATTAAAGACAAAAGGGACATGTTTGCGTGTGTGTACTTTCACACGTGTGTACAGAGATTCTGTATTATAGTCAAGATCAAGTTCTAAGACAATGTAATTTATGGTGAAAAGACTTATGAAGGGAAATGAAGACTTTTCAGATCTTTACCATCTAAATTTTTTATCCACTGCTCTGAAAAAATTAAATACTTAAAATATACTACATAAATAATAAAAATATTTGGATAATTATTCTTACCTGTACTTGATCAAAGGATCCCACTTGGGAAAGAATGATTTAGGCAAAAGAAAGATGGAAGAGAAGGAATTCCACATGTGTTATGATGAACAATCTAAATTGATGGAGTAAATATAGAAAGCAACTATTTTTTCTCTTTTTACTAACAGCTTTCTAAGGAATGTAATACACATACAATAAACTCCACGTACTTAAAGTGTACAATTATGCCTTTTGACATACATGTACACTCATGAAACCAATCAAGATAATTCACATACCACTCCCCCTCCACCAAAATTTCCTCATGCCCCTTTGTAACCCTTAGAAATAACCTTAACTTATATTTCCTGCTCTTCCTTGAACTTATTTGGTGGGACCAGTTAATCTTCTGTGCCTGAATGAAAACTTGGGCTGTCCCTTGAATTTTCTGGACATTCTTAGGTAATGAAATATGTTTACCACTCACTTTCAGTATTAAAAAATATTCTCAATTTATAAATTAAATTGTCCAATCCTAAGTAATGGTGAAATCTTGAAACTAGATTTAGAGTTACAACTTTTCTCCTTCTCCCACCTGGGTCTGCTATAGTGAGAGAAAAGGGCATGGTGGCCACTTGGTCTTTCTTGACTTGGGGCATTCATTCCCCTCCCTTTTTGCTTTGTTTGCTTCCAGGGCTGGAGCATGGTGGTCAGGAAGAGGGAAGAGAAGAGAATCACGAGGTTCTTACTTGAGTGGTCCTGCTGAGTGAGGGCCCTTAGTTGGGCTCTCTGGAGGATCCCACCCCTGTCTCACTGCTGGAGGCCTGTTATGTGCAGTATCTTTGGCAACGCTGCTCCCTTCCAGCTAGTGTTTACTCCTCTGCCAGCCCCTACACTTGGTAGTGCTCTCGGTTTGTTTCTGCCGAGGTGTCTTCATCCCTCCAGGTTCTCTTGAGTAAGATCTAAGAGGACTCACACAGGTGTCTCTCATATGCACTCAGGTGTGGTCTTTGTTGCCTCTTCAAATCTGAGAGGTCACACCAAATGTAGCATGCACACACTCTCTCTCCTTTGTTCCTCTACACAAGCAGCCAGCTGGCCATAATATCTGGCCCAGCAGATTTATTAAACATGGCAAGGCACCTAAGTACCCCTGCCCCAGAGGACACATATTGAGGTCCTGAGCAGTCTGCCTGAAGTTCCTTTTGTTGGACTTGAGGTAAAGGTAGAAGTGCCTTCCAATTTTCTCCCTTGGGGAGCTGAGACTCAAGATACATAGACTCCTCTACAAAATCCATTAATAACCTGCAGCTCAACTCCTTTTTATCTTTGTGGTAGATGAGAGTTAAGAGTTATATAGTCAAGATTTGGTATATCTTTTACAAATCCTGCTTCATGGCTTCTCATCTCAGTTTGGAATATTGCACACATTGTCTTTAGCTAAAATTAAGAAAGGAAGAATCCCATTTAAGCATTCTTTTACATAAATTTCACATCCTGGAGGCTAGATAACACATAAGAAATGTGAACAATTTTTCTCCTAAAGGCCTGGGTTCCTGGTTTCTTGTTATCCTTCTTTAAGACAGTAAAGAGGGTATGAAATACCAACTGCTCTCACTACAAATCTCATCCTGGAGAATCACATGATAAAATTCCTTCCCTCTCTCCCCACTGGAGTTATGCTTCAAGATAAAACAAAAAATAAGATGAGGACTTTTAGCAAAACATGCCTCATATCAGTGGGTAAAGCTAGTGTTTAACACCTCAGTTGGATCATCAGAGAGAACATGTTTCAAGAATAAGAGAATATTCCTTAGTACATAACTCATTCATCTTTGTACATTTCTAAGCCCCTGACAAAGGTTCTGGCACCTAATAAGGGTTTATGTAGATATAGTTGACTCTGTACCAACATGTTCTTAGGTTTTTGACTTCTGAGTTATGGACAAGGCCAGGTAGCTCCACGGTCCACACTCGTTGTGGCTAGTTCCTGGCTGAGGCCAAGCAATCTGAGCACATCCACCCCCGAGGCCCCTGTCCTCTACCTGCAGTTGTCACCTACTGATTTACAGGCCCATCCTTTCTATTATTGAGGACTTGGTGGGTTTCTTTCCATTCCAGTCTCAGGAAATTTTAGTAACTACTTAGGCCACCTATCAAACAAACAGGCTCCACGATATCTGGGCCTCCTTGATTCCTATTAGCATCCCCTGTATTCTATTTCAGAGCTGCATTTGTTACCTAGAACTGTTCCATCAGAAAAGTCCATTCCCTGCTTCTTACTTTGACCACAGTACCCCAGTGCTCCCGGCTACCTGCCTCTTCCCCATCCCTCACACTTCCCTGTCCATCCAGGACTCCGTGGTTGCTCAGTTACTTTCTCAAAGGTCTCTTCCATTTCCCGGCTTTTCTGTTCTGCCATATCTGCCTGGCAAAACCTTAACCTCAGATCTAGTTTACATTCTACTTACACTTCTTCTATACCTGGGTAGCTGAGCAACAGTGGGAAACATCAAATAACCATAAACATTGGTACTCTATAAATTCATGGTCTATAACCTGATCTTTGGTCAATTTCCTCTAGCATCTTCTTTAGAATTATCCCAATCTTCGTCCCTTGCTGCATGCCTCCTACTCAGACTTACCTACCCCCCACCACCCCCTCTCTCAGCTGATATTATAGCATTTTTTGTACTTTATCAAGACTTGCCATGTACTTGGGGCCTGGAAATTGGTATTTCGTAAAAGTTCCGATTCTGATGCACATCCATGGCTGAGGACCACTGATCTAGAGAAACCCTGTAAACACCTGACCTTCAGCCCAGGGACTCTGTCTCAGCCCTCTGGCTCCACATCACCTCCACTTGTTCTGAATCAACACCCACTCAGTAATCTATGGTCCCAGCCTCTGAGTTTCCCATCTTGGCTCCCTTTTCCCTCATTTTGCTCCACTAGAATTTTATGACCCACCTTTAGACTACTGATTTGGGTACAGCAATGATGACCCCACAGGATACTTGTGATAACATCAGCTACAAAGGCATACACACACATATATATGCACATGTGTGTGTTTATTTAGGAAGGGTTATCAGACTGGAAGGATTGAGGTGTAAATGCCTTTAAAAATCAGGCTCCAGAATTAGGACTGTCAGATTGGTTATTGCCATTTAAGCAGCGTCACCACCAAGCCCATCTAAAGATGACCTACATTTCCAACCATGCCCTTCCCTACAGAATTTTGAGTTAGTTTGCCAATGAGAAGATGCATGGGATTGGAAAGGTGGGAATGACGTGATTATTCTTTTCAGAAGGTTGTACTAGTCAGACACAGAAAGCTCTTCTTAACCTCTTCATGGCAGCAGTGGTTGGAGAACCTCCCTACTGCAGTTCATCAGGATCCATTCCAGTGAGTGTTTCTCTGATCCTCAGATGCTGGTCTTCTAGACAGATCTTCATTCCCCCACTCTTCCCATATTCGTGTAAATCCTAATTCTTATTTCAAATCCCATATTCCCATAATGACCCAGAGGTTGTAATTTTTTGACTAAACCTGGGCTAACAGAAGGTCTTAATATTTTGGAGAAAAGGAAGTCTCTGAAGATTCTTGACTAGAAGAGTCACATCATAAAAGGAATGTCTGAGGAAAGTTGAATATTGGGAAGCCAGCAACTTACCCAGCAGGTAATGTTGATAATGACTTCATTTTCTGTGTCATCCTGCTTTGAACATGTCCCCTGGGTGGTCTGATTATCTAAAGCAGAGCCCAGCTCTGGTGACATGCTCCTCCTCTAGCTCTAGCTGAGTGTGTGTCAGTACACACATGTGTTTGTGTGGACTGGGTGTGTGTGACTAGAAGGCAGCATAGTGCTCTTAGTTGACAACTGCCCCTGTTCTGTCACGAGCCCAGGAAAGAGAGCTGGCGTGAGATTCAGAACATCTAGCTTTGGCGCTTGTCAACCCTGGGAGCTTGAGCAAGTCACACCCCCTGCTGTGCTTCAGGTTCCTCATCTGTTAATTGGTCAAAGTAATTATTCCAGGGGTGCCTTTCAGCCCTAATGTTGTTCTACAGGTCCATGAATCCACTGACAGTAGGTTGATTTCCTTGGCTCAAAATGTCCCTCCAGACCCAGCCTAGGACAAGGCCAGCAAGGGCTAAGCCAGGCCTGGAAGCTGTAAGCTCTCTCCTGGGCTTGTGGCGGCTGATTTATGGACATGACCTTGTTCTGGGCCAGGACCTGAGGGCAGCCAGGGAGGTGAGAACCCACAGGCACTAGAGAAGCAAACAACTGTGCCCGCAAAGTCAGGGCCCAGGAAGGGTTTGGCCTCCTCAGCTGCTGACAGACAGACAAATGGAGGGACACATCTCACTCTTGCCTCTCGGCCTTTCCCTTTCGGGAGCTACTGCCACCTCTCAGGGTGTGATGAGTAGGTTAAGAATGAGCCACAGTGCAGATTTATGGTGCCTATATGAGCTTCCCATGTTTTCTCAGGGACGATTCCTTCACCAAGGCAGTCTCCCCTTTCTCTTGTCCTAAGGCCCCAGGCCTACGCCACACACAAATCTTGATTTCATTAGGAGCTTTCTGTTCCCTCAGCTGCTCCTGTTTTCCCTCTGAAGACACACACCCTTCCCTGGAAGTTTTATTGTTCCCACGCTGCCTCATTTTCTCACAAGTTCCTTCCTGGAGAGCTGGGACTCGGCCAGCCTCTTCTTGTGGGAAATAGACCCCAGCACCCACAAGAAAGCCCCCTTCCCTCTTTGTTATGTCTCCTATTGTCATTAAAAAAAGAAAGGCAGTGAAAATCTCTCTTCCTCCTGGTGCTCTTTATAGATTTCCTCATTAAGAGAATTAAGAGCAATCCTTAGCTGCTTCTCTTTAGACAAATCATCTTGCAACTCTTTGCTACTCAAGTCAAATATGATGATTGTTTGCTGCCAGCACTCAACTCCCAGGGTGGGTTCTCGTCATTTTCTCTGCAGTTGCAGCCAGAGGGAAAGAGAAAAGCAGGTGGTGGCATTTGAGGCTGCACGTTTCCATCCAACAGCCACTCTCCTCTGGGGCTCAAGGGGAAGGAGCTGCATACTTGGTTTCTGACTAGGCTTTGTACAGAGCTGATACAATTATTCCTTCTGGAAGCCATCCAGACCCAGGGGGTTCAGTGGTGAGCTCCCCATTCCTGGAAAGGTACATATGGAGCATGCCTGTTTTTCTACTGTAAGAAGGGTCAGACCAGATGACTGCTAGGTCCATTTTTATTTGGAGTATCCTGAATCCAAGGGACATTCATCCCCAGTCTTACAATGGTGTCAGAACAGTAGGTCCATCAAGGAAGGGTCTGATGGGCTATAGAGCCTCGGCACAACTATCAGGGATGGGTAGGTCCTCAGGAAGAGGCCCGTGTGGCAGGGCACAGCTGTAAGTGCAGGTGGAAATGTCTAATCAAATTCTTTGCAGCCAAACCAGAACTTCCCAGGGCAATGAGGGGCATTGCATAATATGACACGCATAATGCAATTGGCACATGGTAGGTTTCCAGGACATGTTGAAAAATAGCTTATGGTGACATTAGCTTGGTGGCTGTGAGACACTAAATTATATTGGAACATGCAATGATCTGAGAGTCAGGAGAACTTGGTGGTTGTTCTCTTTCTTTGTGTTTTTTGGGGGAATTTATTTTCCCTTTCTAGATCTCAGTTTCCTCATCTGTAAAAATCTAAGATTGGTGTATATCTGCATTTTCCAAAGAAGGTTCTGGGGAAACCCAGTGCCATTAGATAATTCACATAAAATGATTTTGTGGTGAAATATGTTCAGAAACCCTGCATGTAAGTAACAATGTCCCTTAGAGAATGACAATGATGATGTGCCTGTGAAAAGCTTCAAAAAGTCCTGCAGCAAAGACATCTATTTATTTTCATTTAACCTTGTGTTTCTGGGATGTATGTGAACATAGAAGTCTTTTATGCCAGTATGTGCCTTTATCATCCAAGGAACCAATGCTCCGCAGTACACACTCTGGGAAATTGGATCTAGGTAATCTCTAGGTAATCCCTGTCATCTCTGTGATTCCTTAGTCCTAAGACATTCTGCGCTGCTCTAGTTAGCAGGAGAATCTCCAGTGAAAAGCTTTATCATGATGTGCATGAGCAAGAGACCCAGGCTGCCTGCGTCTTTGGATTGCATCTCTGATTAGTGTCTCTATCTGCATGCACTCTTCTCTCTGCCTAAAACAGCAGCCACATTTTTTTGACTAGCTAACCAACCTTCTCATCTCAGCTTCAATGGTATTTCCTCTGGGCTTCCTTTTCCATCCCTCGGCTCTGGGTTAGGTACCCATTTTATATATCTTTTATGTTTCCAACCAAGTCTACACAGAAACAAAATCTCCATGAAGTCTGGGGTCATGCATGTTGTGTTCTCCACTCTACCTCCAGTGCTTAGGAAAGTGTTGGAAACACAGGAGGCCCTCAATTAATCAATATTTATTGAATAATTTGATACAAATCAAGTGACTTTGGAACTGCTTCCTTACTTAGAATGGGGGATGACTGATTATCTCTTATGGGAAACTTATTTTCTTTTGTTCCAGTGATTTTCTTTTGTTCCAGTGAGGAAGTGACAGATAGGAAGACATCAAAGTTGTTCAAGACAGAACTGGCTGCCTCTATTAGGAGCGCGTGTCCCATGGTTGAACATGTTTACCATAAACACAAAAGAGACCATTGTCAGTTGAAATTTTGGATTAAATGACTTTGACATTCCCTTCTAATGCCACGAATCTAGAATTCAATTCTTCTTTAATCAATATTCTGTAAAATAAGGTCTCTTTTGTTATATATCTTTTGTTTTTGAAAACAACTAAATTTAAACAATAATTAACAGACTATCAATCTATTACATTAATAATAGAAATTTAATGCATTAATAAAAATGCAGCTTAATTGCTGGAATTAAAAAATAAACCATATTATACAGCTTTCAGTGGTGATAGAGATTATAATTTTGTAAAGTTTATGACATAATGTTAATTGAAAATATACAGACTTCAACAAATATACGAGCAGTGTGATTACAACCCGGTTACATGCAGAAGAAAAAAGATAGGAAGGAAATAAACACAAATGTGGAGTATTTAGGTAAGGAAGATGGGATCAGAAGTAGTTTGTCTGTTTTTTAATTTGCTTCTGCAAAATTTTTCTCCAGTTTTTTAAAGGGGTTGTCTTAACTGTAAATTTTTTCAAAGATAAAAATGAGACTGGAAACAACAAAGATAAAAATGAGATATGTTCTCTGGCTCTGCAAACATTATTTTGATTTTTTTCCAGCTGAGGTTTTGGGATCTTGTTCAAAGATGACTGGACTATAAGAAAGAATAATTCTGGCCTCACTCCTCTTTCCCAGCTGTTTTGAAATGTCCTTCCTAACAAGACAGAATGACAACAATCACCCCCAAACTCATTGACAACCCCCAAAGAACCTGAGGTCGAAACTAAGCTAAGATTGACTGGTTTGACCTTCAACAACCCTCATTTTTAGGTTAAGTTGTCTTTTCTTTTTTGGAGGATCAGAGATGGGGGGAGTTGGCAGTTGGCCCAGGTCAGCAACCTTTTTTCTTTGTCCTAAGAAAAATCCCAAAAGCTATTACCAGGAAAGAAGAAAAAAGTTTCTGTTTGGCTTTTTGCTGCTCTGGCCATAAACAGCAGTCTGAGATCACGGGTGCTGTGGGTGCACAGGATTTAATCTCCGCCAGGTTTTCTTCCCATAAACATCCTTTCAGCTGTCCTGGCCCAAGACATCTTTCCCTTTGTGAGGCGGATGTGGGGTTTTCAATGGAGGGGCCTGCTGCATTGCTCTCAACGGAGCCAACTACTCAGTCTGACCCTTCATGCCTGAAAAATCTCAGCTCATTCATGCTTGAGATGTTTGGACCCAAGACAGTCCCTGACTTGGCAGTCAAATATAATCCGATGGAACAGGAAGCCTGGCATAGTAGAAACACTATGGCTTTGGGGAGTCAGAACAATTTAAGTTTGAATCCCAGTCCCTCTGCTTACAAGCAATGTGACTTTGGTTAGACAAGTCACTTAACTTCCAGAAGCCTTTATTTCTCCTTCTGATAAAACGGTATAATCATTCCTACCTTAGGTTTGTTTTGTGCATTGAAGAAAGTATCAGATGTGAAGTACCTGATAAAGTAAACCTGAGTTCTTATTCCTTTTGTAGCTTGTGTCACAGACGGAAGCGTTGAAACCACATTTACAAAATACCGCTGATGAACTAGATTGAGTCCTAAAGAAACTAACTGGGACGGTGAGGGGTCTGGAACCCAGGCCCTGTGAAGAACAAACGAAAGAACTGGGCTCATTTGGTGTAGAGAAGATCAGGGAGCTATAATAACGGTCCTCAAATCTGTGATTCTCTCAAATCTGAAAAAGGGGGCTGACTTGTTCTGTGTTTATATTTTCTCAGTTACTGAATAAATATTTGTTATATGCCTTCTGTGTGCCAGACTCTCTGCTTGTTACTGAGGGCAGACTAGGGAACAGGAGATATTCTGCCCCCTCAAGCTTGTAATCTGGTTGGCAAGACAAACATTGAATGAGTAATTTTAAGTGTAATTGGTAATAAAAAGGGGAGAGTCAAGGGCATTGTGTAGGTTCATAACCAGTCAGAATTAGGACCAACACATAGAAACTATAGAGTGATTAGTTTCAACATAATAATCAAAGAGAAGCACATAGTTGCATATTATTGGGCAGTTCCCGTACTGCACAGAGTTCTGGTTGAGGGATGAGTGAAGATCGAAATCTAGGCCTTACTCTGCTCCTCAAACCATGCACCTGCAGGGTTGCATCTGCTTAGGGGTAACACATTTTTCTGATTTGCACAGAAGCTTCATATAGTCTAGTAACGGTCTGGAATTGAGGCCTCCAAAAAATTTCTGAGTTCCAGATATTCTATGTTGGTCTATACATATTTGTTGTTGCTGTTGTTGTTGTTAGTTTGAAATAGTCAGATTTTAAGCTTCAGGAGATTTCACATTGGAATCTGGATTCCTGGGTCCCGTGGATAAATTGGGAAATCTGGTAACAAGACCACATGTTCCTCCATGGAAAAAATTAGCTGGAGGTGAGCGATGTCTACTACTTTTAAAGAACTGCAGATGCCTTCCTCTCCCACCACCCCACTACCCCAATCCTGTCACTCAAGTTATTTTCCCTTCCCAAATCCTGGGCACTCGAGTTTGCTACTCACTCTCTTTATATATCCAGCGCTGGAGGGAAGGGGCTGCCTGTTGCCATGATGGAGCCCATCCCAGGTGCTATTCAAGCAATGACTGCAGGTCCCAGTAAGAGAGGCCACAGAGGAACTCTTACACCAGGTAAGAATTTTTGACTGAGTTTTAAGTTTTGTAGGTGCCTGAAACTCTATGGTTGAAAGTCTGTCCTTGGTCTCAGGACACAGTCATTATGTACACGGCACCAAGGTATATGGATCTAAAGGAGCTTTCCTCTATATTTTTGTTTGTATGGCCATGCCACACATCTGAGTCTGTTCAGCAAACCCTCAGTGAGTTCCTGCTGTGTGCCCAACACCGCATTATGGGATATGGAGGAATTACAAACACAGTTAATTTTGGGCTTTGCTATTCAGTCTACTAAGTGACTGAATGATCAATTAACCAGCTAAGTAATGGTTATAGGCTGAATTGTGTCCTCCAAAATCCATATGCTAAAGCCCTAAGTCTTAGGACCTCAGAATGTGACTGTATTTAGAGATAAGGCCTTTAAAGACATAGTTAAATTAAAATGGCATCCTTAGGGTGGACCCTAATCTAATCTGACTGATGTCCTTATAAGAAGAGGGGATTAGGACACAGACACACAGAAGGATGACCATGTGGAGACAATGTAAGAAGGTAACCATCTCCAAGCCAAGAGGAGGGATCTCAGAAGACACTAAATCTACTGACATGACATCTTGATCTTGATCTGGAGATTTCAAGTCTCCAGAACTATGAGAAGATAAATTTCTATTGCTTAAGCTAACCATTTTGGGATATTTTATTATGGTGGCCATAGCAAACTAATACACTATCTAAATAAAAAAAATTAAATCCTACTTCCTGCCCTGAACAAGCTGATATAATAGGAGGGAAGGCTTGACTTAGAAATATTGCCACCAATAGCCAGAGTGATCTTCTTATAGTGAGAGGTGGATCACATTGCTTTCCTGTTCTTAACCCTCCAGTGGCTTCTCTTTTACTTAAAATAAAAATTAAGCTCTGGCCTGCAGAGGTCCTAGTGTGACCCAGCACCTGCATAATGGCCCACCTTGATTTATGTGCCCCCTGCTCATGCCACTCAGCCACCCTCCCTTTATGTTCCTCCCACAAGCCCAACACCCACCTCAAGGACTTCTGCTCTTCCTACCCAGGTCTCTTGTCCCCCTTCTTTGTTCCCACACTCTCATCATGACCCCATCCAGGGCTGGAGGAAAGGGAGTTAAAGGAAGAAGGGGAAAAACTTACATTTTCTGACCTATAACCACATAGGAGGCACTGTGCTCAGTGCTTAGTATACATTATCTGGCTGTAACCTCATTTAACAGATGAGGAAACAGAGGTTCAGAGAAGTCACAAAGCTTAAGTAGAAGAGGGGCTAGTATTTGAACTTAAGTCTGCCTGACTGGAGTGCCCTGCCTAACAGTCACCTCACTCTGCTGCCCACAGTGCCTGGCACCTGCTTGGGGGGTGGGGAGGGGCTTGCTGGCCCGTTTCAGATGTCTTACAACTTTGGAGTCTTCCCTTTAGGTTAGACAAGGCTTCTACAGGCTCTCTTGCTAAGTGCAAATGACCATTGACATCTCCACCCTTCACCCCTCTCTACTGAGCTTAAAACAAATAAATAGAGCTGTGTTTTTATTTAACCTGGGCATCTTCAGAAGAGCTTCTGCCTGCAGCTAGACTGGAAGGAAGGAGACTGAGCAGGGGAAATGAGAAAAAAGGAGAGGAGAGGGCAGGCAGGACACAAAGCTGGAGTTACTGAGGCAGCAGGGTATCAAGAATTGGGAGCCAAGGCCCTTGGATTCAGTGGGGACTTCACTTATGGGGCAATGCCAAGTCACTGGGTCACCCTGAAATTCAGCTGGAGAAGGGGAGCAGGAGTAATGCTTATCCTCCAGGGGTGCTCTGCAGAAAACTGAGAGCATGGATGGAAAAAGCACTTTGCAAATTATAACGTATCATAAAGATGAGAGATGTTGATATGATTATGATTATTACTTTGTAAAATGTTCAGGCTGGAATTAACCCAAACTCAGCCCTCTTGAACAGAGACAAGGCTTGAGGAATGTGACTTGGCTGTAGAGTGCTTGTGACCTGAGAGGGGACCCAGTGTGTAGAGTCCATGAGTCTAGAAATGAAGCTTTGTCCTAGCTGGGGTCAGTGTCCAAGGAGGTCCCAGATGATGAGCTTTATAACCGGCAAGTGATGACCGCAGTCCAACAGGTACTGGCACTGAGGTCTGATGTGATCATTCCATTCAGAGGTAACACCAGGCAATGAGCCTGGACAATGATTCTGTTCTGTTTCCCAAAGGGAGGGGTCAGGAAGAACTGGACAGTTGTTGGGCTGTGGCCAAATAAGCAGGGCTTAAGTTCAGCTTGAGTAACTAGTAAGGCTGAAGCGCCGGATGAGTATTATACTGTTGGATGCTGTGATGCACCTCTCTGCTCCGTCTGCAGTGAATGACTTGCTGCCTCAGCTGCTGTTGGCAGAAGAGCCTTCACTTGGTCCCTTCAGGGATTGCCTCAGCAGCAGAGACCCGTTTGTCCAAGGTCACCCTGACCCTGGAGCTCACATTCAATGATTGCTCAGTGCAGGAGTATAAAGGCCTGGCCATCTCAGCCCAACCAGGACAACCCTGAAGGGCCATTGCATCTCCACAGCTCCCAGGGGGTTGCCTGAGGCTGTCCTGGGCCTGCGTCTCAGCTGGACTTCTCCCTCCCTTCAATAGGTGTGACCTCAAGGATGCTTCTTAATAAACTTCCTGTGGGCTAGACTCTTCCTCGGAGTCTGCTTTCTTGGAAACTCAATCTACAACAAATACTCACTGGGCTTTAACTAAGTGTGGAGTTTGGTGGAAAGTAGAGCCAGGGTTTCCTACAGAAAGATAGGATACCAAGTCTGTGATGGTATGGCCCATGCTAAGCCCTATAGGCTGGTCCCTTCTGTCATTCTTAGTGTTGGCTCAAGGACTGGGCAACACTGGATGTGTGGATGGAATTCTCAGTAAACGCATATGAGCAGGGCTCAGAAGACAGGGACAGAAAGGGGCAAATTCACATGGATTCGCCGTCTCACACTGCTCTGGGTTCATGCGGAGATGCCATGCAAATGAAGGCCCCGGGACTCAATGGCACTAGTTACCAAAGGCCAAGGCTTCTGGGCCCAAGGCATATGTTGCAAATGTCCCTTCTGAATTGCCAGGATGCAGGTGGACAAAGCCCTGAAATGATGGAATTAAGATACCTCCAGGTATCATTTTGGCTCCTTTTGATCAGAGTTAATAACAACTAACCTTATAATCAACCAGACACTGTGCTAAGCACACACCATAGATTATCTCATTTAATCCTCACAACAGCTCCATGGGGGTAGATATTCTTGTCTGCACCGTACAGATGCTATGGTTTGAATGTATGCGTCTCTCCAAAATTCATTTGTTGCAACTCAAACCCCAAGGTGAAGGTACTAAGAAGTTGGGTCCTTGGGAGGGGATCAAGGATGGGATTGGTGCCTTTATGAAAGGGCTCGAGTGGTCAGCACCTTCTTTTCCTTCCACTATATGAGGACACAGCATTTGTCCCCTTCGGAAGACACAGTCACAAGGCACTGGAGCAAGTCAAGCAAGTCCTCGCTAGACACTGAATCTGCTGGTGCCTTGATCTTGTACTTCTCAACCTCTAGAACTGTAAGAAAATAAATCTCTCTTGTTTATAAATTACCCAGTCTCTGCTATTTTGTTACAGCAGTAGGAATGGACTAAGAAAATAGATGAAAAGCATGAAGTTCAGAGAAGGAAAAGAAAAGATTCATACTCCAGGTACTCTTTTGCTTATATGGGAGTTTGACCTTGCAACCCATGAGACCTTTCAACCTCACATATTGTGTCTTTATGGGGTGTTTTTTTTCAGCCCCTATGCCTTGGGAGTGGCTAATGGAGTTATTGCAGGGGTCAGGCCACCCTGAGTCACAGAGACATGGGCTTCCTCAGTTTCTGGACCCAAAAGCTGCTATCCTGCTTATCCACAGAGACTGAATTTGTTCCTTTCACATCACAGTGGCATAAGTCAAAGCTCTTATCAGAGGAAATAAATATATAGAAAGGAAACCAAAGAAAGTTTAGATTAGTAGGCTTATGATTGGAAGACAATGAATGTTCGTTCAATAAACAAAAAAATGAATGAGTGGATGAATTTATTTGAGTTTAAATGCATCAGAGGGGTTGGCTATATATGTATATGTGTGATTTATTGGTCAAACACTGGTTTCCCACAAGCTGCAAGAGAAATCAGGACAATGCTGATATATAAGCAGTATTTGTTTTGAGCTTTCCCTCCATAGCATTCATTCCCTTATTCATTCATTTAACAAAACTCTTTGAGCATCTACTCTGCATCAGGTGCAGCTCTAGATAATTGAAATATATCAGTGAATAAAACAGACAAAAATCTGAACCCTCAGGGTCATCCATTCATTCCACTGTGTGTGGGGGGTGGGGGAGGGGCGACAATAAAAATAGACATAATAAGGTATTCTAGAAAACAAGAGCTGTCCAGACAAAACACAAGTAGATTTGGGAGTCAAGGGGATGGAGTGGGACATTCTGTATTAAAAATTGTGGCGAGGGAGGGCTCATTGAGAAGGTGACCTTGGGCAGAGACCTGAAGGAGGGGCGGGTGTGCACCACACAGGTACCTGGGGAAAAGTGTCCCAGGCAGAGAGAACAGCCAGTGCTAAGGCCCCCAGGTAGGCGTATGCTAGGGGCTTTCTAGTAGGGAAGGCAGCCTGGCTGAGAGGGGAGTAGCCAGGAGAAGGTTAAGAGAATAGTCAGAGAGGTAAGGAGGGCAGGATCATGCAGCCCTCACTGGCCGCTGTAAGTGCTGCGACTTTTCCTCTGAGTGTGCTGGAGCCCCTGGAGGGTTATATAATAAAAAGTGACACGTTCTAACATTTGAGAAGGATCCCTTTGGCCGCTGCGTTGGGACAGATGGTAGGAGCGCCTGAGTTGTAGGCGATACCGTCCACCCTGGAGCTGCTCTCCAACCAGAGAGGAGGGCCCCACTCCTCCACTCTGCAAGCATCTGCCCTCTCATGGGATTCTGGGCTCTCTTCAGGCTGGGGGCTCTGTGCCCCCACTGCATCTGTGGGGATGGTCTGGAGGTGATCAAGTCCACCCTGAGAAGCCACATTGCATTGTTTGCCCTTGTCCTCCGGGGACTCGGCTGCTGGCCTCTCCTCAAACTCAAACAGATCCTTCTGCTGGGTTCTCACTGCCTTCATTACAGTAGTCTTCACACTAAACCGAAATTACTGGCTGTTTTGTCTGTTTTCCTAACTGACTCTGCAGAAATAGAAACTTCCTCATTTTTATTTTAATCTCAAGCACTCAGCAAAGTGTCTTACACAACGAGGGTTCCATTATATGGTTGATAAGTGAACGAATGAATGCGCAGGGCCAGTGGGTGGACATCACAGGAAATTTCAGCCTATTAAAAACAAAACAAAGACAAAAATGCTCTAACAGCCAGAGCTGTCCAATAATGAAAGAGGCCATCTCCTAAGGCAGAGGACTTCCCATCATCGTGAGGTCCAAGCAGAGGCTAGACAACAATTTGGTAGGGCTATTGAAGATGATACCGAGAGGGCTGAATTGGACCTCCTGGAACAGTGGTCATTAATGAGGGTCTGGGTAAGCTGCAGTAAAAATACAACATTTCATCTGTGTGTTCAGAGGGGATCTTCAGGGATTGGGAATATCCTGTTTGGTAGTAAGGGCCTGAGGGTAACATACTAATCCCATAGTTTTTCACACTGTAGGTCAGACCAGTTAAAGAAGCTACTAGAGTCAGAGAGATAGAGATTTAAAAAATTAGTATAAAGCTGATGGGATAAAATGGCTTGGATCTCTATCCCAACTTGCTCCCTAGTTCCAACTCCAGCCCCAAACTGAACTTTTTGGCCCATTTGTGATGGATGGACAATTACAGACCTCCTTGGTGGAGACTCCAGTAAGAGAGAACTCAAAAGGGCAGATCTACATGTGCTGGCATCCTTCTTCATTGTCTCATCTGCTTTTCTGGGGAGCAGTTAGTGAGTTGAGGAAGGGGTCATACTTTTCCCACCTTGGAAGTAAAATAGAAATGTGTCCCCATCAGTGAGAAGTTGAAGATGGGGACTGAGGAATCAGCGCATGCCCTAAGCATCGCGAATGCAACCAGACAGCACATCGGGCTCTAAAGTGGGGGCCATTTGTCGGCACCCCTTGCTGTGAGACAGCTAAGTCCTGTGAAGGGTTAATAGACAAGAGCTGTGGTTCTGTTTGATGGGGAGAGAAAGAATCCTACAATTGAAGCTTTTACTTTAAGACACAATAAAGACACTGACATGCTGTGTAAGCATTGTTCCTGGCTGTAGTTATTCCAATTATTTTTTATGTTTTCTCCTTAAATGAGAAACATTTCAGACACCAACTCAAACACGGAGATACCTATTTATGCTTCAGAACAAACAGTTTAAGGGCATTATACACAGATGTCTAAATATTTAGAAAGTGTCTGTTTATGGGAGCAAAATGAAAAGTACCTGTTTTCATTTGAAGGATTTTATGTGAAATTTGCAAGTAGAAAAAGGCAGTCCCAGTGGCAAGGGGTGTTGGAGATGAGAAATGTGTGCAGGTGTGGATTGGGGGGGGCAGGGGAAGTGTGCGGTGGGGGGTGCCTTTTGCTCTAACCCAGAGTTGGAGGGAACGGGCAAATTTTGGCTGGGTGATGCCTCTTTTTAGGCTGGGACCTAAATAAATACCTTGAAGACATCAGGGTGTTTTAATAACCTAAAACAGGCCTCTGGACTCACAACTTCATCTTCTTATCAGACACTCTTCTTACCCCTAAAGGGACTTTTAAAGAGAAATAGGATTCAGGTCGCTTTAGAAGAGTGTAGTAAACTGGAGGATTATTAGAATACCTGGGGGTGCTCTGTCCCGCCCCCACCAAAGCTGGGGCATCGTGGGAGCTTAGATGGAAGAGCTGAGAGATGGTTTAACACTTTATCTGACGTGGAGGCAGGTTCCAGCTCATTTTAAAGGAGAACGTAACATGTGAAAACACTGTGTGTGGTTTTGGGAAGTAGTGAGGTCTCTGTTGCCCCAGGTATTCTAAAATACATGACCTCTTAACAGAGGTGTTTTAGGGGATTTGCTAGATTGCAATGTATCTCGGGCCCTTTCGGTTCCCGAGATTCTGAGATTAGGTGGTTCAGAAAAGTCCCAAGTTGCTCTCTTCTCGGACTTTGTTTCCTAGGACATCCTGCCAGCTCTGCAGCTCCTGGAGCTGGGGGCTCCTCAGCAGCTAATTGGACCTGCAGTAACTGAGAAAGCCAGAGCTGTTTCTTGAGTGAAGGAGAAAGGCTGCCTGTGACATCTGCTCCTTGGTGTCCCTCTGAAGCCCTTGTCGGTCCCAAGTCTAGAGGTCTACACTCCCTCTGAAGAAGCCTTCCTTTTGCTTAACTTAGGGTATGGTCTCAGACTTCTCCATTTCTCTGGATGGGATGAGATCCTGTATGGAGGTTTCCCAGCAGAATCGTTTGCTTCAGGGTCCTCTGAGGACAGAGACCTGCAGCCTGGGAGAGGGGACAGGATTTCTGGGCTTTCTCCCTTTCTTTTTCCTGGCTCAGAATTTAACAATGAGGCGAGGCTATTCGCATTGGCATTAGAGGGCACTGGGGAGCTGCTTAGTTCTACCAAAGCCTCCTTCAGTCTCCTCCCCTCAACCATCACAGCATGATGGCGTGGTGTGTGTTTGGCATGGGGCAAGGGGTGCAGCTGACTTACATGCAAGTGCTAAAGGCAGAGATTCTCCTATTGAAACAGGCAAAATGCCGGCTGTGTAGCCCTTTCTAGTCATGGGTGAGAGTTGAGACTCAAAGTTGGCTCTAGAGACACAGTGTAAATGGCTGCAGTGTCTTTTCAGTGGCTTCCAGTGAGGGCAGGAATTAAGGATGAGAGCCCCAGAACCCACCTGATGGGGACATATCTCACTGTGGGCAGATTCATCCAGAGAAAACTTGTGCTGGAAGGGACTGGGCAAAATAGGGAGGTTAGGAGTTGGGGTGGTGCCATGGAGAAGGGCTTGGGCTGAGATGGGAATTGCTAGGATCTGCAGGAGGAGCTGATCAGAGAGGGCAAAGAATGAGAGAGGGAAGAACATGAGATTTAAGAGTGAAATTTCAAATGGCTGTGGTTGCTCTTTTTCCCTTACTCTAAGGAAGGTGAGCTCTGAGGCTGGGCATTTATTCTGTCATTTATTCATTCAGTATTTTTTCAGTGGTTTATATAAGACAGGACTTACCTGTATTCTAGAATAAAGTCCCTACCCTCAAAGAGCTGAGTATTTGGTGGTAGCTGTAGTCACCAAATCCTACTGGAGATTTTATACTCAACAGTCAAAGTCCGAGGTGGCTGGCATAAGGAGCAGGCCCCAGAGACCAGCTAGGGATCAGGAGCAGGACCCCAGTAACTGTGGAGGTGGCTGGCAAGAACAAAGAAGGACCCTCCTGCCTCTTTGGAGGAAACTAGTGGCTGGAGAAGCCATCAGGACTTGGTACCAAACAGGCTAGTCCTGTACCAGGAAACACCTAGCAAGTAGGCCCAGCTCAAATCCTTAGTTCTCTGGGGGTGCCCTAGGCAGTGGGAGGTGACAGGAAGGGCAGAACAGGAGCTCAGTGGTTAATACACACCACCTTCTGAGCCAGATCAAGGGGGAGGCGACTCGGAGAAAACAGTGGAGTCCTGAACTCAGTGCCGGGGAAATGACTCACACATGAGGCTAATAAACAGGGCGAATCAACACTAAGCCTCATTGGACTGGCTTCTGAAGATGCTTGAGGACTTCCTGTTTTGGTCAGATTTGGTTTGGAACTGGGGCAGGGCCAGGCCTGCAGGTGGGAAGCCACATTAGCCCCAGCTGTGGGTCCCTCTGACCTCTTTTCTCTCCTCCAGGGAACTGGCTACTTATCTGTCAAATGCTGTCTGTGGGGAGATTGAATTCAACTGGCATTGACTTTGTGCGTGTCCTCACACCCAGACACAGAGATAAAAGAGACAGCCTCTGTCCCAGAAGAGGCAATGGCTAGTGTAGAGCTGGTCTCCTACTGCACCAATTGTGGTGCAAAGTGACAAGGGCCTTACGCTGGCTTTGGATAAAGAGCTCGGGCACACACAGGAAGGAGCACATGAATCTGCGGTAGAGTAGGCACCCAACCAATACTCACTGAATGAATTCACTATTTATTATCAGTCAGGTTTTTTGTTTGTTTGGTTGGTTCTGGGTTTTGTTTTTTAGTGTGTATAAGGATGTTTGGAGAAAGGCATCATGGAAAAGGTAAAATTTGATCATTTGATCCTGTCCTTGAATGATGAGTAGGTGAAGAAGACAATTCCAGACAGAGAAAACTCCACAAGGAACATCATGGAAACTTGAGAGAACACAGCAGACTTGGGAACAGGGAAGGTGTTTGGTCTGTGTAAAAGGAGATGAGGCTGGAAAGAGCAGGTAAAGTCATATTATGCAAGGGGTCTTGAACATAGTATCAGTCAGCTTTTGCTGTGTAACAACCAGCCACAGGATTCCTAGCACATGCATCTGCAAGTGGCTGGGATGGCTCTGTTTCAGGTGTGGGGTCAAGTTCAGGTCTGACCCACACATCTCATTGTGAGCCCAGGCTGTAAGGTAGCCGTTATCTGGAGTGTGTTCTGCTCATGGAGGAGGTCAGAATCTCTTAGAGAGGCAAGTAGAAACACACATGTTCCTCAAACCCTAGACTCAGAACTTAAACACTGTCACTTCTACCAAAGCAGGTCGTGTGTCCATGCCCAATATGGATGGGGGAAAGAGAGCACTTTTCCCATAAGAGGTGTTAGAGGGAGTGAGTTAATAGTTGTTTAACAATTCTTTAACCTGTTGTAAATACTAGGAAATACTATATTGTTTTGTTCTAGAAGAAACAAGAGGGTTGCTGGTTCTTCTTTTTAGATGGCATAGTTCCATTTTAACAGGAGTGTCCAGGAACACTGACCATAATGCAAGTGCATTTTATTCATACCTGGGTGTAGTTAATATGCTCTACTTTGTTTACATATTGGAGTTTCTGAAGGGCAGACACTATGATTCACTGAGCATGACTCCCAGCACAGAGCAAGTGCTCATAACATTTGTTGAGTAGGTGAAGGGCCTCACATTGTCCTCAATGTGTGATTACAATTTAATGGGAAATGTGCATTTCTCTGCCTCCATTGACAGTTCAAGGTAAGGGTTGTGTAATGAGTGAAGAGCAGACATGACCCACTCAAGCTGGGAATGAAAATGCTAATCAGGGAAACCAACAGCCATAGAAAGCAGGTGGCCCAAACTCCAGCTACTATAGTCAGGGGGCCACTTGATAATGAGAGCCAAGAAGGACACTGAATAATAGAACTTCTTCCAGATAAATGTCACTTGAAAGATATATATATTTCTAATGATAATGGCTAACATATATTGAGTGCCTCCTATGTGCCTGACACTATATTAATATGTTTTATATATTATTTCATTTAATTAATTCCTCCTTTGGGCCACAGTTATTAATGGGGGACATCAATGAAGACAGCAATAGTCTGTTTCCATTGTACTAGAATTGCACTGTCATGTGCTGGTTCAGTGGCAAACAAGGACAGGAGGTTAAAGCAGTGCAAATACAATTGAGTTTTGTAAGCACAGCTGATGAAGTCAGTAAAAGGGAAAGACTGACAATGCACTGCAAATGGTTTCAGCTCTCAAATGAAAACATGACCAGATCAGTGGATAACAAAGAACATGGACAAAAGAATGAAGGGGCCAGAAGGAAGACTCATTCCCTCTCAGCAATTTTTGGTTCAGCAATTCCAGTGATGTTCTGGCGAGGAGGGACTTAGGTCCCAGGAATCCTGCTGCAGTATATCTGGTCTCCAGAGCCCCGAGGGCAGGGATGTTGTCGTTCACTTTTGATGCCCCAGAGCATAGCATGTTGCTTGGCACATAGTGCGAACTCAATGTACTTCAAAGTTCTAAACTTTGACCTATCACAGGATGGAAGAGGCTTAAAATTCAGCAGCTTCTCAACCAAGTTTCTGTAGAAAGTGCCTCTTTCTGTTCTTCTCTGGTAGATTTCTCAGTGGTGCAAGGACTACCACCCCAAGGGGACTTAGGGTAACTACCCTTGAGTTCTCTTTTAATATCAGAATATAACCTTCTCTCCAGCCCTGTACCTGTCCCCCTCACATCTGCCCAAGGTCCTGGTCTCCAGGAAACAGGCAGATGGCAAGATACAATTGAGTCCCTTTTGGAGAATCTGTCATTAAGCAGTTAAATTCAGAGAAAGCCTCTGCCTGCATCCTCTGTTTCCCAAGTGCCTTTAGTTCATAGTAATCTGCATACAAAAGTGTCATATTCTGGGGTGGCATTTCCTGAGCTCCTGCAAATGGAACTCTTCCAAATCTCCCCCCTCCACCTTAATCTCCCTTCCCCCTTCTTCTTTACTCCTATCTCTGTGCGTCTGGGCTTTACTGTGCTCCAATCTTCAAGTTCTGAATTGTCCTTTGAGTATGAGTTGACAAGTCCTATTTATTTTTTAATTAAAAACAAAAGGCACTTATTAGATTGCATCATGTAGCTCACAGTTTAAATGAGCAGTCTGGAGAGTGAGGAGGCTCAGGCAGGAAGCAGGAGAGATCCTATAAACCGAGATCTTGCCCAGAAATAGTTGGCTTACGACACCACTGCTGGAGCCATTGTTTCAGGACAATTGTCAACCCTTGGAAACTTCTGAACACTTCCATCATGCTGCAGCAGAAAGTGATCTCTGAAGGCAAGTCTTTTTACCTTTTTTATCTCATTTTTAAAAATACATATAAGAGGAGATTTATTACAGGAATTGGCACCCATGGTTATGGAGACTTAGAAGTCCCACAATCTGCTGCCTGCAAGCTGAAGACCCAGAAAGTTGGTGGTGTAAGTCTGAAGGCCTAAGGCTTGGGGAGCTGATGTTGTAAGTCTGAGAACCACGAACACTGATGTCCAAGAACAGGTCATGATGGATGTCCCAGCTCAAGCAGGGAGAGGCAATTTGCCCTTGTCCTGCCTTTTTGTTTTATTCAGAACAATGTCCTCAGTGGATTGGATGGTGCCCACCCACATTGGGGAAGGCCATCTGCCTCCCCCAGTTTACCAATTCAAATGCTGATATCTCCAGAAACGCCCTCACAGACACACCCAGAAATAATGTTTTACCAGCCATCTGGGCATTCCTTGGCCCAGTCAAGCTGACACATTAAAATTTACCATCACGGTCATGAATACCAGGAAGTAGGGAACATTGGAAACCATTTCAGGAGCTGTTACCACAGATTCATCTCATAATTTACAAGCTTACATGAGGCTAGCAAACTTTTAAAATAGGGATAGTTGGTTAGCAATACCTTGATGTATTACAGTCCCCCCCCCAGAAAAAATAAAAAATAAAAATAAAAAATAAAAAAAACCTCTCTCTTTCAGGTGGGGGTAGGTAGCAGATAGGACTAGAAGGATGAAGGATGAAGAAGTACCTGGTCCTCCTACTTGCATAAAGCATCTATCACTTAGCAGGGGTCCAACAGATGAATCAATCTTTCTTTCTTTCTTTCTTTCTTTCTTTCTTTCTTTCTTTCTTTCTTTCTTTCTTTCCTTCTTTCTTTCTTTACAATCTGTGCTGAATGTCTTTCCTGGGGGAAAATTACCTTGTGGATTTTGAGTTTTGACCACATGGATCAGGTCTTGGCAGATGAAACTAGTTGTATTAAGTAAGTTGAAGATAGTCTTACATTTAAAATGCCTTTGCACCTTCCAGCTGACTGTTAGGAAATATCATGGAGTAGGAAATCAGGCAACATGGAAAAGAGCAAGATGAAATTGCTCCATGACTGTTGAAGCTGTAGTAATAGGAGACCAGTACCTCAGTTCCAGTAATGCCTCTCCTTCCTTTATCCATTCATTAGATACATATTTGTTAATACCTACTATGTGCAAGATACTATTAAAAGTCCTGCAAATATAAAGAAAGTGTCTGGTGGCTATGGTCTGAGTGTTTATGCCCCCCCATTCACATACTGATACCTAATCCCCAGTGCAATAGTACTAAGATGTGGGGCCTTTGAGAGGCAATAAGGTCATGAGGGCAGAAATGTCCATATTCAACAATCTGACAAGAGTATGAATTATGTTGCCACCCAACCAGGTTCATTTGCCCACTGCCCAAGAGGAAGCCAATACACTGAAACAGCAGAGAAAGAGTTTATTCTGCATAGTGCTAAGCAGGGGGATGGGAGAAATTTCCCAAATCCACCTCCCCGAGAATTTGGGAGGCAGGGTTTTTAAAGACAGTTTGGGGTAGGCAATTGAGTCTGCTAATGGGCTGTGTTTGGGGTGGAACCATAGGGTGGTAGAAATTGCCTTCGCTGCTGACCAGGTTCTTGGGTGGGGGTAACAAGACCAGTTGAGTTAGTTCCTCGGTATGGGCCGCTGGTCTGTGTGGGTCAGCCGTTCCACGGGAGTGTGGGATCTGGAAGATATCTCAGAAACAACTCCTAGGTTTAATAAAGGTGATGTTATCTATGGAAAAAGCTAAGAATCTTTATGACTAGCAGCTATGTGGCTCCAGAGTGGCAATTATAGAGAAGCAAACAGGGAGACAGTGGCTAACTATTATCATTATTTTTAGTTAGGCCCTTACCACAGTTCTCGCCTTGTACCCTTTTATCAATTTGTAAAGGCTGTTTCAATTACATGCTAGGTAGAAGAAATAGCATTTACGTGGGCATGGAGAAATGAAAGAAAATGTCATATTTGGGGAACTCTATTTGACTAAAGTGCATGGTCTCCACACAGAGGCACATTCAGGGGACAAGATTTAGAAGAAAGATGGGCAGAGTTTTCTCTACATCTAGGGTAAATCATGTGCCATCTCTGACTTTTAGTTAGTTCATTTATATAATTGGACTAGAGTCTCTGCCCTCCCTAATTCATAGGGCTTAGATTAGAATTATAAAGGGAGGTAACATCAGCAAGATGGCAGAATAGGAGGCTCTGGACTTGCTCTCGTACAAATGCACTGAATAAATAGCCACGCATGGATCAGTTCTCTGTGAGATGAGTCCAGAATTATAAAGGGGAACCGGAAAGGCCCTTAAAGGTCATCTAGTCAAGAGGTTTTCAAACTGTTCTCAGGGCTTCCTTGGGGACCTGGGGCCCACCTGTCCTCAGGGTGGGGACCAAATAGGCTTGAGAGCCCTGTCTCCAGCTTCAGTTAGAACAGGCGTGCTTTGCTTGGAGTGTTGGGCTTCTGAGTTGAATTGAGAAAAATAAAAGGCGAGGTTCTGATGCTAAAAAGTGAAGTTTGAAAATCACTGCACTAGTCCAACCCTCCCATTTTGTAGACAAAGAAAATTAAGAGACAGGAAATGACTTGTGAGGATCTAATGAGTCAATTAATGGACTTTAAGAAGAGACTGGGTTTCCAATGATTGAAAATACATTCTCATGCTTATTTTCTTCTTCAGATCAATCAAGGTGTCCCCCTCCTTCCTCTTGGAGGAGCCAAGCTTCTGCCAACAAGATCTTCCACAACACTTTAAAGACAAAGGATCAAAGTAGAAAAACAAATGCTAATGCTCCCGACTCTGCTGCCCACCTACTGGGCCCTAGAGGTTCAAAGCTTCCAGACCTAGGGAGAAGCCCAGCCCCCCTCCTATCACCTGGGCTCCCTGCTGCTTCTTTGACCCCCCTCCTCCTCCAGCTCCTACTTCCCTGTGGCTTTCCAGGACCCCTCAGGTCTCCTGACACATTTGGACCAAAGAGGCTCCCAAAAGGTTCTGACTCCTAAATAGTGCCCTGACCCATAAATAGTGCCCTGACCAAGTGGACTAGGTGTGTGCCTCTGGTTAGCTGTGGTGGATAACTCTGCCATCTATTCAAAATAGGTTTACAAGGTGTAGGCAGAGAAAAGGATTGGAAGTACACACACTTCAAACTGCTGTAGAATTTTGTGAAAGTGTCTGTGTGTTTTTAGGCAAAGCACTCCAGTTTTCTGGGTCTCAGCTTTCCACTTTTAGAAATGAGCAGCTGGAGGAGTTATTTCTAAGGCCCTTATCGGCTGACAAATGCAGCTCAGCCTTGTTGTTTTCTATTCTCTTAAGACACTCTTTGAAGAGCGTATTCCCATAAGGAAAGCGCTTCAGAGGGGAAAATATGTCAGGTATGTGTTCCTCGTGATTATCTTTAGGACAGTTTGGAGTGCAAGGCACTGTAAAAGGGGAAGAGGGGAAGAGGAAGGAAGAGTCATGCCAGAGTTTGCAGAGGGGATGTGCTGCTCCCTTGAAGAGTGCAAAGGACCACTGTGCCAGGAGCTGGGCTCTGAGCCACGGAGGAGGGAAGCCAAGGAAGCCCAGTGTTGGCTGGATCTGCCCAGCCCCTGGGAACTCTGGCTCCATTGGACTCCAGGAAAATTTGAGTAGGGCTGCATCCCAAGATTCAGTAGCAATGAGTACAAAGTGAAAAGTAGTGAGAGGGCACCATCTGTGCCTTGTGCTTTTGTAATTCCTGCTGTGAACGTTCTCTTTTAATGCTAATAAAAAATACAGTTGACTAAGTCACTTTCAGGCTTTCATTTTAAAGAGTTTCCTCTAGGCAGGACTGAGGCATAGTGGATCCACACACCAAATGGGTTGTTTACCCCCAGTTTCTGACCTGATTAGTCAGCCCCATGCAATACTGGGTTGTTATATATTTTAACTATCATTAGAACCTCTAGAACTTTTCACTTGGGGTTTTGGAGCAGAGAGACAAAAACCCTCAGGAAGATTTGTCTTCATGAAAATTCAACTGAGCACTCACTATATGTCAGACAACTTAGACGTGCCCACAGTTCCTAAACATCAGGTCTGCTAGTGTGTAGTACTGTCAGGAAGGAGCTATGGTTCCCCAGTATTATAAAACCCTGTAAAGGACTCAGTGAGAAAAAAGGCTGGAGAACTAACTACAACCAAACCCTACAGTTCCTCAGGCTGTACTAACGCCACCTCCCCATTTCCTTCTTGGGGTAAGGGAGCTGACCTGGCCTCTATTCTACCAATAGTCTGCAATTCCCTGAAAGGGAAAAGAATTGTAATAGCAGGGAATTGATCCTCCTAACCTATGCTTGTCCAGAATTCCCCTCTGCACTCATCTTCTGGCAGTGGTGTTACCTCCTTTAGGAGATTTTTGTTTTCAGATCCTTAGAATTGATTTCACTCTCTTTTTTGCTTCTACTGCTATTTGTATATCAGATATTACCATCTCCATAACACTTTACTATATTTGTCTATTTAAAAGGTTGTCTTCCCCAACCAGACTTAGATATTCTCTAAGAAGGGACCAGGCCCATTTATCTTTGCCTTCCCGGTGCCTAAGAATGCCTGGTGCATAATGGGGCATTATACATACTTGTCAAATGAAAAATTGTATGACAAAATAAGTAAAAATGAATGAATAAATAAACCCATTCCTAATCTCCTGCTCAATGTAGACATCACTAAATTATGTTGCCTACCTGACTCCTGGTGGTATTTGTGTTCCAGACTCCTGCGGTAGGTGATAATTAATTAAAATTAGGATCAGCTGGAGTGTCATAAAATCCTGGAATAGCAGTGGATTAGTCAGGATAGATGTTTCTTTCTTTCTCATGTGAAAGTTTGAAAGAAACAGCCAGGGTCTGTATGATGTTGCATGGTTTATTTCTATCTTACTGTGTATGACCTCCATTGCCAAAGTCACTTTTTGGCGTGGGATGCTCCAGCCATCACATCTATCTTCCATCCTGCAGGAAGGAAGAAAGGACAATAAAGAGCACATTACCTCCCCTTAAGGATACTACTTAAAGTTGCACATTCCCTTTCTATATAAATGATATTGATCAGAACATGGCTGAGTCACATGGCCCCACATTGCTGCAAAGGAGGCTGGGAAATGCAGTCTTTGTTCTGAGTAGCCTCCTGAAGTGTGGTAGTTGGATTACCACTGAAGTATGGTGATTGAGAACAACGCACAGTGCCTGCTCTAGGAACCATTTAATGTTTCTCTGTTTTCTGGTGAGGGAGTGACCAGATCAAATCAGTAATTTAGAAAGATCAATATGGTGGTAGAATAAAGGAGATATTAGAGAAAGAAGAGATTGGAGTCAAGGAGACCAGTCGGAGGCAGCTGCACAAGTCCAGACTGATGGGGAGAACATGGAACAGGACAGTAGCAGATGGGATGGATAGGGGGATGCAGACTAGTAAAGCAGTTTGGTGGTAAAATAGGCAATTCCTGGTGAGTATGGCTGGGGGTGAAGGAAAAGACGGAGTCTAGAATTAGGCTCCCTTTCTGACTGCAGGCCTTGGACATGGGGCTGTCATTGATTGGTTTGCGCAAATCCAGGAAGACCTCAGCGGGTGGAGTAGAGGGGAGTACAGAGAACACTGATGTTGATTTGAGAGGCTTGAAGATCTGGGCACCTCCCAGAAGGAAACTCTGGGGGTTCCCCAGAGCAGTCAGTGGGAATGGCAGTGAGTCCAGCTGAAATGAGGACAATGGATCAGGAAGCATATTTGGGGATGACAGTGGGTTGGATTCCTGTCCTGTCTCTGGTCACTATG
Organism: Varecia variegata; assembly: GCA_028533085.1. Classification (NCBI taxonomy): domain Eukaryota; kingdom Metazoa; phylum Chordata; class Mammalia; order Primates; family Lemuridae; genus Varecia; species Varecia variegata. The sequence continues at coordinate 147,725,448 of CM052438.1, read as the reverse complement.
GTCACTGCTTTCTCAGTGGGGCCCTCATCGTCCCTGCCAACCAATTCTCCAAAGAGTTTCAAGACAGAAGTAATTTCAGATTCTTGCTGATTAAAAGGAGCATATCAGTGTGTGCCTGGAGTCCTGCTCCTGCTGCAGGGGGTAGTGAAGGGGTTCCCAAATTCACAGCCAAGCCTCTAGGTGGCATCCTGACTATGGAGGGAGGTGCTGGGTGGCTTGGGCAGGGCAGCCACGCGCCCAGGGTGTGCCAAGTGAAGGAGCCGCACGCCCGGGGTTCTGCCATGTGTTTGTTTATTTGGTTTGGCTGATGTAAAACATACACCCAGACTCACAGCCTTAGGCCCTGTGTTCAGAGCCCACATTTAATCCTCAACTAAAATCAGGAACAGAGCAGAAAAACACAAGGCAGCAGACATAGCAGAATACAACCAGGTAACAGAGTTTGCTTGTTCATTCATTCACTTGCTTATTCATTCAATCATTTAGCAAATGCATGCCAAGCACTGTGCAAGGCATTGGGGCTAGAATGTGAATACCGTGTGTCTCTGAGGAGCTTAAAGACACGGGTCAAGGAACAGAGACAAGGAAAGAGGTCATTTTAGTACCAAGTGAGAGGTGCATGATACAGATTACAGCATGTATCTGATCCGGTCATTTTCTGGCTTAAAATCTGACAAGGTCTTCCCTCATGTCTAACCAGGCTTTCATAGATCCTACAATCACACCCTCAAGCCCCACCCATGCTCCAAGTTCAGGGGATTCCAAGCAGCCTGGGGGATCCCTCTTTCTTACACATCTCCCTCCGCACACTGTTTCTCCTGTTTGGCGGGTCCTTCCCTCTGTTCTTTGCCACTTCCCACTCAGTCTTGAAGGCCCAGTGCCATCATCTTCTGGTGACTGCCCTCTGGGTCCCCACGGAGTGTCCTGCAGCCTTTATTGCTCCACTGCTCCTTTCACCTGCCCATCTCCCCACTGGCCTGTTCAACTCCAGCAGAGATGGAGCTTGTCCACATCTCTATCCTGGCCGCTAATTGATGCCTGGCACAGAAACACTCTTTATAAATACCTGTCCAAATGAACAGACATAATTTAGTGCCACCATGGATAGCCCCAATGTGCCACAATTAAAATACACTTGGATTCTGGAGTCAAACCCTGAGCTCTGTCACCTCCAACTTACCATTTCCCCTCTCTGAACCTCAGTTTGCTTATTCCTCAGCTTAAGCAGATAGTATTTCATGAGTGTGACTTATGTCAGAATGCTTTATTTTGTTTGTGTCACCTTTCTTTCCTTAATGCACAGCGTTTATTTATGACTTGCATTATTGTCATCATAAGAAGACATCAAGGCCCTGCTGTAATGGTGAAGGGACAATCTCAGTAGACAGGAGGGATGGCTGAGCTCAAGGTCTTGAGAAGTGCCTGTCCCCAGGTAATCACCAGGCAAGGTGAGTAATGCAGCACTTCAGGTTATTACAAAGGTGTATTTGACGATACAGAAGAGTAGAAACATTCTACTCATCAGTTTATTTACTTGATGTGTTACCTTAGGCCGAGTAATTTATAAGCAATAGAAATGTACTGCTCACAGGTCTGGTGGCTGGGGAGTCCAAGTTAAGGTGCTGGCTAATTCGGTTTCTTCTTGCTGTGGCCACTTTCTTGCTGTGTCCTCACATGCTGGTGGTAGGGGGATTCTCTTCTTATCAGGGTGCTGATCTCATCATTAGGGCTCACCTTCATGACCTCATGACCTCCCAAAGGTGCTGCGTCCAAACACCATTACCTTAGGGCTTAGGGCTTCAACGTATGACTTCTGGGGAACACGGTCTATAGCAGCCTCCCTTTGTACCCTTGCTCTAGGTTCCACAAATGTTAGGGGTGGCATTGGGTGACACAATCTGGAAGTTCAGGGGAATTAGCTTCCTCTGGGATGATCCTTAACCAGTAAGAACAGGAAAAGGCAATGAGAGGTAGCCAAACACATAAATACCCTGTTAAAAGAAAAACTCGGGACAAGTTAAACTTTATAGAGTTTAGAGGCAAAGAGCAATTTGCAAATCAGCCAGACCCCAGAACCAGCATAGGCTCAGAGCTACTCTAGTGCGGCCACATGGTCAAATAACATTTATGGACAGAAAAAGGAAAGTGACATAGAAAAACCAGAAATGAGGTACAGACACAGCTGGATTGGGGACAGCTGGACATTTGTCTTATTTGAACCTGCTTTGAACAGTTGGCTGTCACTTGTTACAAGAGTACGTTATAGTCTGTTTACACATGAAGTTAGGAAACAGTTCACTACGTATGGAGAAACTTTAGGTCAGACTTCTTATATACACGGAGGCAGCTTCAGGACAAACTTAATTTAACAATCCTATCTCTTCCCCGCTTTGTGGACTACCTCTGGAATTTGGTTTTTCCTTGCAAATGATCCAGAGAACTTCCAAGTGCTGAAGCTTACCTGCTGAGCAAGGTGCCATGTCTCAGGGAGGTTCACAGTGAGTGTGGCCAGCTAGCAGGCAGAGTAACTGGCTCCATGAACAAAGTTCAACAACCTCTATATACTTTTGATAATCCTTTCCCTTAACTAACTACTTGACCTTTGAGTTATTTCCCAGAAATGATGATGGATTTTCCGCAAGACAAAGGAGCTGAGATTCTGAAGGTCCCAGGACAGACTTCCTGATGCCAAGACTCACCAACCCCCTCAACTTGCCCCAGGGCACGTGGTCCTCCTTAAAAAGCCCATGATCTTCATTAGTCAGAGAGCCAGATTTGAGTCGGCTTCCGCTGTTCTCCCAACAGGGTATCTGTTGTATTAAAAATTCCTTTCTTCCTTGGCAATCCTCTTAGTCTCAATAATTAGATCTTTGTGCGACAAAAAACTATACCTAGACTGCAACTCCCTTGTGGTTTGGACAACAGCATCACATTGCATCTTTCTTTGCCTCACTTCCCTTTGTAATTCATCCTTGCCACCTTCTGGACTTACCCGCCAGGCCACAGTTTTGCTCCTCCTCAATGTCAGCACTTTAACCCTAGCCCTGGGCTTAGCTTTCTAGAGGATTCAGAATGAAAAAACTGCCTCTGCCACTTAGCTATGACTTTGAAGCAGGTTACTTGACCTCTCTGTGCCTCAGTTTTTTCCTCTGTAAAATGAGGATCAGTGAGAGTAGCTCCCATATGGAATTCTTAAGAGGTGAAGACTAAATGAGTTAATATGTGTCAATTTACTCTCTATAACCACTAGCTTTTGTTATTCCTCTTTCTTCAAGGACATTGTATTAGTTTTCCCGGGCTGACATAACAAAATACCACAGACTGAGTAACTTTAACAACAGAAATTTATTTTCTCATAATTCTGGATACTAGAAGCCCAAGGTCAGGGTGTCTGGCAGGGTTGGTTTCTTCTGAGCCCTCTGCCCTTGTCTTGTAGGTGGCTGTCTTTTTGCTGTGTCTTCACATGATCTTTTCTCTGTGTGTGCTCATCTCTGGTGTCTCTTTTTGTCTCCAAATTTTCTCTTCTGATAACGACATCAGTCAGATTGAATTAGGGCCTGCCCTGACGCCCTCATTTTTACTTAATCACCACTTTCAAAGCCCTATCTCCAAATGCAGTCACATTCTGAAGTACTGGGGCTTCAACACATGAATTTTGGGGGAACGCAATTCATCCCAGAACAGACACTCTCCAGTGCTACCTCAAGAGTGACCAGATTGTCCTGGTTTGCCTGGGATTTTCCTGGTTTTAGTACTGAAATTCTTGTATCCCAGGAAACCCCTCAGTCCTTGGCAAACCAGGAAGATTGGTCACGCCAGCTCTTCTGGAAGACTTCTTTGAGTCTTTTTCCATATCTAAGCACTAGAAAGACTAGACAAACCCACTGTGTATCTAGAACTCCATCCTTCCTAAGTGAAGTTTGACACCATTGACTTGCTCGATGCACATCAGCTTTGTGAGGTAGGTGGGGCAGAAAATAATATTCCAGCTACATAAAGTAGGAAACAGACTCATCTTGGCTCTCCTGACCCTGTTTATCTTTCTCCTGCTTGTTTTAGGACTACGTGCTTCCTAGAGCTTGACCCACCCCTGCCCAAGGACCTAGGCAAGAGGTAAGCAATCAGGATGTATCAGTAAGTGAGTCCTGAAATTTCTCTTCAGTGATTTGAATTAAAGAACTTAAACAGACAATCTCACCTGCACTACTTAGGTAGGGTGATAGGTGGGCCACAGGCTGGGCCTTAGAGCAAATGCTTCTGGCTGGAAAACAGGAGGGTGGGAGGGAAGCAGGGAGAGATGCAAGCTGTGTTTGATGGTCTGCTGTGAAAGGCAAGGAGGGAAACCATTGATTAGCGAGCTTTGTTTGATCTGCTCAAGGATCAAAGGGACAAACACCATGTGCGAAGATGAAAGTTGACCTGGAAATCTGGTGTCCCAGCCTGCTGGGATCCAGCCGGCCTTGGGCCCTTGGGTCAGGGTGTGGACTCTCATGGGAGCCATGGGCAAGACTACAAGGCCACCGTGTCCTCACCCTGACCCCTGACCCCTCCCCTACCCACTGACTTTAAGAAGAGCTTTCTCTTGCCCTTTGGGCCCTCTCTGGGATAAAAGGAGCTCAAGGTTATAAAGGGGCCCAGGGATCAAGCATTTCTTCTGGCCTTCGAAGAGCATGCACAGGTCACCCGATAATATGTGATGAATGCTATGATTAAGCTGAGCTTGGAGGACTAACCATACACCACTGAGAAACCCCTAAAGCTACCCTAGGGGCACAGAGGAAGGTAGCCCCAGTTTATGCCTCAAGGAATAAATTGATAGAAGGAGGAGGTTTCTGGTTTTCTTTTGGGAGGAGGGAGAGGAAAGCATATGCACAAAGCCAAGGAGGTTATCGACACCATGACACACTAGAGACCTGCCAGTATTAACTAAATTTCTAATCTGTGCCAGGAGCTCCGTCAATCGACTGCAAATGGCATCCAATGAGGTGGCCCTGGGATTATTCCATTTCATAATGAATGGGAAAAATGAGGCTCATAAAGTTTGGGTAACTTGCCTGAGGTCACACTGTTGGCATATGGCAGAGCTGGGATGTGAACACAGCTCTGCCTACTTGAAACCCTGGCTTCTCACCAGTACAGGCATGATCACATCCATGTTTTAGAAAGTTCTGTCTGGTCCCTGGGGTAGACTGGAGGGATGGGAAGGAGAGGCAGAGAGACTAGGTAGGACTCTACTAGTTAGGTTTATGTGCCTGATATAATCTCCCAAGCCAAAAGATCAAGTTTATTTTCCATAAATTTGAACCCAAGTCCAGTGGTGGCAGAAATTTAATTTTAGTTCAGAGATTTCTCCCTCTCTTCCTTCTCCTCATAGTAGCATCTAAGTTCTGCATGGGGAAGGGCTCATATAGCATCAAACCATGTTGTGGGGATGGAATGAGAGTTGGGGAAGGGTGGCAGTGCCTACCGTTTATTCAACTTTAGCACCCAGGGTCCACCAAATGCGGATCAAAAATATTTTTTTAGAAGCCAACAAAAAATAACAATATGACAATAAAAATAATACAAATAAGGAAATAATACAACTATTTACATAGAATTTGCATTGCATTAAGTATGATAAGTGAACTGGAGATGATTTAAAGTATATGAGAGGATGCGTGGGGGTTATAAGCGAATACTATGCCATTTTATAAAAGGGACTTAAGCACCCATGGATTTCAGTATCTGTGGGGGTCCTGGAACCAGTCTCCCTCAGATACTGAGGGATGACTGTAATTTGAAATTTTTGCATGGAAATGGCATCCTTGACTATTTAGAAATGCTTTTGAGGTTGGTATAGTATATTATTAATTTTAACAAAAATCTGTTGATGTAAGTAGGGGTAGGGTAGCATTACCTTCATTTAACACAGGAGAACACTGAGGTCCAAAGGGGACTAATGTTTCTTGCTGGAGGCCACACCAGTGGTCTCATGCATTTATTTCTTCATTCATCTCAAGTATTATCACACACCTAGCCTAGCATGTGCCAGGTTCTGGGTTTGGTACTCACCATACGGAAATAAACAAGATCCGGTATTGAACCGAGGCTTCTTACAATCTGATGAAGGAGACAGACACACAAAAGAACATTATAAACCAATGAATTTACTCAGTAAATATTTATTGAGACTCTACTAGATGCCTGGTATTGGGGATATAGCAACAAGCATGTCAAAGTCCATGCTTTCATATTGGGGAGACAGAAAATAGTAAGTATATAATATCTTAGGTGGCAATGAATGCTATGAAGAAATGTCAGGAAGGAAAATGGGAAGAGTGTGGCTGGTGTGGAACTGTGGGCTTTTAGATAAGGGCTAGAGGTTTCTCAGGTAAGCAGCATGTGCAGGAGAATCAAATGAGGTGAAGGAATACTTCCCGAGAGTCCAGGAAGGGGGAATGTCAAGTGCAAAGCCCTTGAGGCAGGAGCAGGCTTTGTGTGTTCCAGGAGAGAATGAGGGAGGAGGAAAGGAGAAAGGAAGGTATCGAGAGAGGAGAGGACCAGGTCATGGAGGATGGAGTTCCCACAGGTGTAGTGAGGACTTTGGACTTTTTTTTCAATAAGATAGGAAGCCACTGCAAGGTTTTGAGCAAATAAATGATGTGACTGAATTGTGTTTTGACAATATCACCCTCACTACTGTGTTGAGGATAGACTGTGGAGGTCAATGGCAAAAGCATGGCGGTCAATTTGAGACTATTGCAAATGGACCAATGAAGAGGTAATGATGGCTCCTGTCAGTGTGATAGCCATGAAGGTGAGAAGAGACAATGAGATTTGGGATATATCTTTAACAAATTTGCAGCTGTTTGGGTATTGGCTGTGAGAAAAAGACAGGAAGATACAGAAATGTGGGCACATGGAGAAAAGATACTGCTATAGGTCAAGTTTTCTGGGAGACAGTTTCTGAGTCTTTCAGGTTTGGGTGCAAGAGGTGTATCTTGGGAACAATCTAAGAAAAAGCACCCGTCAAGGGAGTGAAGGCAGCTGGAGGGAGGGGAAGTTGTGCTGTGACGCAGTCCTGACAGAGGCCTCAGCTGATCCCACGGGCAGCTTGGGAGCTGGGACAATCCTTTGTTATTATCCCACTGAAGGAAAAGGGTCAGAGTTTTATAGCCCCTCATCATCCAGTTGTTATTTGAGGCACATTGTTCCCAGGGATGGGGTGTAACTATGTGGGAGGTGGCTTCCTTCTGCTGAGGGCAAATCCTGGAGATTCTCCTGTGACTCCTCAGTGGGCAGGACTCCCTGCAGTCCAGGGAGTGAGGGCCTGAGTCCTGAAGGGGACTTGGTGGCACACCACACTGTCCACTACCATTGCCCACTCCAGTCTGGGTGGGGAAGCGTCAGGAAGGACTTCTCAGAGGAGACGATACCCAGATTGGCTTCAAAGGACCCCAGTCTAGTTTTCTCAGCCATGTGATTTTTATTGCGAATGAGAAGGTGCTAGAACAAGACCCAAACTTAAGTACCAAAACTGCTTTAATTATGTTCGCTTGTTAAATCTTACACTAAGCTGAACTCTGATATTAATTGCCTTTTAAACTAAAGTGTTTTCAGCTCCCCAAACTATAATAAATCCCTCAGATTTATAGCTAGACCATTATACTTTTTAAAAATCTATTGATTCAGAGCATATAACTATTTTCTGAGGCAAAATTGGTGTTCCAATTGGTTCAAATTTCTGGCAACCAAATATTCCTCAATAAACACAATTCTATTTAATAACATGCTGATACTTTTAATAGCTCCTATTGTCAGGAAGTCCCTTCCAAGAGCTAACGTAAATCCTGTTTGGTACAATTTTGGACGTTTCCTCTAGATTTTTCTGCAGAGGAGTTGGAGAATGGCTGGCACCAGGATCTGTGCAAGAGGCTATTCCTGCACTTAAACCCTATTTATGACGATAGTTATCATCATCCTGAGAGGGAAATATCAGATTTAGGCCCTGGAAACTTGCAGAATATATTATAAGGAATGTATGCCCAGTGAGCAGACATGTATGTGTGTATGGCTAAGTATTTGCATCTTTGGGTACGTGTAGGGTTGTGTATATATGTGCACACATATGTATGTAAATAAGTATGATGAGTATGAGGGAGACGATGTATATGAATATTTTTGTTTGTGTTTGTATGAGACTCTGCACGTGTCAGGGTATGTTTATAATGCACAGACACCTGGGCAAGTGATTCCGGCATGTGTATATATTTAGGTTTGTGTGAGTGTGTGTGAACATGTGTGGACATGGCAGTAGTTCTTCCCAGCTACATCAGGTAATCAGATCTCATGGTCCCATGGCAGGAATATAAATGCCAAGGCCACGTTTCTCGCCTGCAGCAACATTACTCTAGTCCTCCTGCTCCAGACGTTTTCCTTAGAGGCCTCTCTGGTTCCTCCCTCTCTTCCCACCAGGGGTCAAGGCCCAGAGGGGCCTCAGGCAGCTTCCTGGCCTTTGGAGCTGCTGCTCTGATGTCTGCCCCAGGAGCCTTGGCTGTGGCAGTCTCGTCATGCTGGACTCTGCTGTCACTGCCAAAGTGACAATTGATGATTAGAACTGGAGCTGCCCAGAAACCCAACTTCTATGCAGGGTCCTTTGATCTGCCCAGCCTTGGAGTGGAGCACAGCCTGGCACAGGTGCCTTTGATGGGGCCTGGCCAATGAGGGGGGTGTAGGCTGGCCCTACCAGTCCCCACAGCCTTTGATGCCCACTCACCCGGCAAGGATCAGGCAACAGGAACAGGCTAGTTGGGGTAGGAGCCTGCCATGCTACACCCTGGACCTTAGCCTCAGTGGAAAATCACCATCTGGGTGCTTGGCCTAGTGATGCTTGGATCTTGGGAATGCAGAAGCCCATTCTTAGAAACATTGCTCTTTCAACCACCCATTTATCAATTCAGCTAGTATTTATGGAGAACTTACAGAGTCAGCAGAGCAAAGTCATTACATGCACAGCCTTTTGAGGCAGAATGCTTGGATTCAACTTGGCCACTTATCAGTTGTTCTAACTTGGGGGAGTTAAGTAACTTGCATCTGCCCCTCTGTGTCTTCATTTTCTCATGTTACGGGGTTGTTATAAGGACCAAATTAGACAGTGCCAATAAGGTGCCTGATACCTATTAAGCCCCCACGAGTGTTATCTATTATTATTGTGAGTGGTGGGGAGGTGCTGCACAGTTGAGTAGTGAAGTCGCATCAGCTCTGAAGTCCTATCACCTTGGTTCAAATCTCAGTTCCAGATGCTGAACCCTCCACTTTCTAGTGAATTTATCTCATAGCGTTATTATGAGGATTAAATGAGCTAATACATATAAAGTGCTTTAGAATAGTATCCGGCAAAGAATAAGTGCTCCATGGAAGCTAGTTTTTAGTAATGACAATAACTTGGTACAAGGCCAGACTGGGGAGGATGTTATGAAGTTCTTTGCCTACCCCTGGAATAAATCTTTAATCTTTAATATTTTTAGGTATTTACTTATTTTTCTGAGAAATCACATCAGCTCCTATAATTTTAATTGCTACTCTCTGACTCCCAAATCCCAAATTCAATCATGTCACTTTCCTGCTTAAATACCTCTAGGGGATTCCACAATCCAGAGAATATTCCAAACTACTAACATGGCATTCAAGGCTCTCTGTCATCCATCCTCTGCTTATCTTCTCAATATTATAACTCATGACCCCCGTTCCCCACCTCCTATAGCCCTATTCCCCAGGCCTACTGGCTGTTTGTAGGCTGTAAAGATATAGACTCTGTGCAAGCTTTGTGTAGGCTTGTCCCCTCTACCTGGAATGCCTGTGAACTCCTTCTATTCCTTCGAGACTCAGAACTCAAATCCCTCTTACGTAAAGCCTTTTTTGACCATTCCCCACACAGTAGAATCAGCCATTACTTCTTTCATGCTACTCTCTGGACCCAGCACTGGCCTTGGCTCCTGTGACATGACAGGACACTTGCTGGTCCACTCTTTTTACAGACTGTGATCTCCTCAAGTGGAACCTGAGCTATTCTACTCTGGGTCACCAATATTGAGCACAGTGCCTGCCACATGGTAAACACTTCATAAACATCTACTGAGAAAATTAACTCTATCTCTCCCATTCTCAAGTCCACCTACTTCCTGGACATCTTCCCCTTGGAGTTCAGTGACTCCTCAAGCTCAGCTGACTCATGATATTCTATACCCCTCTCTTCAAGCTGCTCCTCCTTAATTCCATGCGATCTTCCAGTGCGGCATCTGGAGAGTCATCAGTGAAGTCCTTGCTCACAGTCACTATGTGCCCATCCCAAGCCATTTTGATGTCTTGGAACATCAAAATTCCCGAGACTTTTTTATTTGACCCCTTAACTATTTCTTCTGTTTGTCCCCTCCTCTCTGTTTGCATCCCCACTTCCACTCTGTGGATCTGCGTATGTAAATCTTGTCATATTCCTCCAGGACTTGAGAAGTTTCCCATCATTTCCAGGATAGCATCCAGACTGCTTGGCAGCACGCTTGGGCCCTCTAAGAGCTGACTCAGTTCCACTCTCCACTCTCACGTCCCCTCGTTGCAACCAGTGCTCTTGCCGTGCCTGACAACTCATCCTTCCTGAATATGCCAACTTATACCCATCACTAGCTCCCTGGACAGTTGCTCCCTGGACTGCTTGGAATGCGCTTCTCCCTCTTCACCCCTTTAGAATATGCCTCCTCTCCCTAAAAGTCATGATACCTTTCCAGACTCTTCCTCTACACCCTCCCACCACCTCCTGCTACCGCCACACTGAATCAGTTGTTCCCTCCTGGGTGCTCTCACATCTATTAATGATTAGCTGGCCATGCTATATTGCATCTATCAATTTTAAAAGATGTGTTTATCCTCCTTTCTAGACTATGAGCCCTTTGAGAACAATAGTAATAACTTGGGTTAATAATTCTGTCCAAGTCTCAAGTTCTTCATCTATAATATGATGGTAGGCATAGCCATATCCTCTTCATAAGGCATTGTAAGTGTGAAATGACATGCTGTGTGACAAGAGTCTTGGCTCATAAGAGGCATTCTGTAAACAAGAGTGTCTTTATAATCTTGCTGGCAAGAGCAATGCCTGATGTGAGAGGGTTCCATAGATGAGATCAGAGAGCTCACAGTCACCCCAACTGAGTTCTCAGATTAATGGTGCTTTCAAGTAGACTTAGTGAAACAGCTCCATCAATTTCTTCAACTCTCTACAGTCAAGTGACTTTGTACTCATTACCTTGCCTCTTTGTATCTCAGCTTCCTTGTTTGAAATATGGAGATGATAATAATACTATGCTTATCTCACAAGGTTGTTATGAGAACTAAATAATAGTTTGCGTGTAAGTATTTGTGTTGGCTATTGTTATTATTAATGAGTAAACACCATGAAGTATCTGGATCTATGCTTAGATGATGCTTCATAAATAAATCATTAGTCTCTTAAAGGGGTTGCCTAAAGATACAAGTATTTAAAGAGATGGAAACTTGGAGATTCAAAGCCAGTGACAACAATGGTTGCAAAGAGCTGTGAGATAAGACACAAAATCCCAGCCCGGAATGGAGAACTCCTACCCTCCTCGCAGGCTTGGAAACGGATGTGTGGGGTATGTAGCCCATCGAGTAGCTCAAACCTAGAGAAGGCTAGGAAGACTTTTGTAGCAATGCCACAATGGTGCGAGTGTCCTCCTTTAATTCTGTAATTGGGGGTCAGGCCTCACTTCCACTTCTCATTCCTAACCCCCTCCCCCATGATGGGCAGAGGACTGTGATATGTCTGGGATGAGCTCAAAAATTCATGCGGATTGCCAATCTTGCCTAGTCCTTGACTCCTCCAGCCAGCATCACGGTTAAATGCCAGACACAGGAGCACCAGTCTGCATTGGTCACACTGACAGCTCACTACTTGCTGTTATGATCCAGGGGTAGGTAACTTAGCCTGTTTCTGTCTCTGCTTTCTTGCCTGTAAAGTAGAGACAGTATCAGTACCAATCTCATAAGGTTGCTGTGAGTGTTACATTAGATAATGCATACATAAAGATCAGTGTTTGACATTTGGTGTATTGTTAAGTGTTCAATACATGCTGGTTTTTTTGATTAGTTGCCTGCAGGCTTCCCCAACCACTCTCTCCTGAAACCAATGGAAGATCAGCTGGTTCACATGTCAAGATACCTCTCTCTTTCTCATTAAGTGGCAATAGCATGTCATAAATGCTTTGTCACTGCCAGCACTTTCACTAGACCACGTCTCACAGAAGAACAATGCCCAGATGTGTCCTTCTGGCATCCAACACTGTCCTTACCTCCAACTTGATCTTTGTTCACATACCTGACACCTCATCCTAACCGGGCTTTTCCAAATGATCCTATCCAGACCTGTCCTTTGTTGTTCCCGGGCATTTGCTCATCCTATTCCCTCAGCCTGGAAGGCTCTCCTCACCCCTCTGCCTTTCTCAAATGCTACCTCTTCTATCAGTGAGATGGAACCATTCTTTCCTGGGTCTCTTCCCACTTCACCTTTTGATGAGTGTCTCAACCCCACTCCACACGTACTGGACTGCAAGCTTCCTTAGGGAAAAGATTTTTATCTTACTCATTGCTATATCCCTGGCATAGGTCCTAGCACATAGTAGGTTTTGACATACTGCATTTTCCTTTCATTATGTACCCATCAGGGAGAATTTATGAACCGCCCCCCCCCCCAAATATCTCTGCTTTAAGAAAGGTAGAGCTATCAGGGATAGGAACAGCCACCTAGCTGATGGTGATACTTAGAAGTTTTATTTCTCCCCAAGCAGAGCTTGGGATAAGGACTTAGTTTCAGGAGCTCTAAGGAGATAATCTCAGTAAGCAGAGGTTGGGGAGAAAAGCCAATATAAGGGTATATTATTGGGATTGCCTCTTTGGGCCTGATGGGCTCTATTCCACTGTAGGGTTCTGAGTAATGTCTAGACCACCTCCCAGGATGACTCCTCTGAAGGACAGAAGGCTGGAAAGTGTACCTCCCAGCTCCCAGGCCCCCTTAGATGCTCCCTTAAGGTCATTAGTTCCTCCAAACCTCCAGGCTCTGCATAGGTAAAGACCAATTGGCTTCTCATTGGGCTGGCGAGGGCCTGGGTCAGAAAGTGAAAAGATGCACAGCACACGGTTGAGGTGGGGCCTGGCCAGTTTGAAGTGAGTCTGAACTTGCATGAAAGCATCCACAGAAGCCATGACTGAAGTCAGAGGTGAGCTTAGAAGAGGTGATGTGGGCACTGTCCTAGAGTGAGTTCCTGGAAAAAGACTCTAGGTGAGAGTGTATTGCTTTATTGAGCAGTGTTCTGCAGAAGAATAACTCCAAGTGGGCAAGGAAAGCAGAGTTGGGCAGAGGCAGAAGTTAAATGGTAATATGCCTGAAACTGGGTGTCAGCCAGTTCCAGAAGGATCTCTGGAACTGAGATGGTCCTTCAGAAACTTTCCAAATCGAGACAGGGAGCCTCCACCTTGGTCCCCTCACATCAACCAATGGTTGGATGTGTCTTGCCCTAGGGAGAGGGCATACACTAGGTTTCCCCTCTCGTGAAAGGCAATTCCAGAAGAGGGTCTCAGCAGAAGTCATCAGCACTTTACGTTCTCCCAGCTGCTGGGGAAATGAGAGCTTCAGTCATGAAGCAGGACCCAGTTGGTGCCTACAGAATCCATTGCAGAGTCCACCCCAGCACAGCTCAGGTCACCTTGTGTCTTCCGTTACCTCCACTCTCAACTGAGGAGTCTTCCAAGTGTTTATTAGCTCCAAATGCCTTAACACACTTAATACAAGAGGCTTGGTTGAATAAACTCTAGTCACCACTTGGTTTTTAAATTACTTTTATCGTCTCTCTCTTCTCCCACCCATTTGAGATTTCCCTCACCCTTGGAAAGTGAACATTTCAACCATTCAGGGTTACTTGCCCCTTTTGGTGACCTAGACTTTGATCTCCGGGGAGTCTGAACCTTTAGTAGCCTTGTTCTGGTAGGGCCTTCAATTTTGCAATTGTTGATTCACCATTTCCACTGTATATGGAGGAACTAAAAGATATTCCCTGGGAATCTTCTGAGTTCTAGTTGCATTTTTGCCTGTCCCCATTTTATAGCAGCAACCTTAGTCCCTCCAGTGTAGTAACTCATTTCTTTACCTGCTGCTCCACCTGCAGGAGGAGCCCAAAATGACCTGGTGGCAGTCACGGCTCAAATTTAGTGGAATACTTATTGTGTGCCCTGGTGAAAATGCTCTTCCCTGGAAATCAGAACTATTTCAGCAGAAACTAAGGTTGTGGGATGGTAAACACAAATTCCACCTCTGGGTCACTGAGAGGAGGTAGGGCCGACTGTACTTTCATGCTTGATTCCTTGGCTCTTACTTCGCAACTACTGTAGACAATAGTAGGCTCAATGATGGCCCTCAGAGATATCAAATTTTTATTCCTGGAACCCATAAGCTTTATGTTGAAAAAGTGTCTTTGCAAATGTGATGAACTTAAGGATCTTGAGGTGGAGAGATTACCCTGAATTATCCTGGTGGGTCCTAAGTGTAATCGTAAATGTCCTTAGAGAGGCATCAGAAGAAGGGATACAGACTGAAGAGGTAATGAGAAAATGGGGGCAAATATTGGAAGGATGTGGCCATAAGCCAAGGAGTGCTGGCAGCCACCAAAAGCTGGAAGAGGCAATAAAGGCATTCACCCTGGGGCCTCTGGAGGATGCATGGCCCTTCCAACACCTTGATTTTGACCTAGTGATACTGATTTCAGACTTCTGGCCTCCAGAACTCTGAGAGAATAAATTTCTAAGTCACCAAATTTATGGCAATTTTTTACGGCATCCACAGGAAAATCATACAGGGATGTAATACAATACATTGCTATTTGATTTATGCTTATACCACATACTGGAAAACAACAATCTCAGGGTTTTGCCCCAAACTGGTGCCTAGCTGAGTGCTTCAGGGGCCATTCCCTTATTCTTGTAGACCTGCGTTCTCTGATTATCATCACTATTTGTCAGAAAATACATCTGTATAGACATTTTGGCAACAGTATTTCTGAGCCCACCAGATCTGAGGCTACGAGTGCTGTTGTGAGTTTATATTAATATAAGATGCCTCTTCCCCAAGGTTCAGAATGACCTTGCTAGGCTACTGGTAGACAAAGAGCATATGAGACCTTGAGCCAGACTCTATCTCCTACTTTGTTCACTTTTTCTGCAAAATGCTTAGATCAAGTGGGTTTCTGATTTTTAGCTATAGAAACATGCCTGATGATAGCTGCTTCAGTTATAGAAGTTTACACTTTGCATATTTTCTATTTTCTACTCAGATGCCATGCTGAATTAAGAAGTAAAACATCTGAACCTCAGCAAGACCCTTTGTTTTCGCTTTTCCTTTCTTCTTTCTTCCCACCCCCCACCCCCACCCCCCGTCCCCCATGTGGAAGGATCATTATAGCTTAAATCTTCCTCTCTAAAGCAAAATGAGTCAATTTATTCTTCTAGCCGACAGAGCCTGGGCCTGTCTTCCTCTGTAGCACAGAATGCATGTCCTCCTTGGCAAGGAGAGAAAGAAAGGCTATTGAGCACTTTTATTCCCCGTCTGTTTGATAAAAAAGCATGTTTGTTTTTGTTCATAGATTTAAAGCCCAAAATGGGCCAGTACTGTAAATAAAACATGCAATCTCATTTGAAAAATTTATTACAAGGAATTTTGTTTATGATTTCATGTTCTCCAGTAATAATTAATTGGAGGTCTTCTGTGGTCCCCACAGACCAACAATCATTCAGACTGTATGAAAAGATGATCCAACACAGCCTCTCTTCTGTCTCTAATCCATGGCCAAAGGAACCATCTCTGATTTTGCTACCACTTTAGCAAACTAACTTTTGACTCCCCCCAAAGTTAATAACTTACTGTTGATTGGAAGCCTTACAGATAATGTAAACAATTAATACATATTTTGTATATTACACAGTATCCTTACAATAAAGTAAACTAGAAACAGGAATGCTATTAAGAAAATCATAAGAAAGAGAAAATGTATTTACTATGCATTAAGTGGAAGTGGACCATCATAAAGGTCTTCATTCTCGTTGTCTTCACGTTGAGTGGGCTGACGAGGAGAAGGAAGAGGAGGGGCTGGTCTTGCTGTCTCAGGGGTGGCAGAGGCCAAAGAAAATTTGCATATAAATGGACCCAGGCAGTTCAAACCATGTTGTTCAAGGGTCAACTGCAATGATAAAAATAGTCACCGTCATACAAATGATAACTAATGTTCATTGAGTATTTTCTGTGTGTTGGACACTGTGTTAAGAGCTTTAATTATGAATTATCTCAGTCCTTACAACAGCTGCTTCAGTCAGTACAGGCTGGGTTATGCCATGGTAACAATCTCAAAATCTCAGTGGTTTACAGTGACAAGGCTCAATTCTTTCTCTTGCTACCTGTTCAGCGTGGGTTGGTGGAGGCTCTGTTCTACATTGTCCTCTCCGTGGGACCAAGGCAGTCAATCTGGAATGTGGCCTTACTAGCAGACGAAACGAAAATTGTAAAGGGTCTCACATCAGCCATTAAGTGACACACATCACTTCTGCTCACAACTTATTGGCCAGAACTAACCACATGACCCTTCCTGCTCACAAGGTCAGGAGGTACAATCCTACTATGTCACCCAGTAGGAGGGGGCTAGGGTGGCAACCGGAAATATTTAGTGAACAGACTTTTTAACTACACAACAACCTTATAAGGTAGGTACTTTTTAAAAATTTCACTTTATGGATTTACACATTACACATGGGGAAACTGAGGAACAGAGGGGATATGTAACTTGCCCTAGGTCATGCATCTAGTAAGTGGTGGAACCAAGATTCAGATTCGGAAAATTTGATGTCTTCCTGCCCCCACCCCCAACACGTGCACTCACGTATGTGTGCATATGTACATACATGTAAACACACTCACACACACTCACATCTGTTGTGGGTGCTGTTTGAGTGGCCAGATGCTGTTGGGTCCGTGTACCGTGTGTGTGCGTCCAGGAGTGGAAATAGTCAGAGTGGTGAGTGTGACCCAAAGTCCCTAGAGAGAATCAAAGGTCAAACAGGGAAGCTATGTGTAGTCACTCAATCCAAAAGGCAGGATCAAGGCCAAGAAGGAAAAAAAACAAAAAACAAAACAAACAAAAAAAAAACAACACTAAAAGACAAGGTCAAGAACAGGACAAACTGAATGGGGAATATGGTTGGCAGCAGAGAGGAACTGGTCAGTGCTGGACACTGACCACAAAGAGGCCTTTGTGCTGCTGTAGCGTGGGTGGGCTTGGCTGGTTTAAAGGCCCCAGGAGGAAGCAGCGCGTGACACATTCTCCCAAGGCTGCCTCCGCCAATCCCCATACTCACTGGGGTGCACGTCCTCCCCGACTTGCAGGAGGTGGGAAAGAGCCCAAAGATAGAAGATGGAATCTTCTTTGGGAGTCAGACTTGGCAGTGTTGCAGCTCAAGGAGGTTCTCTTTGGGGTTAGCTCTGCATGTGAAACTGGCCCGACCCCTTGTCATAATGGATTTAGAGGCAGAAATATTGCTGTGCCATGATTCCCTTTCTGACTCTAATTCCACCTCGTTGTTGCTGCTAGTCCAAGGGCTTTTTGAGCTGTGTCTGGCAGGGTTCTTCCTGTCTAAGATTGAGTAACAGAGTTTAATGAAGGGATTATTTGCAAAGGAGTGGATAGGATTAAGGTGCCACACAAGGGATGACGAACACCCTGAGGCTGGCAACTGCAGGATGCTGTTATTAACACTAACCCCAGGTCTGAAGGGGCAAGGGGTGTGAGCAGTTACCAGAGCTGGGCAAATCTGTGGCTGTAGGAGAGCTCCTCCAGGTAGGGGGTGAGGCTTTCAGTAAAGAAGCATGGCAGGGAGGGAGCGGGAGGAGTAAGTGCCCCAACTTCTCTCTCCTTACACCCTCTAATCTACTGACGAAGCCTCCAATTGGCAAGGGAATCTGAGAAATGTGTCTGTAAAGCCCATCTTCCCAGGGTACAGAGCAGGAGAGAGAGGGTGGAGGGGGCAAAAATATCCAGCACATATGCTGTTCTGGCTTTCTGGTCTTGACACTTCAGATGAGCCTTCTCCCACCAACTTGTGCTGCCACCAAAGTCTCTTGTGGTTACTTCTGTAACAGCAGCGGTGGTCCTTCGGCTGCTACCCTAGGGAATGCTGCTTACTCATATTCAGCCATCTGTACAAAAAAAAATTTGAGCAAATATTGTGAACCAGACCTTGTATTATTATTTCATTTTATTTTATTTTATTTTTTTGAAACAGGATCTTGCTCTGTTGCCTGGGCTAGAGTGCAGTGGCTTCATCATAGCTCACTGCAACCTCCAACTTCTGGGCTCAAGTGATCTTCCTGCCTGAGTAGCTAGGACTATAGGCATGCACCACCATGCCCAGGTTATTTTCTCTTTTTTTTGTAGAGACAGTGTCTCACTAAGTTGCCCAGGCTGGTCTTGGACTCCTGGCCCCCTACCTCGGCCTCCCAAAGTGCTAGGATGACAGGTGCAAGCCCCTGCACCCAGCCGGGTCTTGTTTTAGACTCATGGGATCTGGTGGTGAATAGACCGAGTGCCTGCTCTCATGGAGCTTACGTTCTAGTGAGGAAAACTGACAACAGGCAAATTTACAAAAAAGCTGTATTAAAGAATACCAGCGAGGAGAGCGAGGCAGGGCAAGAGGACAAAGAGCAATGGGAGCTCCCATTTTACATAGGGTTGTCAGGAACATCCTCTCTGAGGAGGTGACGTGCTGAGTCACCAGATACCGTGCACACAGGAATGCAACGGTGTGTTATGCATACACTGTCTCTGTCATTTAGGAACTTTCAACCCCTTTAGGAATAAGGCGTTACATTAAAAAAAATTGAAAGGGCAAAGTTTAATTAACAATTCAAAAGGGATATTTCACAAGTTAAGAGACTGAGGCACTCTTGGAGAGGTTCAGGTTCACAGGAAGAAGTGACTACCTTAGAGAGGGCAGGGGAGGCGCGCTGGAGGAGGCGGTGCCTTGCGGTTCCTTGACGGTTGGGGCCATTGACAGAAAGGAGCAGGGAGGAACCTGTTGGAAGGTGATGGATCCAGACTGGGAGTCGGGGAAGCCAGTGTGAGCAATGTGGCAGAGGTGACAGTGAGTTAGTGACAATGTGGAGCATGTGCAAGAACTAATGAGGTCTGCAGGCTGCCGGCAAGAATTTTACAGATGCTTAGAATTAGCCCCCAGCCAACTGGCACCACAACATGCTAGGGTAATGGCTGATTTAGTAGCAGGGTCAGGCCTAAGTTGAAATTTTCTTGCTGCCTGTAGTTAGATGTGTAAGTTTATGCAAGTTTCTCAGTTTCTCAGTTTACTCATCACTAAAGTGTAGAGAAATATCTGATTGGGATGATTATTGCCACGATTAGATGTGGAACATTTGGTATAGTACTTGGCACTTAGTAGGCTCTAAGTGTTCTTCTTGGCCTAAGAAATGAACAATAGAAGGCAAGCTGCTTATCTGGATAAAAAAAGAGCAATTAAGTTTCAGGTAGGAAGCTGACTTTTCATGTTAGTTTAAAATGCAGGGAATCTGGATTCAATCTGCTCCATTTTCTAGCTGAATGAACTGAGTTAAATGGTAAATAATCTCTTTGGGCTTCAGTCTTCTTTTATTTGCAAAATATGATACTTATATTAATTATTATGGCTCGTGTTCTGAGTTGAGAAAATGCTGGAGTTTAGCATGGTCCCTGGTACAGGGTAGGTGTAGCTGGAGTGTCTTCATTGGGTTAACATCACTACTGACTCTGAGTGATCCCAGTGGGGCTCTGACTCCCATCTGCACTGGGAGAGAGCTTCCACCTGGAGGCTAGAGATGGTGGTTATGGAGAAGAGGCAGATGTGTAGCTCTTGTTCATGAGATGTGAAAGGGAGATGTGCAGGAGAGAAGAAAGTGTGAGTGCAAAGGTGTGGCCAGCATGGCCCCCATCCAGTGCCTGAACATCTCCACTCCTGCCTCAGCTCTTACCCAGCCAACAAATAGCAGAGTTCGAAGCACCCTTAGGAAACTTCTTAATCACACTGCAGAAAGAGGACTCAGCAGAATTCCAATGCACTGAGTTTGGGTAGATAGAGGCATGCCAGAAAAACACACCAATGTGTACTGGTGTGTATGTCTTCTGTGTGTTGTGTATATGTGTTCTCTTTTTTGTACATGAAGGCTATGAGTTTTGAGTTTCTTTTCTTATAATGTGTTTGTCTTGTTTTGGTGTCAGGGTAATGTGGGCCTCATAAAATAAACTGTAAGTCTTCCCTCCTCTTCTATTTTCTAGAAAAGAGCATGTAGAATTGGTGCTATTTCTTCCTAAATATTTGCTAGATTTGCCATTAAAATCATGTGTGCCTGAAGATTTCTTTTTCCAGAGGTTTTCAAGTATGAATTCAATTTTTTTATAGTTATAGGACTACTTAAATTATCTATTTACTCTTGGGTAAGCTTTGGTAATTTATGGTATTCAAGAAAATGGCTCATTTCATCTAAGTTGTCAAATTTATATGAGTAGAGGAGTTGTTTGTAGAATAAATTTATTAGCTTTTCAATGTCTGTGGGGTCTCTCTTTCACGCCTCATCTTGACAACTTGTGGTCTTTTATGTTCTTTTCTTTGTCAGTATTACTTGGAAGTGTATTAATTTCATTGATCTTTCAAAGAATAAGATTTTGGTTTAGTTGAAATCCTCTATTGTTTGGTTTCAATTTTATTTATTTATGCACTTATCTTTATTTTTGTTCTTCTGCTTGCTCTAGGTTCATTTTTTTCTTTTTCTGACTTCTTGATACGGAGGCTTAGCTTACTGACTTCAGATCTTCTTTGCTAATATAAGCATCTAATGCTATGAATAACCCTCTAAGCAATGCCTTTGACTGTATCAAATTATTCAATTTGATAATTTTATGTTGAAGATTTTTGCATTTTTGTACATGAAGGCTATGGGTTTGATACAACATATAAAAAATTTGATATGTTGTATTTTCATTTTCAGTCAGTTCAAAATATTTTCTAATTTCTCTTGAGACTTCCTTTTTGACCCATGGATTTTTTTTAGAAGTATGTTGTTTAATTTCCAAGTGTTCAGAGACTCTCCTGTTATCTTTTCATTATTGATTTCAAGTTTAATTCCATTTTGGTCAGAGAACATGCTTTGCATGATTTTAATGCTTTTAGATTTGTGAAAGCTTGCTTTATGACACAGGATATGGTCTATCTTGGTAAAATGATCGTTATGTACTTGAAAATAATGTGGCTTCTGCTGTTGGGTGTTCTCTAAATGTCAATTAGATCCCACTAGTCAATGGTGTTATATAGTTCTTAGATACCTATATTAGTCTGTTTTGTGTTGCTGTAAAGGAAATACCTGAGGCTGAATAATTTATAAAGAGGTTTATTTGGCTCATGGTTCTGGAGGTGGTACAAGAAGCATGGTAATAGCACCTGCTTCTGGTGAGGGCCTCAGGAAGCTCTCATTCATGGTGGAAGGCAATGGGGAGCTGGTGTGTCATATGGTGAGAGAAGGAGCAGGAGAGACAGAAGGAGGAGCAATGCTCCTTTCAACAGAATAACACCAAACTACGCATGAGGGATCAGACCCATGACCAAAGCCCCTCCCACCAGGCCTCGCCTCCAACATTGGGGATCATATTTCAACAAGAGATTTGTAGGGGACAAATAGCCAAACTATGTGGATACCATTGCTGTCTACTTATTCTTTCAGTCACTGAGAGAAAAGTGTTGAAGTCTCTAACTATAATTGTGGATTGTCTATATTTTCAATTTGGTCCACTTTTGCTTTATATATTGTAAACCTCTGTTGTTGCATGTGTACACACTTAGGATCATTATATCTTCTTGGTTAATTGACTCTCTTATCATAACATAATATCCTTCTATATCTCTTGTAATTTTCTTTGCTTTGAAATCTACTTTGTCTGCTACTATTATAGCTACTTCAGCTTTTTTTGACATATCTTTTGGTATATCTTTTCCTATCTTTTTACTTTTAACCGTCCTATACTACTATATATGAAATGAGTTCCTGCATAAGAGTGGATTTTTTAAAATCCATTCTGATGATCTCTGGCTTTTAATTGGTGTGTTTAGGCTATTTGCATTTATTGTAATTATTGATAGGTTGTATTTAGGGCTATCATGTTGTTATTTGTTTTCTATTTGTTTCCTATGATTTATTTCCTCTGTTCTCCTTCTTTCAGATCATCTGAAACTTTTTTTTAATCATTCCAATTTAATTTATCTATTCTGTTTTGGACTATATATCTATTTTTATTTCATGGTTATTAAGGAATTAAAATATACATACTTATCTTCTCACAGTTTACTTAGAGTCAGTGTTTTCTATTCCAAGTGGAATGTGGAACTTTACCACCATGTAGGTTGCTTACCCTTTTCAATTTATGTTGTAGTTGTAGCTGTTACACATTATATTAATATCTATACATGTTGAAAACCCCATCAGACAATTTTATGGTCTATGATTTCAACCATCGTGTATTTTAAATATATTTCAAGAGAAGGTGAGGAGGACACTAGTTTATCATCATTAGCTAGATATTTGTCATTACTATTGCTCTTTCTTTGTTTGCATTGTTCCAAGTTTCTCACTGGTATCATTTCCCTTCTGTCCAAAGAACATTTTATATCAATTATTCTAGGGTAAGTCTGCTGGCAACAAAATCTCTCAATTTTCTTTCAGCTAAGAATGTCTTTATTCCACCTTCATGCCTAGGAAATTTTCATTAGATACAGAACTCTAAGTTTCCAGTTCCTTTCTTTCAACAATTTATAAATGATATTCTATTTCCCTTTTGAATGACACAGATGTTAGAACTTTTGATTCTCACATGTCCCTAGGGCTGTGTTTATTTTAATTCATTCACTCTGTTTTTATTCTCTGTTTTTCAGACTGGTTAATTTTTAATTGATCTTTTTCCTTTGTACTATTGATGCCATCTAGTGAGTTTTTTATTTTGGTTACTGTAATTTTTAGTTCTGAAATTTCCACTTGGTTCTTATTTGTGTCTTCTGTTTCTTTCCTGATGGTTTTTATCTTTCTGCTTATTTCAGGAATATTCACCCTTACTTCTTGGAATATTTTTATAATGGCTGCTTTACAGACTTCAGTTATTTCAACATCTGTATCATCTTGGTGAGAGATTATTTATCTTTTAAATGTCTATTATGCTATGATTTTATGTTTTCCTAGTTATTTGTATACTGAGAAGTTTTGGATTATATCCTGCTCATTTTGAATATCATGTTATGAGACTCTAGGTCTTGAATAAGTCTATGGAGAATGTGTTTCCTTTAGTTTTAGTAGGCAGTCAACCTGATTGGGTTCAAGCCATAAGTTCCAAACTGGATTTTGTGAGTTTTGGTGTCAATCACAGTTCTTTTTTCAAAGACTCTGCAATGTTATTTGGATCTGTCCTGTGTATGCACCACCACTCAGTAGGCTGTCCGGACCTGGTTGATGGGCTATCCTACAATTCAGTTCTCAAAGTCCTTGATATTCTGTGTAGGGTCAGATCCACTGCCTTGGGGAGAATTCTAATTGGGCCCACTTCCAGGTGGAAATGACTGTGGAGAATGCCTGTATACTGGACAATTGTAAACCAGGGTAGCCTCCATGAGTCTGCAGTGGTACTACCCAGGTGGCATGGTGGAGTCTGGCCAATGTGGTACTGATTCCAGGTTCATGTTTTCTTAGCTAATTCAGCCATATTCCTCAGCTTTCTCACTTTAAAAATGGAGATATTATTTAATAGGCATTTGGAACATACTAAATGGAATAAGTGATGTAAAGTGCCTAGTCTAGTGTCTGGCACATCGGAAGAGCTCAATTACTCTTGAGAATTCATCTGACCTGGTGAAGGAGGGCAGGTATGTCAGCAGGCAGAATTTAAGAACTAGGTATGAAATCATCAAGTACATTTTTCCCCATTTTCTATGGGTATTGTTAAACTGGTGAGGTGTCCCAGTCTTTCTTCTGCCCATCCCTCAATCAGTCTCAATCATAACCAGTGGTTAGTGGCTGCAAATGTTGTGCAGGGACCAGGATTATCATCAGACTCAGGAGCAAACACACTGTCCATAGAGTTGCAGGGGGAGCTATGCTGTGCAAAATGCATATCAGACAGTCCTCTACTTCATTTGGTAACCACAGGATGTGTTCTTAATGCACAGCTTTGGTGAGTTCTTGGAGGTGTCTTTCCATTTAAAGACAGAGATGATGTACTCAGTCACTGTGCCAAAGTCTTAATGGAAATCATGCAGGTCACAAAACTAAAAAATATTATCAACAACCCAGGGGTTTTCTAAGGCAGAACAAGAGCTGGAGGGATAGGATAAGGAGAAGAAAGAGGTGCATGTGTAGTCCCTGTCTTGACTAATGCATTGAGTGTGCCATAGAGAAGTAAACTGATGCAGACTGAGTACTGTTCCTCTAATTTCTGAGTAATGATAACCATAATTTATACTCAGAGATTATTGGAAATAGAAGGGTCAGAAACATCCTCATTCTGAGCTTAAATTAGACATTACTAATCAAACATGGCATTTTGAACCTACTCGTAGCCTAAGAACACTCCTCAACACAACGATCAGAGATAGTGTTGAGAAGAAACCTGTCATTCTTGGTCCAGACCAATACTCCAGCAAGAGAGAGGCAAAACTGGGGCTAGAATCTAAAGCTTCTGATGGTGGGGAAAGAACAATCTCTTCAATAAATGGTGCTGGGAAAACAGGATACCCATATGTAGAAAAATGAAACTAGACCTGTAGCTCTCACCATTTACAAAAATCAAGTCAAAATGGATTAAAGACTTAAATCTAAGACCTGACTCTGAAACTACTAAAAGAAAACACTGGGGAAACACTTCAGGACATTGGTCTGGGCAAGGACTTCTTAAATAATACCTGCAAAGTACAACCAAAGCAAAATTGGACAAATGAGATCACATCAAGCTAAAAAGCTTCTGCACAGAAAGGAAACAATCAACAAAGGGAAGATACCACCCACAGAATGGGAGAAAATGTTTGCCAACTACCCAACTGACAAGGGATTAATAACTAGAATATGGAACTCCAACACCTCAGTAGGAAAAAGTCAAATAATCCAATTACAAAATGGGCAAAGGATCTGAATAGACATTTCTCAAAAGAAGACATGCAAATGTCAACAGGTATATGAAGAAGTACTCAGCATCATCAGAGAAATGCATATCAAAACTATGGTGAGATATTATCTCACCCCAGTTAAAATGGCTCTTATCAAAAAGACAGGCAATAACGAATGCTGGCGAGGATGTGGAGAAAGGGGAACACTCATACACTGTTGGTGGGAATGTAAATTAGTTCAGCCACTATGAAGAACAGTATGGAGGTTCCTCAAAAAACTAAAAATAGAACTACCATATGACCCAGCAATCCTACCACTGGGTATATATCCAAAGGAGGGTACTACAGGGTATTGAAAAGATATCTATATTCCCATATTTATTGCAGCACTACCCACAATAGCCAAGATACGGAATCAACCTAAGCGTCCATCAGCAGATGAATGGATAAAGAAATTGTGGTACATACACACAATGGAATATTATATAGCCATTAAAAGAATGAAATCCTGATATTTGCAACAACATGGGTGGAACTGGAGAACATTATTTTAAGTGAAATAAGCCAAGCACAAAAAGACAAATCTTACATGTTCTCACTCATATGTGAGAGCTAAATATTGATCTCATGGAGACAAGAGTGTAGAATGACAGGTACCAGAGTCTGGAAAGGGTAGCAGGAAGTGGGGAATAAAGGGTGGGATGGTTAATGGTGAAAAAATATAGTTAGATAGAATGGACAATATGTGATAGCACAACAAAGTGACTATAATCAACAGTAAGTTAGAGTATACTTAAAAATAACCAAAATAGTGGAATTGGAATGTTCCTAACACAAAGAAATGTTAAATACCTGAGGTGATGGATACCCCAATTACTAGATTTGATTAATTCACATTGTATGCCTGTATCAAAACATCACATGTACCCTATAAAGATATACAACTATTATGAAATTTTTTTTAAAAAAGACAAAGAAACTCTAACCCAAATGGTGAAAATACTTATGATTTTGTTTTGTTCCCACGAGGACTTTCTGAAGCATTGAAGAAGACACAGACCTTGATGAGAGATAAATTTCATGTGCTTATATAACTTTCATCATCCATACAGAACTTAATTTTTTACGTGTCAGTTTATGCTTAGAAATGTAAGCGCATTGTGTGTGTCCGTGAGCGTGCATGGCTTTGTACGTGTATCATGCCCATGACTCTTACCCAGCATGGCATGTGCAGATGCCATATCAATATGCATGCTTTACATGTTGACCTATGTGCATGCATGCCACCAGGAGCGTATGAGAGCACACGTGTTGGTGCATGCACACGTGTATGCGAATGTGTGTGGATTTGACCCGCAGTACTTGTCTCTAAAGCTATAGGTATAGGAAGTGCTGTGGCAGATGCCACCACTTTGCTTCTTGGCTGATTCCCCAGCCCTCATTAATACCCACAATTGCTCTGCATTCTTCCTATCACTAGGCTGTCCCAGCAACTGGATGCCTGCCAATTAGAAGCTGAAACTCCTGACAGTATCCCAGGGATGCACATGTCTGTCCCTATCAGCCATGTGGAGGGCCAGGCATACTCCCCTGGGTCAGCAGGAGGGAATTCACAAAGTTCAGTCAGCCCAACATGTGAAATTCCTCTCCCGCCAGGCCCTGTGTTAGCACCTCTCCTAGCCATCGGGCTTCCGTGCCCGTCTCAGCCCTCCTCCAAGCCTGTGCTAAGGACAGGCTGCACCACAGACTTCAGCTCAGAGTGTGCCGAACTTGTCCTGGAGCGTGGCCCTATAGCAGATGGAGAAGTGACCCAGGTAAAAGGCATTCCTTGCTTTGGAGCAGCTGAGGAGGAATTCTTCATCCAAAAGGGCCTTTTCTCCCACTATAATTTCCAGTGCCTAACACATAATTAGTTCTCAATATATGTTGAATAAATTACTGACTGTGTATGGATAATGTAAGCTGAGATAAAAGATTGTGCACCATATAGGAACAGGGTTGTTCTCTCTGGCTTGCATGTTCTACCTGAGACTGATACAGCCGGAGCTAAAAAACAAACTGTTATTCCATTCAGTTCAGCATTTATTAAGCACATTCTGTGTCAGACACTCAAGAAGGCTCTTTCCCTCAAAAAATGTCATAGTATTTGGGCTGATAACTGTGCCAGTTTGCTAGGGCTGCCATAGCAAAGTACCACAGACTGGGAGGTTTAAATGACAGAAATTTATTTTCTTACCATTCTAGAAGCTGTAAGTTTCAGTTCTACATGGTGGCAGGATTGGTTTCTTCTGAGGACCGTGAGGAAAGCGTCTGTTCCAGGCCTCTCCCTTGGTTTGTAGGTGGCCGTCTTCTCCCTGTGACTCTGTACGTGTCTGCGTCCAAATCTCCTCTTCTTATAAGGACACGGGTCATACTGGATTAGGGCCCACCCTAGTGACCTCATTTTAATTTAATTACCTCTTAAATACCCTATCTCCAAATCTGGTTACATTCTTTAGGGTGCTGGAAGTTAGAACTTCAACATATAAATTTGGGAAGGGGACACAATTTAGCCCATAGCACAGACCCAGATCAATGATTTATTAAATATCACTTTCTCCTTGAAGACTTCTTAGGGTTTCTTCGATAGAATTTGATATTCCCTCTGAGCTACCATAGCAACTCCTTTCCTGATTTTGTAGCGGTCGTCATGGGTTTAGACCACCGTCTTCCCTACTGGTCCAAGAACTCAGGAGGAGGCTTCAGGAGTTCAATACTCCATTTCTCGTATGTGGCACTTGGCACTTAGCAGTAAAGTAAATCCTCGTTCTATGAATGAACAGATAGATGGATGGAACTGATAAAAATTGGAAAAGGGAAGGAAATATCTAGGGGATACTTCTGTAGGGCCCCGTGGTCCTGGCAATGAGAATACGGGAGCCGAGAAGAAAGTTTGGTAGCTGCTCAGGGGGGACCTGCTGCACCGGATCTGTCCACAGAGTTAATCACGATGAGCAAAGCTGTCAACAGGAAGAACGTGTTCCCAGACCAGGCATCTCGCCTCCAGTGCAGGCTGCATAGTTCCGGACTTCTCTAGCTTCAACAGGAGGATTGGTCTGATGGGCCCATGAATCCTGTGGTCACCTGGCAGAACAGGTGACTGTGTTACCTCTTGTCCTGCCCCAGCCCTAGCCTGCCTGCTGCCACATTCCTTTCCTGGAACCCATATGTGGGCAGCTGGACACGGGTTTTCAAATTAAAACAAAACAAAACAAAACAACAAACAGAATTGAGGTTGGAAATAGTCAGCGATGCTCCTCCTCTGGGCCTGAAGCCCTAAATTTGTCAGGATTATTACTGGGTGGAGCCTCCATTCCCACAACACCGTTCAAGAAGACTTTTTTGGTACAGCCAGGCTGTCCACCTGGCCCTACTGCCCAGCTCCCCTGCATTTCTGGGGTTGCTCTCTTCACCCTCTTCCCCTATACGGCTCCAGGGTCTAGGGCAGGAGAGGTCCTTCCTGTACCTGATCACATCTTGGAGCTAGTTTTCTTAGACTCTTGCCAGCCACGTCACAGGGCTGGGACCTCTTTTGTGGCTGTTACCTTCCTTCTGGCTGGAACCCCCAGAGACACCGGGCTTGGTACCCATTCAGTGTTCTCTGCTCTTCCCTTCCAAAACTGCACCTCCGTCTTCCTGGGTGTCTTCCCTCTGGATGCCTGGCCCAGAATGGAGCTGGTGCTGCTTGTTTCTGGTTGGGACACCTTGTGTGACTGCTTACTCCCTGCAAAGGTCCTGCTCCAGCTCTTCCTTTTCCTAGTCCCCCTTGGCCTAGGGCTTTTGGGGCTTACTGGAGCCTGGACTTAGGGAAAGGGGAGGACTGGCAGTCCTGGAGTGTGACTACAAAGTGGCCCCTAAGTGCAGAGGCACCCGGAACACCCTGGCACCTCTCTCGGCCCTGCCCAGGAACCTCACCAGCAAATAGAGCCCTGGCCCAGATAAAAGCCATTAGACATCACGACAATATCCATACCCTGCCATGTTCCGGCACAAAGGGCCCAGCTAAATACCTTTGCAAAGCTCTTATTGTGCTGTATCTTGTGCCGCCTTCCCGGCCATCCCCGCACTATCAAATCTTTCTAGGGCCCTTTGTTGTCAAACCAAATATAGCGTTACATTGTCTGGCCTTCCACCCATTCTGGCTGGATAAAGGGGCCCGGTCCCCAGACTGGGGGCGCAGGGCTCCGGGCGGCCTCCTCAATGCTATCTCACCGCCACAGCCCACGCCGGGAGCCTGCAGCTCCCCCACCCACCCGCTCTGCTCCCGGGCCGGCGGCTGCGCCATTGATACGGTGTGTATTCTTTTCCATAGGTTCCCACGAGCATGTCACTAACCATTTCCTGGGCCTTATCACCGGGAGGAAAAAAAGGAGCGCCTTTGAAAAGTGGAAACAAAACATCAGGCCCCATTGTTGTATGACTTCCCCGGCCACAATCTGGGCTCTCCATCGCTCGACACGCCGAGACTACAAACACGGCCTAATACAGATACTCCGATCGGCAATTTGACTAGGACATTTATTGTTCTGTATCTGCAATCTCTGCTCTGCGTGTTTGTGGCTTTTAAATCATCCTTTTCATTTCTCTCTCTTGACTCAGAGCAAGTCAAAAGCCTCTGATGGCCATAGTCACTGCTAGAGGCAACCGAGTCAATTTGCAAACTTTGATGCATCCTCTTGTTTGCTGGGAGCCGGCAGTGGAGACAGCCTTGTTCACCAAGCTCACCCGGTCTTTTCTCACCCCCTTCGTCTCTTCCTCACGTTTCTTGTTACCCTTTCTCTTTCTCCCATTCTGTCTCCGTCTCTCCCTCTCTGCTCCGTTTGTTAACTCTCATTCCTGATCCTAAATGATCAGGGAGAAGAGAGTGCTTCTGGTTAATTTCTTGAAATGAATGAAAGGGGAGATAGGACTTTATTCAATATTGTTCCTTAGAGACACACACAGTTCTGGTCTATTGTATCTGCGGGACGTCAGAGATGAAGTAGTCAAAGCCCTTGTTTTTATGGAGGAAGAAGCAGCAGAGGCTCTGAGAGTGAAGTGTCTTGGTGACGGCCAGGACACTTCACCCCTGAACCATCGCCAGGAGATGCTGTGTCCTAGCCATGTCTCAAGATCTCTCTGAGGTCTCTGAGACACATCCCTACTTCAGGTGTCTATTTGAAAGTCACCTGTCAGTGATCTCCCATTTTAGGGACCCAGGAGCATTTCATAGCATAGAACACGGTGGCTAAGAGCACAGACTCTGTATACAGAAAACTCAGGCTAGGATCTTGGCCCTGCCACGTATTAGCTGTTTGACCTTGGCTAAGCCACTGAACCCTTGTGTGTCCCAGATTCCTCATTTGCACAATAGGTACAAAACTAGAACCTGCCTCTGGGACTGTTTGGGTTAATCCTCAAAGATGCTACAAGTGCTTACCTACTATGTGCCAGGCACTATAAATAACTCTTAATTTACATATAGTGGCTGGCACACAGTAAGCACTATATAAATGTTAACTATTGAAGAATTTCTGGGAAGAAACTTGTGTTAAAATCCATTTTTATATGCACCACACTCCCTTCCTGTTACCTTGTAAATACGGACTTCTCGGAGCTCTTCTCACAGTGGCGTTCGTGCGCGTGAGCACTCCAGTGGATCCCTGATGCCAGGGCGCTGCTCACCACTGCAGCAGCAGCACCCGCCTCCCACTCAATAGCACTTCTCCATCTGCTCGACGGCCCACGCGGGGCACACACTCTGTGCCAGATACGGTGCGCAGCCTTTGCCCCTGTGGCGCTGATGGTCTGGTGCAAGAGATGACATTAAACAAATAATCACGCTAATAAATATACAACTACAATCTGTGAAATGAAGGAAAAGTACAGAGTGTGATTAGACATTATAATAGGGGACCAAGTGTAAGTTGAGAGTTTAGGGACGGCATCTCTGAGAGCGTGACATTTAAGTTGAGTTTTGTAAGAATGAAGAAGGTGGCCAAGGCAGTAGCCAGAGAGCACTCGAGGCAGAGGCAGGAGGGGGCCACTGAGGTCCTGATCAGGGACTGAAGGAAGTGTGGAATGGGGGGAGCATGGGAGAAGGTGAGGGCCAGGGAGCCACAGAGGGTACTTTGATCGCTCAAAGCTGCACGTGAGTTTGGAATTTCCCCCCCCCAAAGGTAGTGTAAAAACTCTAATAGGTTCTGAGCAGACCTTGGCTGCTGGGTAGAGCATGGCTAGAGCAGGGCAGTTAGGGATGCAGCAAAAAGGCTATTGATCCAGCCCAGGTGGGAAAGAAGAGGAGCTGGGACCAGAATGGTGGTGTGGAAATGGGGACAAGAACTCCGGGGGTATCGGGAGTGGAATCCACAGAACTTGGTGATGGCTAGACTCTGGGGGAAGGGAGATGGCAGAGGGATGAGTTAAGGATGGGTCTGACATCTGGGCTTACGGAGGTGCCATCTACTGCAAAGGGGAAGCCTGGAGGAAGCTCTGGGGACCAAGAGCTCGAGCTGTGTTTGAGATGCCGAGTGGACGGACAGTAGGATAATAAGATCTGGAGTTCAGAGTAGCAGCCCTGGCTAGAGAACAGCATTTTACACATTGTGAATGAAAGAATAAATGAACAAAGCGATAATGCTAAGATTTGAACCCAGATTTGTCTGACTTAAAAGTTAATATTTTATACAATCATCACTCACCTTCCAATCAACTGAATTCAATAAAACTGGCAGCTCTTCCAGCCCCCAGGGACTGTAAACTCCAGGGGGAAAGGCCATGACTTCCAGGTCCAAAGAGCACCCTGGATTCTCCGAAAAATTATTGAGAACAGACAGAAACTGAAAGTCCCTAAAGCCAGGAGTTGTGGCATAAGATCTGGAGGTGCACAGAAGCTGAATCTTGGGGGATATAGGAATCCCTCACACCCCCAAACTGCACTCGGCCAAAACTCTCCTGGGGTAGACATTTGTAAGATTGTTTTGAAATAATTTACATGTAGCAATTTAGTGCGGTGCTAGGCACATAGGAGGTACTCAGTATCCAGGCTGGGCTACGCTAGACAGCAAGAACAAACAATCCCCAAATCTCAGTAACTTAACGAAGTCCCATATGGGTCAGGCAGTGTTCTTGAAGTCATTCTTCCCACAGTGACTCAAGCATCAGGGCTATTTTCACCTTTCAACTCTGGTAT
This sequence comes from Varecia variegata, assembly GCA_028533085.1. NCBI lineage: Eukaryota > Metazoa > Chordata > Mammalia > Primates > Lemuridae > Varecia > Varecia variegata. The sequence continues at coordinate 147,692,975 of CM052438.1, read as the reverse complement.
CTCAACCATCCTCACTTCCTGCACGGTGGAAGGGCGAGAGAGTGTGGAATTCACACCTGTCCTTAACAGCTTTGAACTGGAAGCAACACAAATTGTTTCTGCTCTCTGCCTGTTGATCGGCTTGCAGCCCCAACCTAGCTGCAGAGGGGCCAGGCAATGGAGGGATGTGTGCAGAAATTCAGGGAGGATTAATCGTTTCTGCCTACTCAGCAAATGTTCGTGCTCTCTCCTCCTCCTAAGGCAAAGACTGAAGCAGGGAAGAGGATTGGAAGGTCCAAGTGGGAGATGAGAGGGTCAAAGCTGGGTATGATGGGGTTGGAGCAGGGAACCCAGTCCAGCTAGATCAACCTTTGCCTCCGAGAGCTAGGATCAGAAGTCTGTGCCTGGAACCTTCTCCATTGCTATGCATGTGCAATGCGTTTTCTCCTATTCTCTCTATGTACTACTTATTGGAAAATGCTGCTGTTGTTATGACCTAAAGGAGAGGTTAAGGTAATTTACTATGTCACAGTCTGAGGTCTGTGCCCTTCAGGAACTGTTACCACCCAGGAGCCATATGAAGGGGATGTCTGAGAGGGTGGGACAAGTCATGCCCTGACTGTGCAGGACCCCCAGGAGCCCACATCCAGCCCCAAGGATTCCCAAGGGCCCCACCTGAAGGAGCAATACCTTCCCAAGCCAGTGTCATTGTCTCTCTCCTAGGCTGGGCCCACTTGTGAGTTTCTATATCCTTCCAGCATAGAGATCTTATCAAAGCAGATTAAAAATGAGAATGGGCCCATAAAACATGCATTATGGGCTCTAGTAGCCTCATAAAACCAGATAAATGCTCTGCTCCAGAGAACCCTAGATCGAGTTTACACCTCTCTCTCTCCCCATAATAGAATCATCAACAGCAGATAATTGAAGTTTAAAAAAAAAATCAGTAACTTGTAAAGTTCTACTGGGTGGATTGATTGTTTGGCCTCATGGATTGCCTGGAGGAAAAGCAGGTTATGCCAGAGACATCTGGCTTTTCTGGTCTACAAATAGCTTTTCCATGTTTTCCGTGAGGCTTAGAGAAAAGGCATAGAAAGAAATCAGAGCAAAATCACATGGGCTCCCTCTCTCTCCCTTCCCCACCTGCTCCACTGATAGGTACCCGAGTCCCCTGCCTAAGCCCAGGGGCTTCAATTCAGTTAGATACCAGGCTTGCCATGAATTTACCTCCAGGATTTTAGACACTTTCCTGAGAATTGTTCTTAAGTGGGAGAAGGGAGAGCTGACAAGCATATGTCAGGTCCTCTGTCCCTGCAGCCTCTGCTGTCCCAGGCCGAGGGGAAGTCACCCATGCATTTCAGCTCATCCTTGCCTTCCTGATCGAGGTGCTGGTGTTGAACAATGAGCCTCATTCTTGGTGTGCTCTGACTCTGGCCAAGCTCCCACCTTGTGCCCCCAGCTTGGCTAGTGGCTCTGCTCCGGCTGCACCCAAGTCCTTGAATCAATACTGTGTCCTCTGAAAATGGAGACTGTCCCAGGATGGGGATGGGGCCTGAGCTGAACCCAGCCCAGCCACTGGAGCCTCCTCCCAGTGCCCCCCAAAAGCTCACTTTCTAGAAGACAGGCCTTATCCCTGCTGTTCGAGTCAATCCTTCCATCAACCGCCCTCTCTGTGCTTATCCTAGGCCCTGACCTGACCTAGTTTGGTGTCCCTCAGCCTACAGAGCCCTGAGCCTCCATTACGGCAGAGACAGTGGGAGAAGGAAGGCACTTCCTATGGGGATTTGGGGTCCAGTTTCATGGCTTTCCTTTGGGCCGAGTGTAGTAGTTCAGCCAACATAGGTATCAGCCCAAGTTTCCCCTGCCAGGCTGCAAGAAGACACACTGTGAACTGAGTGTTTGGGCCCCTTCACCACACCTCTGGAGTCCTGGCCATGGAGATGAGCTCCCTAGGGCCTTTGTTCTCTCCCGGACCAAAGCTTAGACAGGATCTGTATTGGGCCATCTAGCTACAACCACAGTCTCCAACTTGGCCCCTAGTCCTATAGCGCCACATGCAGACCACTGATTTATCCCCAGTTACACTTTATTGTCACAGTTTCCTTGGACATCTGCTTCCTGACTAAACTATGGGAATCTGGAGGGCACAGGGGCCAGCTTTGACTTATCATTTTTATCTCCAGCGCCTTACACAATGCCTGGCACATAGTATGTGCTCAATAAATATTTGTGGAATGAGTAAATATATTTGATTGTGTCTGCTGAGTCCAATTCTAAGCAGGCAAGAACTTTTGCAAAGTGCTGTGACTGTTTCCCCGCAAACGGCACGGAGAGGCACGCTGATTCCATGACCTCCTGGGATGGGCTCTACGACACAACTGAGACAGAATAAATGTCTGGCTGTTCTGTTTTGACTGGTGACAAGAGTTGCAAGCTGATTAATACATTTAAAGTGGTGATCAATTTGTCTTATTCACATCCTCTTATCCTGATTGTAATGAGTAGATCTTTTAACATAATGAAAACTGCATATTTCACTCAAATTCACGGTTTTGCATTCCAGAGGAGATGAAATGCTGTTCTTTATTTAACGTTAAAATGAGGTGTAAGCTCTTGTGTTGAGAGGTCAGGGAAGGTGACAAGCCACCTCTCTCTTTGAAGGCCAGAGTGTGGCATCACCTGAGACCTCTGAATTTGACTGGGAAAGTTGGTTCCCAGCACTGCGGACTGGGAAGGCATGGCTACCTCTTGTCTGGTTTGTGGGTGGCCTATAGATCAGCCCAGGCTGGAGGTCATCTAGCTTTAGCTTGAATACTCTTCAATGATGGAGAGCTCACCACTGTTCATTTTATTTGTCAACGCCTCCAAGTGTAAAAATAATTCTTATATTGGTCCAAAATTGACCGCCCTGTCATTTCTATTTCTATGGACTTACCTTCTTCTCTTCCTTTTGTTCCTTCCTCCTTTTCTTCCTTTTTTTAGCTTATTACTTGTTTTTCCTTAAAATGTCTAATATCATGATAACCTCTTATAATTTTGCAAAGCTTAGTGCTTTCATTGTGCTTTTCACACAGCCTTGCAGCGTTGGGTGGGTGGGTGGTTTCCTTTGGCTTCTCTGGCAGGGCTGCTGCTCTTGGAACAGCCTGTCCTGAGAGTGGCCTCTGATCCACACACCTTTCTGCCTCATTCACTGCCAGCACCAAACCTTTCCTGATGTTCATCCAATGTCCTGAATGAATGCCCAGATAAATTAAGGGTGGTACCCAAATGGCACTGTATTAAATGTGACCTTGGACCCCGTCTATGGTTGGTTGTGTACCAGGCATCTCTCCACTAGCAGTCAGCATCACAGAGAGGCAAGGTGGAAATGGGATGAAACGAGATATTGACTCTGTCTTCTATGATTGAACCTGTGTCAGAAAAGCTCAGGAGCTATAAGGAGGCTGAGCTTTCGCCGTGGGGACCAAAGAAGTGGGGGAAGCCTGAAAACAGAGGAAGAGAACGGCAGGTGTGCAGAGAAGAGCAGAGATAAGAAGCAGAGAAGGTGCAGAGAGCTTAGCAGCCCTGGATCCCAGCGGTTCCTGCGGCCCAGCCACGTCCCTGTGCAGGGCTCTGGGAGATGGATGACCTGGCTTCCTTACCCAAATTCCTCTTTATTGCCCAAGCCAACTCAAAATAGTTTCCTTACTGGCAACCAAGCGTGTCCAACTAAATACAGGTAGACATGAAGACGTCTGTTTCTTAGCCTTCTAAGGGAGCTCAGGAGGGTAAGAAACTCCCCCAAGGCCACACAAACAGAAGAGGCAGAGTCAGGGCCACAGCCAGTTTTCCAGCTGAGTCCTAACCCGGTGCCCTCCCTACCGCGCTTTGTTTTGTGCAGTCACTGAAGCGCATCCCTGTCCTTTGCTAGGGCCCTCCCCCCTGCATCTCGCATCTCGCTTTTAACAAAAGAAAAGAGTCACTTCTGGATCAGCCAGATGTAGCAGAGCAGTGGGAACCCAAACCAAGAGGAATTCACTCTCCATAAATTATGCTTTAATAGATGTCAATTATTAATTCCTAAATAAATATTTGTTAATATTCAAAAGAGTTTGCCTACTAAGAAAAATTCAGGCTACACAGAATAATTAGTGCTTCTCACTGTGTGATGACTGCGGCCTATAATGATGTTTTTCCCCGTTCTGCATCTTTATTTTTCTGACGTGTGACTGTCTGAGTGTGCTGGGTTTCCTGGGGGGGGGGGGGTGGCTGGCCCCCTCTGAGCAGTTTTGGTTTGAGGTGTGTGCCTAGAAGGGATGCAGGGAGCTGAATGCTCCCACGGACAGTCCCAGACTGGCCAGTGGGTCTTGCACTTTCTTCTTTGTGAAGAACTGAAGCTGTCACATGTCTAATGGGAGGAAATTGTAGATCCAGACAAAAATTGGGGAAAAAAATGCCATTCGGTTGAACAAAGATCCTGTGTTTTGAGCACCGTGCTAGGGCTATGGTAGCAGGCAGGGTTGCGGTGAATACAGAAGAAAACAGATGTGTCTCCAGGGTGCAAAGATTGCGCAGACTAGTAGGAGAGAGCTTCACAATAAGTTCTCAGCCCAGGGGAAAGTGAAATTAGCCCACAAGAAAGAGTTCAACAAAATGCTAGAGAGACTTGGAGAAGCTAGAAACCACTTTAAATTAGGGACAAGGGAAGGGAGAGATTCATGAAGTAGAATTTGAGACAGAGCTTGAAGAATGGACAGGATTTTCATGGACAAAAATGGCCTTAGCATTTGAGTTTTGAGAGGGCATTAATGCATTTTCTCATCCATTTAAGATGCATTTGTTTAGAACAATAGGTAGGTGTCAGCTAGCCCTGGTCCAGATACTGGGGATATTAAATAAATTAAACAAAACAAAACAAAACCCCTGGGTCTGTGAATTTAACGTTTGTAGTCATGTAATATATAATAATGACACATACAATGTCAACTAATAATGTCACATATAATATAAAAATAGTTGCAGTACAGTGAGACATGAATCCAACAGAATGGCCACCTCCCCTGGTGGGGGGGAGGGAGTGACAGAGAAAGTCTCAAGTGATCAGGACTTGTGATCTAGACCTTGAAGGAATCATTTATTCAATTATTCATTCATAGCAAATATTTTCCGAGTACCTACATGTACCTCACACTCTTTGTGTCAGGTATTACAATGAACAAAACAAACTAAGTTTTTTTTTTCTCATGGTGTTTACACACTAAGAGTTTGGCAGCTTTGCGGGGAAGCCATTCCTCTTGGAGAAAATAGAATATGCAAGTTGTAGAGCCATGATGTCATGTGTGTGGATACAGCTAAAGGTGCACAGGGAAGGGGCTGTCGGAAGGTGAGACTGGAGAAGGAATCAGGGGTCACATTTTGAAGGCCCTTGCAAGCTGGCTAAACACGTAGACCTTTATCTAGAATTGATACAAAGCCTAGGAAGGCTAAAGCAGAGTTTGAGGAAGGTGAGCAAAGGGCTGCGGAAATCGCTGAGATCCAGGGCTGCTAAGCCCTCTGCACCTTCTCTGCTTCTTATCTCTGCTCTTCTCTGTGCACCTGCCGTTCTCTTCCTCTGTTTTCAGGCTTCCCCCACTTCTTTGGTCCCCACAGCAAAACCTCAGCCTCCTTATAGCTCCTGAGTTTTTCTGACACAGGTTCAACCATAGAAGACAGAGTCAATATCTCGTTTCATCCCATTTCCACCTTGCCTCTCTGTGATGCTGACTGCTCACCTCTTCAGGTGAGGCCCCTGTGGGAGCTAGATTGCAGGAAAGTGAGGCTGCAGGCACATAGACCAGGTAGGAAGTGACTGCAGTAGCCTAGGACATGCATTCTGAGGGCCTGACCCAGGTGTGGGTGGTGCGGATGGAGGAAGGTTGTGTTTGAACTGGAAGAGGGGTTCTTAGCCTGGTGTGTATGTGTATGTGTCTAAGCTCTTTGAGAATCTAATCAAAGCTTTTGGGCCCAGAAAAATGCTTAAACCCACCTACACATATTATTTTGCAAACAAATTCATAGGGCGTGACTTCCAGATTAAGGACCCCTGAGTAAAGGAAGCAGGTGGAGTGAGTAGAGGCCAGGAGGTGAACACATCAGCAATGGCTTGGACATGGATCTGGCGCTAGTCCAGTTCCCCTTTCAGAGCCCATCTTCTCAAACATTTCCTCTAACTCTCCAGCGCCCCAAGCCTGCAGTGAGTCCTGACCCAACGGACCCTTCAGCTACCCCTTGCCTATCATTCCTCCTAGACCGGGCTTGTGCCTGTCCTCTCACTCAGACACTCACCTGAGCTGGGGACCAAGGATATAAGCTCGTTTCTGCCTTTTGAATTCTGGGGGAAAGTCAGAATATTTTGCTAGTAGTGCCAATACCTCATGGTCCAGATCAAAGAGCACCTCCTCATAGATGCCAGAGTACTAGAGGCGGGAGGGCCCTCCAATCCCATTCCCTCATTGCACAGATGGGAAAGTTTAAGAGGGAAAGAAATTTTTCCAAGGCCATACGGAGTAAATGGCTGAGCTGGAACCAGAACTCCTACCTCCTCATATAATGTCCTTTGCCTATCACAGGTGGCCATGGCTCCCCTCTTTGTGCTTCCAGCAAAGGAGCACCCACCTCATTAATGGTGCTGGAAACATCCACGACCTGCACCGAGATCAGTAGACAGAAAGCTCCGTGAGCGTGTCCACACCGTGAGCAGGGGCTCCGGGAGAGTTAAATGTGGACCATGATAGAGGAGGGCCTGCTGCCCCTAAGCACACCCCAGTTTGCTCTGCCCACCTCTATCCCATGCAGGGAAACAGCAGCCCTTGCATGTAACTTCCTTGGGGCTCTGAGATTGCTCTGTATACCATGAGGATGAAGAGAGCCAGATCCCACACAGCCCCCAGGAACCACTCTTCCCTGCCTTTCTTCTTGGGTTTCATCCCTCGCTTGCACCAAGCAGTGCTGTGGGAAGACCTGGGGCCAGGGAAGGTTAGTGGCCAGAGAAGAAGGCAGAGGCTGAGTTTTACCCTTGTTGTGGCCCAGGGCTACATAATTTTCCATGAATTATATTTCCACATAAACGAACACAGGCACCTTTAAAGGTTCATTCAGAACTGAAGATGAAAAGAGCAGTAAGCACAAGAAGACAGAGCTGGGACGTCCCTGGCCTATGCCACAGGGATGGGGAGGCCTGAGCGGGCTGGCTGGGCCTGGGGCTATCAGACAACACGGAGAAAATCATGTCTGCTGGATTCAGTGAGCGACTCGTTGTCGCAGACCCTGGCCCCACTGAGGGATCTCACGGGTTTGTGGGTAGTTGTTCTGGTGGGCAGGGACCAGCCAGAGAAGGCGGGATCCAGAGAGGTGGGATCTGGGTCCAAATCACGGGGAATTGTGGCTTTTGGTTATCCCAGGTGACCCCAGTTACTTTGAGTTTAGATCATGGATGTGAAGAATGAGGGTTTGGGAGAGACACAGTCGTGGGATCGGGTACTGGCTTCTCACACAACGGACATGTGCGTCTGGGAGTTATTGAGGCTCTCAAAGCATCAGTTTGCCCAGTTTCCCCATCCATCAGGTAGGTCTGACAATAGGATCCGCCTTGATGTTGAGTTGGCGAGTAAGTGAGATAAAGCATGTGCGGCGGTTGGCAGAGACCCTGTATTAGTTAAGGAGCAAAAAACTACCGAGGTGCATGTAAGAACTGGGGTGCGGGAGTGCAGCCCTCCTGAAGCCACCTGCTGCCTGCCGTTGTCTTTGCCCAACAGCTGCCTGAATCATTCTGCAGCCTTCTTTGTAAAAGTAAACTTTTTAAGAATGGAAAATATACATATAGAAAAGTGTGTAAGTCATGTTATAGTTAGATGAGTTTTCTCAAAAGGAACACACCCATGAAACTGGCTCTCAGATCAAGAAAGTGTCCCTCAGGTCTTTTAGGGTAATACTTATTCTCCTTTGGCTCGGGTAACCCCCTTCTGACTCCTAACACCATGGGTTAGTAGTGTTTGCTCTTGAATTTTATGTAAGTGCAATCATACAATATGTACCCTTTTGTGTTTGGCTTCTTTCAATCAGCATTGTGTTTGTGAGATCCATCCAGAATGTTGCATGGAGTTGTAATTTATTTATTCCCATAGAATGCACTGTTCTATTATATGAGAAAATCACAATTTATTTATCCATTTCATGGTTAATGGGGTTTGGGGTAATATCCAGTTTTTGACTATTACAAATAGTGCTGCTAGACTGTTCTTATACATGACTTTTGATGAGAATATGTATGTATTTGTGTTGGTTATATATTAGGTTGAATCAAATTAAATTGATCTTTATAGAGATCAAAAAGTTAAATACTGGCAATTTCATATGGCTCAATCTAATACAAGTAGAAACGGTGGGTCATGAAGCATGCACATTCAACTTTAGTAGATACTGATAGTTTCCCAAAGCAGTTGTACCAATGGACACTCCCACCAGCAGTGTGTAGGATTTTCAATGTCTACAGCCTTGTAAACAAAGGCTACTTAGGTCCCTCTGCAGAGCTTCATCTACCTGCATCTTCTGTTCTTAAGGGCCCCTTCATGTCGTAAATTCACAATATTCTCTGTGTTGACTTTCCCCTCGGGAAGGTCTTTTTGACAGTTCTAACCCTGACTGAGCCATGTTTCAGTGTATGAAGAATGTGGTTCTGCACAGGACCAGTGTAACGGTGGCAGAAGGAATCCAACCGTGAGGACAAAGGTCCTACCCGCTCCCGTGATAACCATGAGGAGCCTGAATTTGGTTGGTGTTAAGGAGGGTAACATCTCCTCACACCACGGGTTTTCAGTCTGTCCCCCAACAGGAAATGGGAATTAAGAGGACAGAAGATAAGTCTCTTTGCTCTTCTTGCCCAGATCCAAAGAAGCTAGACATTTCCAGGGTGTTGGTGTTGCTAAGAATCCATCTTGCAAATACAGGCAGAGCCAGAGACTTCTTCTCCCTGGGCTTCTATGCATTGGGGCCTGGAACAGCCAATTCGTCCACGAGCCACAGTAAGCTGAGTGTACCTGGGGCCTACAGACATTTAGGAGCTCACAAAAATGTTTTAATTCTCTTAAAATCAGAAAATGATATGAATTTTTAGGTCAAAGAAAATTTTTTCATTTATAATATTAAGATATTCTTCTTTATACAATGTAGTCATAAAATATAATTTTAACATGTATGTGTGTTTATTTATATAAATGGAGAAGGAGCCCATGAAGGCAAAGGTCCCAGGGGCTGCTAAAGGCATAATATGTCCCTGGAGCCTGAGTCAGAGAGTCAGCAATACTCTCTGCAAAGTGGATTATCCACATTCGTGGCACTCTCTGAGCTGAGTTCCCCTTAGGAATATCTTTTTGATAGTTCTAGCCCTGTCTCAGCCACGCCTCAGGGTATAAAGAAAAGAGAACCGTGTCTACATTTGAACCAGAGAGGAAAAGGAAACAGTGGAAAGTTCTTCACTTCACTTCCTGGCCAAATGTTGGGTGGGGTGCAATGGTTCCTTAAACCTACCTCCGGAGGTAGTGTGAAAACAGAATCTTTAGACAGTGTGGACAAGACTCTCTAGGGGATAAGGGGTGGGAGGTCTCTGGTGAGGACAGGATTGTGTTCTCTAGCTTCCAAGAGAATCCCAGTATGGGCATCTGGACCCTGTCCTGGCCAGACCTCAAGCCTGCTTTCATTCCTGCTTGTTTACCCTTTTGTTCTTCTTCCTCCCAACATGCGCATACCCAGAGACTAATTTAGTGGCTAGAGTCTGAGACATCAAGATCTTATTTCTTCCAAACATTTCTCAGTTGGGCTGGCCTTCAATGAAATATCGAATGATGAATAGCTGTTTGCTGGCTGGAGGAATTTGGAAAGGACAAGCTATTTAAAGCTCTGTGAAGAGCAACCAGGTTAGGAATATATCTTGTATCAAACGGGGGGAATAAAAAAATCATTTTGCAGAATACTAATTATTTAAAATATGAGCAGCAGGGACCTGATCTATTTAGTTTATATATTTATATGTGAATTAAAGTCGAGAGGGAAATGAACAAGGAAAGAAGAAGAGAGCAGAGAGTTGGATGCAGGCCCAGGAAGCCAGGGTTCTAGATGGAGCTCTGCCACAAATTGCTACATGATCCATTAGAAAGCACCCAACTTCTCAGAACCTCGGTTCCTGCATCTGTAAAAGGGGTGACTAGAGAATCCTGAAGGTCTTTTCCAACTTTCAAATTTTAGCACATAGTAGGTTCTCCATTAGTAATTACTGAGGGAGCGAGTGACCACTAGACCAATACCATATATGTATGCAATCTGGCTGTGGCGGTGGTGAGCTCATCAACAATAGTGACAAGTCTGAGAAGCCAAGCCCATCTGTAGACAGCATTTGTACTGCCATAAAAATAGCATAACAAGATTATATTGAAATATCCCACTATTTAACTTAATAATTTAAATGTTTGCCTAATGAGGTGGACTTGATTGAATTAGAGCATTCACAATTAATTTTGATAGATCATTTTACACATTGGAGGTGCATTCTTCTGAACCAGGAGGTGGAACGGAAGTGCAAAATGTTTACGTTCAAACGAGCATGTGATTTTGCAGAAAACATTAATCCCAGATCATGCACACTAAGTCAATTTCAGAAATGGCTTCTAGATATATTATTAGAAATTGCTCTTCAAATATAAAAAGCTTGTAATAGAGTTCTGTCCATTTTTCCTTTGGCTGATGGAAGTTGTTTTATAAATATGCCTATGATATGATGTTTTCTTCATCCAAGCCTTTTGGTACTAATTGCAACTTTTTAAACACTGTAAGTAGTAGCTGTCATGAACACTTTGAATCCTATTACAAATATGTATTTCTGAACAATTTCACATTTAGGGGTGCATTCTATCTTCAACTATTTTTTACTATGTTTTCTCTTATTTTTTCTGAAGAACATTTGAATTGAAAACTGTGGATGCCCCTTTTTTGGCTAAGGAAATAATTTTATTATGTAATAGGAAAACGGCTCCATTCCCTTCCTCCACCCCCTCAAAAATCAAAGAGCTAGGAGTGGTCACATCTGCCCCCAGAGTCAGGAATGAGCAAAGGCAAATGGCCCTTGAAAAGGCAGATTGGAATCAGGCCATGAAATCCAACCCAGAATTCTAGGACAAGCAGGTTCCTCAGCACTAGTGCTGTCGGATCAGAGCTGCATCTCTATTTTCTGTCAGAAAGTATCTGATGTACAGTGTCCATGGGCAAGACGCTTCTCAAAGAATTCTTTGGGCCTCAGTCTCCTCCTCTGAAAAATGGGGCTAAATCACCCATACCTCAAGCCAGTGAAGCTTGGAGGTCCTAGATGTAACAACGTTTTGTGAGAGAGCATGCAGTAATAGAAACACTAGTTTGGGACCAACTGACCATGGTTCAGATCCTGTCTCCGCTCTTATTAGCTGGTCACTTTGGGGAACCTACTGACCGTTTCTAAGACTCAAATGCATTCTTTGGTATATAGGAGCTGTCACACCTAATTGAAAGTGTTGTGAGAATTAAACGCCACATCCCTGATGCTTGATAGCAGCTAAACAAGCTTTAATATCCTCCCCTCCAATCCCAGTCTCCTTTTCTGGAAGAAAAGCAGTCCCAAATTCAAGGCACCATTGCCATTTTGGCTTCCTCATGTGCCCCTAACAAGGCTATGGCACTTAGCACATAGGCACCCTGTTCTTCCTGGTCTTGGTGGACAGAGGAGGTCTGCTCTGCAGGCTCCAAGCCAGCTTTGTTGGCAGAAGCACCTGCATCTGTCTTCTTCCTCCTCTGAGGCCTGAGCTCTGTAATGAGACTTCATTAAACTCATCCTTTGTGAGGTTTCAATGACCTCCATAATAAAATCCAAGTGCTTTTGCATGGTGCTGTGATTTGAACGTGTCCCCTGAAAGTTCATGTGTTGGAACCTTAATTCCTAATGCAGCAGTGTTGGGAGGTGGGGCCTTTAAGCGGTGATTGGGTCATGAGGGTGGAGCCCTCAGAAATGGATTAATGCCATTATCATGGGTTGTTGTAAAAAGCCAGCTCTTGAGCTCTTGGGTGTCTTTCCCGCATGCTTACTTGCCCTTCTGCCTTTCCGCTACGGGATGACGCAGCAGCTTTTCGAGGTTTCAGTTACCCGTGCTAAATCATGGTCTGAAAATATTAAATGGAAAATTCCAGAAATAAACAATTCCCAAGTTTTAAATTGCATGCTATTCTGAGTAGCATGATGAAATCTTGGCCCTGTCCGGGACATGAATCATCCTTTGTCTAGTATATCACACCATGTATGCTACCTGCCTGTTAGTCATTTAGTAGCCACCTGGGTTATCAGATCAACTGTCACAGTGCTTGTGTTCAAGTAACCCTTATTTTACTTACAGTACAGTACAATAAAATATTTTGAGAGAGAGAGAGAGAGGGACCACATTCACATGACTTTTATCACAGTGTATTATTATACTTGCTCTATTTTATTATTAGTTAATCTCTTACTGTGCCTAATTTATAAATTAAATTTATTATAAGTATATATGTATAGAATCCATGGTTTCAGGTGTCTACTGGGGGTCTTGGAATATGTTCCCTAAGGAGAAGTGGGGGGCTACTGTATTCTGAAAACACTAACTCTCTCCAACCCCAGGCCCTCTGCTTATATTGACTGCTCCCCTCATGCTGGGATGCCCTATTCTTCAACTGGAAAAGGTCTTTTATTTCAAGATCTAGCTCCAATGCCTCCTTGTCCCTTGTGGGTATAGCTGCCATCACTAATTCACATGCTGTTTGAGTTTGTAATTTGTTCTTGATACAGATGTTATACTGTGATATTAAAAGTGTCACAGGCTCCCTTAGAAAACGTCTTTTCATCTCTGTGTCCCCAAGATCCTCAGAAACCAGAGTAATCATAAAGCTCCTAACAATCCTATGGAAGTAGCCACTATTATTGATTCATTTTGCAAATAAAGAAACCAAGGTTCAGAGATACTAAGTGACTTGTCTGCAGTCACCCAGCTAATGGATATAGAACAGGCACTGAACTTGGAGAATCTCACTTTTAAGTCTGTGCTCTTCCCATTACTCTAGAAGCCTCTCCATGATCTCCTTTAATCTTCCAAACAGCCCATAAGCTAGGCAGAGAACGCCTCTTTATAGAAGAGAAAACTGAGGCTTTAAAAGGAATGGTCACTTCCTGAGGCTTCATGACTACTTATTTGGGAAGAGGACTAAAGTTCTGGGCCTCTGAATCTGAATCGGGGCCTCTGCATGGCTGCAGGCTCCTGTCAGAGAGACCCACTGATTCACCTGCTCCAGGGAACCAACTGCAGCAGGAAAGGTGGGGCCTGGGCTGTTGCAACGCCTGACAAATTCATGTGCCTCTCCAAGCCCTTCTGAGCTCCCTTACCACAGAGGTGATGAGTAAATGACAAGGGGCATCTCTGCTCCCAAGAGATTCTAGTCACGTGAACTCCGCCAATTAAGGCTGGAACGATGTCATCTCCTGAAATAGCATTTTAATGAGTGATGGTTCTGGGATAAATTGTTATCTCGTGATCCCTCGTTAGAGAGCTTAATTAGATCCATCATAAAACATACTGATCGATGGCACTGAGCAGGTCTGCAGGACATTTACCATCCGTTGCAACATTCCTGCTCCCTCTTTGACAGAGCTCGGTGGGACCAGTCCCCAGGTCCTGAGAGCTGCTGGGACACAGGTTCCTTTGGAGCACTTGGACACCTGGACACCATTCCCCTGGTTCTTTCCTCCCTCCTTTCTTCTTTTCTTTCACAAACATTTGTTTAGTACCAAACATGTGCCAGGCACTGTGCTAACCTTTCATGCTTTAACTCAACTTGGCACGAATAGTTGGTATTTCCCTATTTTACAAATGGTAAAACCAAGGCTTGGAATCCCAAGCTGCCAGTGGGGTGTAGTTCCAGCCAACTGGGTTATTTTTCAGGCAATTTCTGGGGGAGTGTCTACCATAAGAAGAACAAAAAGGAAAAATGAAGGGAAAAGTAGACATTACTAAACTCCTGATGCATACTAGAGACTCTCTCCTGGGCACTACATATGTCACATTTAGCCTTCATATCAATGTCAGGCAGGGAGAACTTTAATCTTCATTTTATAGTTGAGGAAATCGAGTCTTAGAAATGTTACTTGCTCGAAGTAATACAGCCAGTGAGTATCAAAGCTGGAACTAGAACATGGCTTTGAAGAACTTCAAATTCAGACGGATGTGGGTTCAAACCCCAGTCCTATTATATATACACTGCATAATTTTAGGCAAGTTACACAAACCTTCTGAATATCAGACTCTGCATCTATAATACCAGGGTAATAATTGGAGGCATCTCATACAATTATTGTGAGGATTCAATGAAGTCATGCCTAAAATGTGTTTAAATAGTATATAACCCACCAAGTGTTCAGTAAATATTATTTTTCATTGAACACCCCAACTATTTCCCCCGGAAAGAGATTACTTGTTTCCTCATCTATAAAATGAGTACAGTAACCTCTTCCCTGAAACAATTCATAGGGAAACACCTTATAAAAAGTAAAGCATTCAAACTGCATTTACTGATCAACTTCTGTGTACCTCTGTGTTGGCAAAAAGCTTGGAGGGACTATTTATTTTATAGGCAAATTTCTCAAGTTACTATTTTTATTATTATTAAAATAATACATTAGCACAAAATGGTGGTAGGGATGGGCAGGTGGATAAAGAGGAAAAGGTGGTGGGGTAATAAGATCAGAGTATTGAGACTTCAGGGAGGGCTAGGGGTTACTGTGCTGGCCCAGGCAGTGGCCCCAGAAGTCTCACCAATGGGGCATGACTGCATTGATCCAACGGCCTGAGCTCAGCAAAGCATTTGTAGTGTGTGCCTGTATCTGCACTGTGTACGTGTATGTGTGTATTGGGCCTAATACACACAGGATCATAGAACTTTTCTACGAAAAAGAAAGGACTCTGGAGATTCATCCACGGGTTGTACAAGTAAATGTGTGTGTGTGTGTGTGTGTGTGTGTGTGTGTGTGTATAATCTCTGTTTGTGTATTGAGGCCAGTTTCCATGAGAGGGTGACTTTTTTCACCTGTGTGCACTTGGAGATTTTTTCCTTTTTTATTACAGTAAATGTAGCTTGAAAGCTGGGGATAGCATAGCTTTTCCCTGAACACAGATCACATCACATAATTTTTCCTTCAGAGAAAAATGCTGCAAAATAACCTGCAGATGGTGAGTCTCTCCCTCTCTCTCTCTCTTTCTATCTCTCTGTCTCTGTCTCTCTCCGTCTGTCTCCAAGTCTCTCTGCCTCTGTCTCTGAGGCCCTATTTATAGCTTAAAATGCCTTCATATTTTCACACTTAGCATATAAAATGTCCCCATATTACATAAAATAGCATGCGTTCGGGTTTGTAATTAGATCAGTGGTTCATCTCAAGTTTCACACATAATAATGATGGACATCATTCCTTCTTCCCTACTCCTACCTACAAATATTGCCAAGCCTGGGTCTTCTGCCCTAATCGTTTTCCCGGTATTGCTTTTGCCAACTCCTAATGACAATCCTCCGACCTGACTGCTCCCGGCTCCCTGCTTCCTATCTGATGCTCGCCTGCAGCCTCCGCAGTGGGTTCAGCGTTCTTCCATGGTTCAGGGTGCTGCGGCAGCAGCCGCTCGGAGCAACTCAGACCTCCTCTCTCGGTGGCAGAGCCGAAACAATCGCTGTTAGTGAGACCATCAGAAATTTCCGAACACAGTCACAAAATTCATTTCCCCAAACTGCCCGGATACAAACACTATTCAGAGGGACTCTAAGGGAATCTAAGTCTCTTTTCCCTAAAATAAGGAGACCACAGTTACTTTATTTAATAAAAAAAAAAAGGAGGGAGGAATCAAGATTCATTTCTAACCAATCTGGACATGTGTTTGAGAATATTGTTGAGAACAATTAGGGATGTATGAGTGAGGGGTTTATTTCTCACTTGCTTGTCAGGTCAGAAGACAATCTGTTTATTTTCCTGCTACAATTTTATTCAATAAACTGAAAGGATGGGAGCTGGGTAAGAGGGTATGAACAGGATGTGTGCTATCAATTTGTCAAATAAATAATCGTGCTTGGAAACAACAGATTTTATTAATTAGACAGGATGGTGTATTATTACCATTAAAGTGTTATATTGCATTAATTTTTATATTTTACTCGGCTACTAATTACTGTAAAAGATTTCGGGAATGAAGCAAAATAAAATCACGCAGCATTATACATAATGTAAAGATAGCGTGAATTAATTTGTCCGCTGCTCCCGCCTGCTGCCGGCAGAGGAAGCGGCATGGGAGGGCCGCCTGGGAGCTCCGCGCCGGCACTCGCCGCTCCTGCCTTGTTGAGAGAGGCGGCTGTGAAGACCTGGGGTTCGAGACCCGGCTGAGCCAGGAACGTGGTTTGCACCCTTTGGCAAATCACCTCCCTGAGGCCTCGGTTTCCTCTTCTGTAAATGTAAACACCCCTTCTCCGCCTGCCTCACAGGGTGGTTGTATAGACGGCAGGAATTCCCGAGGGTGTTAAGGGGCTTTCAAATGGCAGGGGTGGTGAGAGGGGCTGAGACCCAGCACAACAAGAGGAGGACGAAGGAGGTGGTGGGCGTCCAGCGCTTGGACCCTGCACGGGCAGCGCTGGTCGGACTGTGTTCCGGAGACTGCTGGCCGGGAGGCTAGGTAGTTAGGGCTTGGGGAGGGAACTGGGGCACTCCAAGGCCACCCAGAGGTCATCGCAGCCACTCCCCTCACTGGACACTGCCCGAGAGTGGGGGCCAAGCAGCCCACGGCTCCCCTGTGTAGAGGCAGACCCCAGACCCGCTAGACCCGGGCGGTTTCACCGGGGAACCCCCGCTGGGCACGGCACAGTGGAAGAAAGCACGGACTCCCGTCACACAGGACCAGGCTATGTGGCCACAGCCAATCCTTAACCTCTCTGAACGGCAGTTTCTTCTTCAGGTTTCTGTAAAGGTTGTTTGCTCAGAACGCCAATTCCCACGCTGGGCACACGTTCTGGCTACGGAGCGGCGGGCTGGGCCCTCGGGAGGATGCCCAGGGTCCCCGGGGCTCCCCGCGACAGCACTGCCGCACGGGCACCAGGAGCCCCAGGGGAGCCCTCCCCGGCCAGCTCCTTGCAGGGGCTGCCCCGCGGGTCCTCGCTGACCTCCGCTCGGGCAGAAGCCGCCGAGGCCCGGGGCAGCCCCCACGCCCCACCCCGGGGGCGCGGTTCTCCCCGGCGCGGCGGCCGAAGCCCAGCCACGTTTTTCTCCCGGCTGGGTCTCCGCAGCCGGGGCCTGGCGAGGGCCCACATTTCTCACGACCCACTGCCACCTACTGTCCGCATCTGGGAACTGCAGGCCCCGTGAGGCCTCGGGGAAGCTTCCTGGGGAGGGGGCAGAGCCCCAGGCGGCGCTCAGGTGCCTCTGCTTGGAGGCTCAGTGACCAGTGTGTCCTGGGTACGTGTTGCAACTCAGCTAGGCCACCCTGGTGCTCCGCCTTGCACTGTTACTGGGTGCCTGGGCCCCCTTCTCCTCATCTGACTACAGCCCCCTTTAGAAGTCTGAAAATCCTGCCTCTGGGTTTGGAGGGCTGCTTCTGGCTAAACTGGACCTAATGTAGGATTTAGAGAGACTAGTGTCCCTGTTTCTGGTTTCCAAAGAGTTAGAACTTCACCTGCCCTGGAAGTCTGACCTCAGGCTGAGCCGGACACGCCTTCAGCCTTCTCTGTACCCTCTGGATCCCTTATGCATCCCTCTCCTAGGGCAGGCATCAGGCAGTCCTGCAAAACAGCATGGTTCCAAATTCTGGCTCCTCCACTCACCAGCTGGCTGACCTGGGCTAAGTTACTTGACCCCTTTGTACCTAATTTTCCTCATCTTTAAACCAGCAAAAATATTTAACAGTAGTACCTTACCTACATGGTTACCATGAGGATTAAATGAGTGAATATATGTAAGGGACTTAGAACAAGCCCTGGCACACAGTAAGTACATTATACAAGCATCAGGGATCATCTCTGTCGGTATTATCTGTGTGCCTGTTGCAAGACTGCCATTTGGTTGTGGGCTTCCTAAGTGCAGAAATCATTTCTGATTCAGCCATGAACCCTCAGCTACTTGCACGTGGAAGAAAGCTGTAGCACTTACCTATTCATTCATTCAATCCATCATTGATTTAATAAATATTTATTCTACTATGTGCCAGAGCACTATGCCCTGGAGTTACAAGAGTGTAATTGAAGACAAAGTTTCTTTCCTTACGGAGCTTATATTGTCAGGAGAAGGAAACAGATCAAATACATAAGTGAATAAAATGGGCACAGCTTGTGCTAAGTGCTAGGAAGAGAAGAGCCAGGGTCTCTGGAAGAAAATAATGGAGGAGGTGTGGAGAGGAGCTTCTGGAGGAGGTCGGTGGTCAGGGAAGGCCTCACTTTTTAAAGTCTCTGATTAAGTTGAAACTTGGATGCAAAGGAAGAAGCTGGTGGATGCCCGGGGTATGGGGAGAAGATGGACTCCAAAGGGGCAGGAGGGTGAGAAATGGTCTATATCTTGATTCTAACCATGGTGGCATGAGTATATGTACACAGTTGTCAAAAATTCATCAAACTGTACTCTTAAAATGAGTGAATTTTTTACATGCAAATTATACTTTAATAAAGCTGATTGAAAAAAATAAGATGGTAGCCAAGTGAAAAATTAAGGAAGAGCTTTCCACACGTAGGGAAGAACAGCTGATGCATAGCCCCTGAAGCCCCTTGTCACATTCTAGGAGGGCCTGTGTGGATGAAGCATGGTAAAGAAGAAAACAAAAGAGGGAAGGTAGCAAGGAGTGAGGCAGGGCCACAGCATCCAGCACGTTGCGGGGTTAGGATTTTATTCTAAGTGCAAAGAACACAAACAGCTTTGATTTGCTATCAAAAGTCCTGAGCTCTGGTCTGGACTTCCAGGCTGTGTTGTCTTGGACAAATCATTGTACTGCTGCGAATATTTTTTTTTTAATCTGTAAAATAGGAATAATAACGATATGCAGGAATCCCATCAAAGAGGCCTGCAACCAGGACTGACTATGAAGACAATCTGACACCTGGGGATATAGGCACATATTTTTGTCGGGCATTTGAAAGATTGCTCATTGAATCAAGATAATACGAGTCTGTATGGAGCAGAGACCTGTGGCCTTTTGAATAGCAGTTGGTGAGTGGTAGGGGGAGGAGGAATGGGAAAATTAGGGCATTGAGTCCTTCAGCATGTCCCCACCTATCCAATACTATTTTTCTCTCTTATAGAAAATTCTTATTTTCCCTTGTCTCTTAGCACATGTCACAGTTCATAATTACATATTTAAATTCTGTATTTTTTCAGTGTCTGACTTTCTGCAGACTGCAAACTCTATGAGAACCAGGACCCTATCTGTCCCCTAAACCACCATACTCCAGTATCTAGCACTATGATTGACACATAAGAGGCACTCAATGAGTATTATTAATAATTGAATGAATGAATGAATGAGTGAATGAATGACTATAACTGTCCATTTATCCAAAGGCAATTATCCTTTAGGCCCTTTCTGGTTCCTCCCTTATCCTTACCACAGAGAGATCATCTCCTAAGTCTTCCTCTTTGAGTTTTCTCCATTATCCTCCTCCTAAACTCTCAGCCCCCCATCCCCTTACGGAATTTCCTTCTTCCTTTTTAAAGGAACATCTGCACAAAATTAAGCAGAGGAAGACCTGACGGTTGTGTTCCATGTCACATTGGTTTTGCCCTTTGATTTTATGAATTACTTCCACCTCAGTTCAATACTCTGAAGTAGAGTGGGTGGAAGTGACTGTCTTTGTTCCCATTTTCCACGTAAGGTGCCAGACAACTGAAGACATGAATTGGTGCATCCTGTGTCACAGCTAGGGAGCAGCAGGGGCACAGCTAATCCCCCACTTTCCTGGCTCTAAACCATGTGATCCTGCCCCCTTCCAGGCTCTTCTGATACATACAATGCATTTCTTCCTTTGAGACTTGGGTGCTGATGGTCCTTGACCAACCACATGAAGATGGTTGAGGCAAGAAGGTGCAGACTCTTAGGAACACTATCGTCCCAGCTGTAGGCATCTACGCACTTCTGGTGGGCATCCGGGCGAACGGAGAACACTGCAACACAAATACGTGCGTAGGTCCCAAGTGCCGTCTCTAGAGCCAGATCTGCTCGGTTTGCAAATCGGCAGTTTCACCTCCCAGCTCTCTGACCTTGGGCAGTTTACTTCAGGTCCTGTGCCACAGGTGCCTCGTCTATACATTGGGGATAATAACAGTGACTACTTTACAGGGTTTCTGGATGAATTAAATGAATTAATACATGTAAAATGCTTAGAGAAGTGCCCTCCAACAGAAAGTGCTCAATTGACGTTGGTTTTCTCTCTTTTCCCTCCATTCCTTCCCCCTGCCTTCCTTCTTTTCTTTCTTTTCTTTTTTGCTTTCTTTCTTCTCTCTGTCTCTCTTTCTCTACTTTCTTTCTCTGTTACTCTTTCTTGTTCTTTTATTTTACTTTTTTCTCTCTTGTTCTTTTGTACTTATTCTTCCTAAATCCCTGCCTCTTCTCTGAATGTAGCTTACTTCACAGTAGTGCATCAATAAATGTTTGCTGAGCCAAGAAATAAATAAAGGAAGAAAAAGAAAAGAGAAAGACAGAGCTGACAATTGGGACAGGATGTGAAGAAGTGAGGATAGAACAAAACAAGATAATTTCCTGGTTTTTAATGTTTCTTTTTATCTTGATGTATGCAGTATAAGAGACAAGAAACCTAACATGGAACCCAACACTTCCACTCCCATGCTGTGTTACCATGGGCAAGTCAAGCAACCTCTCTGGACCTCCATTTCTGCATCTGTAAGAGAGCAGCATTGAACTAGATTATCCTTATATTTTCTCCATCCCTGACTCTGTGAGTATATAATTCTGTACATATGAAATGCCATGTGGACTCTTCCTACCTTTTAAATGAGGTGGGGAGGGGATGGGAGAAGACAAATGGACATTTCCTGATGGAACCTGTTCTACCTGTGGCACCCATAGGAGGCTTTGCAGTTGAGTATTTGCTTTGATCTCACCCTGATGCTGAGTTCTATCTCCTGTTCTGCCTCTTAATAGCAGTGGGACCTAGAGCAAGATAGTCAGCATCTCCAAGCTTCCTTTTCTTTGTCTTATAGTGGGATTAAATGAGATGATGTATTACAAGATGCTTAGCATAGTGATGGACACATCGTAAGTGCTCATTAAATCATTATTGCTGTGTGTTATTAAAGTGTATATATGCGCTCAAGCCTTGACGAAACACACCGTAAGGCCAAATGATGAATTTCCCATTAACTGGTATTTCGGCCATTTTTTCCATTAAGTATTCATTGAAAATCCACTATTTGTTAGGACTTGAACCAGGCAATGGCATAGAGAAGTGGATGAACCATAAGCTCTGACTCCAAGGTTCAAAGGATTACATGCAGTTTTTTAGGTCTCGATATATTCCTGGTACTTTGCTGTATTATATTCTTTAATCCTCCTAAGGACCCTGCAGGTAGGTTTTGTTTGGGCTGCAGGAGTGAGTTGAACAGAGAAAGCTGCAGAGGTGGAGCCTGCAGGAGCGGGAGTGATGGAAACCACAGTACCCAACCAGGTCCACACCTACCACCTACCCCTTGCCCTCCGTGAGCCACAGCAGCAAATATTCCCATCACGCAGTACCCAGCGTGAGAGCAGAGTTGAGGCTCTCACCAGCCCCCCAGGGTGGGAAAAGACATGAGAGTCTTCCCCATGAATTCTCTCAGCCCTCTCTGCTGGCTTCCTGCCCCTTCTCTTCTTTGACTTCTTTCAGGAAAGGCTTGGGCATAAGTAATCTGTACCTGAGCATGAATAAATATCAGTGACTGGCTTCCTTCTCCTAGGGCATGTTTTGCTTTCGCAGCTTGATCTCTCATATATTTTGGACCCAAACTCCAAGGCTCTGCGTTCCTACCTAATTAGAGTCCAAAGGCCCTAACTCAGCACACATGCCCTTCCACAGGCTGCCGGCCTGTCTCCCTCCTACCCAAGACAGCTCGCTCACGCTGGTCTTCTCTGATTCCAGCGTGAGCGCCCTGGCTCCTTGTAGATATCCTCACACTTTCCATCTTCATGTTTCTACCGAAGCTGCCCCCTCTGCTGGAATACCTCACCCACCCAAATGCTGCCTCTATTCCAGGGCCCAGTTCAGAGATCACCTCCTCCAAGAAGGCCTCTCTGATCTCACAGGCAAATAATTTTTGTCTCAGAGAAACTATTAGAGCAGTGCTTCACAACTTTATTTTGAGTGTGAATTTTGCATGTGAATCGGCCCAGAGATTTTGTTCAAATGCAGATTCAGATAGAGTAGGTCTGGGAGAGGGCCTGAAATTCCGCATTTCTAACATGCTCACCTGTGATGCTTGCTGATGCTTCCGGACTGTGAATTACAAGTGGAGTAGCAGGTATATTCCCAAACATGGCTATATATCAAACTCACTTGATAAGCTAATAAACTAATAAAATTGTGGATCCTGGGGCCAGAGGTTGATCCAGGTTTTTTGTAGGGCCTGAGCGAGCTCATTCCATATGGAGAGTCCTTTTTTAAAAAATATAAAATTACAAATAAGAAACTGCTGGAGCTCTTCCAGTGAAGGTTCTTGAGGCATAAGTTTCATCAGCTTCAAGGTAAATCCGTTGTTGCCTGGAGCCCACACACCAGCAGAATCTCAGAGACAGGAGCTACATGTGTGTTTTGTTTTATTTTCAGAATTTCTTCAGGGATTCTTAGTAACCAATCTCTGGACCCACCCTCACCTTTAAGAACTGCTGTCCAGAAGTCCTTTATCTCTTCCTGCCTGTCTGCTTACTTCTCGCTATCCCTCCCATCACTAATGGCCCCTGGATCAGGCGCTGGGCTGGACCCCATGGACACAAGGATTGGGGACAAGGATCAGGGCTGTGAGAGATGGCTCTGGAGTGGCCTGGATCTCAAGAGCTGGGGCTCTCTGGGAATGGATGGTGGGCAGTGAAATGTTTTCAGGCAAGGGACTAGCACTATCAGATCCTTTTTTTTGCAGGTGCTTGCATTACTTTCATCTTCCAACTATAAGTAGTTCTTTCCATGACTTATTGCATTATCAGATCCAGAGATCTTTCTTTTAAAAAAAATCTTTAATTCTTTAACTACTATTTCTTGTAAAGTAATTGCTATATGTTAGATAGTGTGCTAAGCATTTTAATCTCATTTGATCCTCCTAAAAACTCTGGAAAGCATAAAAAATGATGTCTATTTTACAGATATATAAACTGAGAATCCAAAAGTTTAAGGGACTTGTGCAAGGTAACAGAGATAGATAGAAAATTTGAAAAGCCTCAAGACGCAGAGACTAGCATGGCACCAAGGACACAGCAGGGACTAAAAGTGTTTGGTGAATTAATAGATGAACGCTGAGATTAAAAGATGCTCTCCTGTTAAGGCAATTTTGGAAAGTATATACCAAAGAATTTGAGGGATGTGGGCCTTTCTGCTTCCCTAGAGATCCTAGGTCCTTACTCCTGGGGGAGAAAAATCCTTCTCTGCTGTCCAAGCCTATATTCCTCTCCCATTCCCTTCAGCAGCCAGGCCTCCCTCACATACTCCGCCTCAGCAAGAGGAAAGGTACAGCGATAGAGCAGACCACAGAACTTGGTGAAGAAAGTTGTTTTGATGATTTTATTTTATTTGTGTATGGCGGGGAGGTGGATTTTAACTGGGCTTTGAAGCCCCACCATGCAATAAAATCCAATTTATTTATTCCAATTAAGACAAATGAACTTTTTTAAAAAAATAGCTGTGAGTGCCTAGTATTGCCAATGGGAGGTGAGTGACAGAGTGAGAGTGAGAAGACCCAGGACACTGCAGGCCTCAGGAAAAGTAGGATTTGAACTTGACAGAGACCCTTGATTTTAGTTCTCCTCCTGGAAAACATACCAATCCATAGTAAAACGTGGCTCCCCCTTCATGGTTTGAACCTCTAGCAATTTCCTCCAGTGAGTTCAGCCTGATTTCCAAAAATGATGATGGTCATGACATTTCACACAGCGTGCAACAGTACTTTCTGGACTTCAGGGATCCTCACCATAGTACAAAGAGAAAAGAAGAGTGAGAACAGGATTCCTCTCCTACAGCAACTTAGAGAGGTTTAAAAACCTGTCCAGGCCACAGAGCTGGGAAGTTCCAGCACTGGGACCAGAACCCATTGTCCAATCCTGGGTGGGAGACAATTCCAATATGACAGTATCACTAGGTCACCAATGTGGCAGCTAATTAACATCTCCTTGATGACATGTTCACTGGGGTTGTTCTCTCACCTGCTAACGCTGATTAGTTTTTTCTTCCCAAATAAGCTGTAAACAAGTTATAGGCAGGAAGCTTGTCTTGTTTCACTTCCCATACATTAACAACCTCTCATATATGCCAAACATGGTGGGACGTATTATCATGGGAGGTACTGAGGTTGCAATTATGAATAAAATAAACATACTTTCTGTCCTCTGAGGTTGTATAGTCTAGTGCTGTGGTCCCTGACCCCCAGGTCGTGGACCCATATCAGTCTATGGCCTGTTAGGAACTGGGCCGCACAGCAGGAGGTGAGCAGTGGGCAAGCGAGCACAGCTTCATCTGTATTTACAGCTGCTCCCCATCACTCGCGTCACTGCATAAGCTCCGCCTCCTGTCAGATCAGCAGTGGCAGTAGATTCTCATAGGAGCATGAACCCTACTGTAAACTGTGCATGCGAGAGATCTAGGGTGCATGCTCCTTATGGGAATCTAATACCTGATGATCTGAGGTGGAGCTGAGGCCGTGATGCTAGCGCTGGGGAATGGCTGCAAATACAGATTATCATTAGCAGAGAGGTTTGACTGCACAATAAATGTAATGTACTTGAATCAGCCAGAAATCACCCCCCATCCTGGTCCGTGGAAAAACTGTCTTCCACAAAACTGGTCCCTGGTGCTAAAAAAGTTGGGGACCGCTGATCTAGTAGAATAATAGTATTTTATGACTTTTTGAATTTTTACTATGTCTTCAGTTTCATGTTCTCCATTTTTCAGACAGGTACATTGAGATTTAGAGAGTAACCAGGAACTTGTCTAGAATGGGAGAGCTGGGATTCCCATGGATCCTCCCAAAGAGGCTGGCCCAGGGCGGAACCAACACGGTGTGCTGTGCCGTAGCAGATTGAGGGCGTGGCTTTTGAAGTCAGACAGATTCCAATCTCAGCTCAGCCAATTCTGAGCCTATGCTTAGGCAGGCTACTTCCCTTTGAACCTCAGTTTCTGCATCTGTAAAGTAGGGGAAATATGAATAATAACCAGCTCCCAGTTTTGCTGTATGAATCAGTTGATAAAATGAATGTTAAGGCTCTTAAGAAAATAACTAACCCAGTTCCCGGCCTCAATAAACAGTAGCTGTTATCACTATTATTATTAGTCATTGGCAGACACAGCACAGCTGTGCATGCGTTTACGTGGATGATATTTTAGTAGTTTCTTCTTCCCCCTAAGTTCTTGAGCATAAGTGCTTTCTCCTCCCTGCTTCAACTCTCCACACTGCCAGGAACAGAGGCCCCTCACACAAGCTGCAACAGGGTCCGTTTCTGTGACCAGTGCAGCCAATGGCCCCTGTGTTGGAAACGCCGACAAACAAAGTGTCAGGACTCAGAAGCCGCCACCAGCCTCCAGGACCCTGCCAAGCCCTCGTGCCCACTCGAGCAGCCAGGGGGAGGGGGTGACTATGGCATAAACACACGTTTGCTTTCATTTGGCTTAGCTGACTGTGTGTTTTGTTAAACAAATTTAGGTTTGGAAAAGATTATTTTTGGTACACTGCTGCATAATTAGATGAATTTTCATGAGTTTATTCTTGAAATAAACTTTGAAATTGTCCGTGTTTTACTGTTTTTTAATCATCTGCAGATACTGTTTTTTGAGACTTAGCATGAAAAAAAAAACCTTGTTACATATCAGTTTAATTTAGATTCAAATAAAATAATTTTTTGAATTTGCAGCAACAACAAGTCTGCGAAAGTGGTTGTAACTGGTGCTGAGTTGTTTGAGGATCAAGATAATTACAGTATAAAGGATAAGAGAGAATATAATATCCTGGCATCCAGTGCCTATTCAGCTAATCCCCAGCCCTTGACAGATGTTCAAACACAGTATTTTTAAAAGCTGACTTTTAAAAAAACAGGGCGATTCACTTATTAGATATAAACAACATGATAAGAAATTTAAAGTCTGACATCCATTATGAACCGTCCGTGTTGAAAAGAGCGAGAGACAAGGCAAAAAGTCAAATGTGCCGCACTCTTCACATTAGTGGGTGCCCAAGCAGGGCTGGGGTGGCAGGAACGCCAGGCCCCCACTTTGCCAGAAGCACAGGTTCCCTCTGTACCAGCCCCTGAGAAGTAGAGCCCGAAAAGCAGCTTCAAGAACGCTGCCAGCCTCTCTGGAGGCTGCGTGAAGCCGAGGTTGCCGGCAGCCAGTGCCGGGATGGGTTGGCCGGCTTTGAACAATGGCAACATAGTGATAGGTGGCCCATAAAGACAGCCGGGCAGATGGAGGGGTAATGAGTGGGGTGTCTGTTGGCTCAAGGATCGCTCTTGTCGATGGCCCTTGATGCTTCTGCACTCACTCAATTCATCGAACATTCTACTGAGCCTTAGTATCTGCTGGGTATCAAGGCTGTCTGCTAACTTCCAGGGTTGAGAGATGAATAAGACCTCATTCCTGTCCTGCCTCCAGAATTTCACAGTAGAGCAAAGGAAATAAGTCCCATCCATTGGGAAAAACAACAATGACAATTGTTATTATTATTATTATTAAGCTTTGTTTATATGCTTCATCCTAAGTGCTCTTTCTACTTCCCACAACAATCTCATGGAGTATGTACTATCATTATGCCCATATTACGGATGAGGAGACTATGGTATGGAATGAATAAATATGTGATGAATCTATTTCTGATTGGGGGTGGTGGTGGTGGTGGTGGCTGAGGGATCAAGGAGGGCTTCATGGAAAGGGTGGGATTTGGGTTGGGTCTGCAAGGGCAGTAGGGTTTGCAAATGTGGCGATCCAGGAGAAGGGCATTCAAGGCGGTGAGAACCGTGCACAGTGGGCAGCAATAAGATTATCTGGTAAACGAAGACACCAAGCTGCACTAAGGATGGCATGTAATTATCTCTTTTTGCCTTCCCATTTAAATGAAATTCCGTATAAAAAGCCATCAACACACTGGGAAGCACAAGCTTGATCTGGATGCTGGTACTTATTGCCTTTGTGCCAAATCTTTTATCCGGGGTCCTTGCACCTGCTTCTGTAACGGCCATGGCTCCAAGGTGGCCACGTGCTTTGAAAAAGTTCTGAGGGACCTCCAGGAGATGCTCTTCTCCATGCTGTGCCTGGGGATGGAGGTCTGGGCTCAGGAAGAGCCAGGCTGCAACAGCAGAGGGTTCTAGTCGATCTGGGGCCAGTGCTGTGCGTTAATCCAAATGCCAGCACATTCAAAGGGTGACCACCTGTTCTACTTGTATCTTGGTTTTCATTGAATGCTCCATAATGCATTTCATTCCACTACCTCTAATCTCTTTTAAGCATTGCCTTAAGAATTGCCTTATCAGCATCTTTTTTTTTTTTTTTTTTTGAGACAGAGTCTCGCTGTGTTGCCCAGGCTAGAGTCCCATGGCATCAGCCTCGCTCACAGCAACCTCAAACTCCTGGGCTCAAGCGATCCTCCTGCCTTAGACTCCCGAGTAGCTGGGACTACAGGCAAGCACCACCATGCCTGGCTAATTTTTCTATATATATTTTTAGCTGTCCATATAATTTCTTTCCATTTTTACTTTAAAACAATTGCTGAAAAGGATCTTCTTTCAGAGAATATTCCGTCTTCTGCCACCCCTGCTCACAGAGCCCATCCTTGCACAAGGATCTGCATTTGTGCTGAGGGAGAGGGGTCTGGAGGAGACCACGCAAGCTCCCACTCTGCGTCCCCTGCTGTGGGGCATCCAGGCTCTGACATGCTTCAGAACTTGAGTGGGCTCACACCAGATTGGCTAGCTCTCATGGCCACAGAGGGAAGGAGAAGGTGGTGTGACCCACACTCCCAGAGCTAGCCAGGCAAGAATTGCTGGAGGATTTCCTGGAGACCAGCTGTCGGCCACTTATGAGAGGTGGCCTGTGTGGGGTTGTGTTAGGTATTACTCAAGACATCAGGAGGGACTGTGGGAGCACAGAGCAGAGAGAAGGTGAACTCCTCTATCCCGTCCTTACCCTGGGCCCCACCTCCAAGCCCAGGTCCCCCCGGGGTTGCAGCTGCGTGCTCCCTTGGCAGGCTCCAGAAATGCACAATCCTTCCAAACAGCAGCCCTTGCTAGGAACCTCAGTGCTGGCTCAGGCTGTGGGAGGAAGTGAGCCTGGGTGGGGTGCTGCCCAGGGCTGCTCTCCATCAGTCCCCCCCAGGGGTCCTCTGCTCAGGGTGTCCTCACTCTCCTCAGAGCTCCTGAAACAACCATGGGATTCACGGATGTCACTGCCTTCTCACCCTTTTTACGTGTTTCTTTCTGACCAGGCATCTCAGATTCTCTGAGCTCAGGCTCAATTTCAAAAGCTTCCTGTTATTTCCCCTCAAATAATAATATCAATGAACCTTCATGGAGTGTTTTCTAGGTACCAAGTTCTGCTCTAAGGGTTTTTCATATGTTATCTAATTTACTTCTCAGCCAATCCAGAAAGTGTGGAAGCTGAGGTGCACACGTGTTCTGGGGAGGGCTCATGCCTATCCTTCCCCACACTCGGACAGAAATTTCATTAAGGATGAAGACTGAATGACTGACAGACTGAACAAACGAATGAGCGATGGAAGGAAAGAAAGAAAGCAGGTCACCAAGAACATGGCAAAAGAACCGCTTGGACGCTTACTGGGCAAGAGTGACTTTGAGCAAATTTTCTTTCCTCTCTGAGCCTTTGTTTTCCCTTTGTAAAGAGGAGTTATTGCACTAGAGTAAAGAAAGGTATAAGACGTGAAAGTACTTTGTTTGAAGTAAGTGCTCATTTGTTTTTGTTGTTGTCAAATGAATCTAACTTTTTTTTTTTTTTTTAACTCATACAGGGACACATTCTACTTTTCTGCATGGCTGACAGGAAAGGTATCAGAGTCCCTGGGAACAATATAAGAATTCTGATATTCCTTCACACAAATAGAAAGAACCACAGCTTCACATCATTAAAAAAAAAATGGCTGTCAACTCTGTGCTTGATCACCTCCAGTAACAGGGAACTCACTACTTATTGAGGCATTTAAATCCATAGTCACATCACACAATCTTTATGGTTGGTGAGATGCTCTTTGCATTACACTGAAATTTCCTGACTGCCTCATTGGACAAGGAAACAGCTTTCTTGGGCTTGGCTTTAGCTATTTTCTAATTAGAAAGGAAAAATTTAGATTCATAGAATGTCAGAGTTTAAAGGGACTTCGAAACTCCCAATTCTGGGACCCTGTTTCACAAACTGAGTAAAACTGCATGCGTGATATGATCTTTCAATTGGTTTGTAAGAGAAGAATTTCTTTATTCAAACTGTTTGTCCAGATTCCTAAACTGAATAATTTCTCCTTGGAGTTTATTAAGAGGAAAGTCACTTTGGCCTTATGTGTACAAGGCACTTATTTCAGAAATAAATTCCTTCTCCCAAAACAGGTCTGATGGTGATTGTGGTAGATTGTTGCAGTAATGGCTTCTGATTAGCTCACATCTCCCTGTATCCACACCCTTGGGAAGTTCCCCTGACTTGCTTTGGCCACTGTGATGCAGGACGAAACTTGGAAAGTGTTTGTGTATTGGGACTTACCCTCCCTTGCTTCTCTTGTAACCCTGTGACTGTCCCATGTGGTGGAGCCTGTGCTAGCCTGCTGAATGATGGGAGACACGTAGCTCTATTGCTCCCATGTACCCACCAACAGCCAGCTAACCCCCAGAAGTGGACACCTAGCTGAATGGCAACTGACTGCAGATACATGAGTGAACCCACCTGAGACCAGCAGAAGAACTGCCCAACTGGGCCTACACAAAATTGTCAGCCCTCAGAGTCATCGGCTAAATAAATCATTGTTTTAAGCCACTGAAGTTTGGGGTTTTTTTAAATGCAGTCTTTCTCCAAATAAAAATGCAAGGACCATTCAGAGGAACTAGCCTGCTAGTTCAGAACAGACTTGGAACTGAGAATGCCGCTGGTTACAAAGTATAAAGCTTGTAAGAGGAAGAGTTCTTTTACTTGAGCTTTTATTCTTCAATTGGCAAAAATTCACAGCTACACAGAGATATACATACAGTCATGCGTCACTTAACAACGGGAATACAGTCTGAGAAACGCATCATTAGGTGATTGATTTCATCATCGTGGGAACATCACTGAGCATCTTACACAAACCTATGTGGTGTAGCCTTACTACACACCTAAGCTATATGGTATAGCCTATTTCTCCTAGGCTACAAACTTGTACCCCATGTTACTGTACTGAATACTGTAGGCGATTGTAACACAATGATAAGTATTTGCTTAGCTAAACATATGCAAACATAATAGGAATAGAAAAGGCACAGTAAAAATATGGTACTATAATCTTATGGGATCACCATCATATTTTCGGTCCATCATTGACTGAAACATCGTCATGTGGGGTCTGACTGTACATGTACATTCTGAGGTCCTGAGATCTTGCTCAAGTTCACAGATCCAGCTGGTCATGAGAGAAACCCAAGTGGCCCTGGCTCCAAAATTTAAGCCCTAATCTTTTAAAGGAAGCCTGTCAGATGTTTCATGGGGGCCTTTATCTCTATAGACACTAAGGACCAGGCTCCTGACTTTTCCATGAAGCCTACTTTGCTACCACCACACAAGAATGGAAGCCACCATGGTGGGGCTGTCACAGAAGAGAGAGGAGGAAGAAAACTCTCTCAGACCTTGCACTAATAATTATAATCTCTAATACTGACCTCTAATTATTAACCACTAATTATGTACTAGACATTCTTCTAGCCCTTTACATATATTATCTGATTGAACCCTCAGGACAATCAACTATAGGTACTATAACTAGCTCCATTTTGCAAATATTTAACTAAAGTGGCCAAGTAGGTAAAGAGCAAGGATTTAAACCCAGGCCAAGTGGTGCTGGAGTCAATGATGTTCACCATCGTTCTGTGCTGCCTCTTGATATGTTCCAGGGGTTAGGAGATTTATGCAGGTGGGCTTCCAAAAACCAGGTAGTCTGAAAACTTGCAAGATTATTTGCAGATACTGCAGTCAATGCTTTCTGCTCTGTGTCTGCGTTGTTTAGGGCAATGGAGAATTTACTGCTTTTCTCTGCTCATTATTTTTAGAATCATCTCTATATCTTTAAAACTATTTCTCAGAGCCTGGAAGAGAAAACACGGCGGCCAGTTCTAGGTCCTTAGAGCCCCATAACAGAATACAAGCATAGCTCAATGTATTTTTACCTCTGTGGCAGTCACTGTGCTAGGTTACCTCTGTGTGGTGTATCTAACATGTTCCTTACCACCACCCCGAGACGTCGTCAGTGTGATTATCCCCATTTTGCAGGTCAAATTAATAGCAAGCCCCAATCGATAGAACTCTGGATAAACCATATTTTACTGTAATTGGGTACTTTTCCAGGGCTGCAAAAACGATTTGCTCTCTTTAGCTCAGTAAACATTTCCCCTCCAATTTTGTTTGTTTCATTCATTTGCTTAGCAAACTCTTTCCCAAAGAAGTAAAATCCTGTTAAGAGAAAATGCTGTGGATATCCAAATTGTTTTATTGACAAATTCCGATAAAAATGAGTAAGTGATCGCAATTCTTGTTCCCAACCTATGAGATCCTGAAATGCAAACAGGTGAAATGTCGGGGACAGAGTCCCACCTGCAGTCAGGTGAGAGGGCCCTCTAACATCTGTGATTTACCGTATGGATTCTCCAACCCCACCCGCATGCAGAGTGTCTTCATTTTTTTGTTGCCCTTCAAGTTCTGTTGGTTTTGTTCAGATGTTTTTAATGAGTTTGTCCTGCGGCAGCCAGGGAATGGCTAACAAGTCTTCTGGGCCCTTAAAAACCCATTAGAATGTTATTTCTTACAAAGTGAAAAACTAACCTCATGCCAGATGCAAATAGGGCTCAAGCCATCAGAAATAAAGTTTGATTCTGAAGGAAAATTCCACTGAGACATGAAAGTTCTTCAGCTTTGGGAAAATAGTCTTTGATGTCTAGTCCGACTCGGCACTCTAATATAATTATTAAGAGCATGAGTGTTGCAGAAGTTGGATTGAGTTCAAATCCGCTCTTTTTTACATACTAGCTCAGTGATCCAGGGCATGTTGCTTAACCTCTCTGTGTTTTATCTTGCTTGAAAAACCTGGGAATAAAAATAATATCTAACACATATAACTATTGGATGATACTGTAGGTGTAGCAGTTAGGATTACATTTAGCTACAGTAACAAAAACAACGAAAGAGTAACTTAAATTGTAGAGGCTTATTTCTCTCTCAGTTAAAAGAAATTCAAAAATTGGCAATTCAGTATTGACCATGCTGCTCCGTAGTTGTCAGGGGCCCAAGGCTGCTTCTAACTTTCTGCCATACCATTCTCAAGGTCACCTCGTAAACCTCGTGGTTCAAACTGGCTGCCACATGCCAACTGTCACTCCACATTCTAGACTGGAAGCAGAAGGAAAAGTGGAGGGACAAAGGACATAAAGTCATGTCTCTCAAAGGGGTCAATATCCTTAGCTGCAAAGGAAACCGGGAAATGTTGATCTGTGGTTGGGCACATATTTGGAATAAAAATTTGAAATTTTGTTAGTAAAACGTGGGAGAATGGGATTGGATAGTTAACTAGTAGTCTTGGCTGTAACATTTGAAGTACTTATAACAGTGTCTGTTCAATATTTAGCCATAAATTTGTGCTTAAAATAGGAGGCAGCCTATGTGGTGAACTGAACCCAACCGTTGGAGTTCAGCAGACTCGAATTAAACCCTTTCTCCATCCCTTAATGGGAATGACATTCTGAGAAACTTACTGAATTTACCTATGAGCCTTAGCATTCTTGGTTGTCAAATGCAATTATAAGTATTGCCCTTTTGGGATTTCTGGGAAAATAAAGTGAGAATCAGTATCAAAAGGGCCTGGCACATAGTAGCTGTTTAGTAAATGTAAGTTCCCCTCTCTCTATCCCACTCCATTAAGGTTCAGACTCTTCAGTGCCAAAGAAGGATCAGAGGAATAATCGTTGCCCTGCCCTGGGAGGTCAGAAACCTCCCAGAAAATATAGCCACGCTTTGCCTCTCAGCTGCCTGCTCTCTGCCCACAAAGTGCTAAAGTCAGTGAAGCTAACCCTGTAATCAAACAATACCAGATACTTTAATTATAGTTTTTTGCCATGATCTGAATCACTGTTTTCATGTGCATTGCTGTGAATTAATCTCAAAACAGTGGTGTTAATTCCTTGATGTATAAAGAAGTGTTTTAGTGACTGAGGTATTCCACGGAGAAGGGAATGGCGTTCACATTTAATTAGCTCCTACTCTCTGCCAGGCACTGAGCTGAGTGCTTTATAAACTTTATCTCATTTTTATTTCACAGTAAGTCTGTTTGACAGCTATTGCTATCCCATTTTATAAGTGAAGACACAGAGACATAGAGATGTTAAGCAACATACTCAACGCATAGTTTGTACAAATCCCAGAACTGGGATTCAAACTCACGTTGGTCAGATTCCAAAGCTCATTTTCTCGCCACTATATCCTGCTACCTTGTTGCTTTCCCAGACCCAAGAACCAATTAGTTTAGAATTGAACTAATGAGGGAGCCAGTAGAAGCAAGAAAAGAAGATTGGGCTGGAAGTTGACTCATCGCTTCTGAGTCCTGGTTCTGACCTCCCGGCCCTGGGACCTCTGCTAAGATATTGTCCCTCTGGGGGTTCATTTTTACTGTCTGTAAAGTAGTTGGCATTAGGGCTAATGGGATTCTCTATGATCTCCCTTGCAGCTCTGAGAGTCTACAATCGTAGAGTGCAATTACATACCCACATCTCTGTATGTTCCAGTAATTGTACCTATTGTCAACTAAACTTGACTGTGGTGAAAATAAAGGAAAAACAAGATGTAGTGCCCATCTTAGGAAAGTTAAATTGGGAGAAAGAGCAGCACATTTTATCTAAATATATGGACATACTTGGAGGTACTTTCTGAAAATTGAATCTCTCCAAAAGATCCACTGGAGGAGGTCCTCTACACATGGCTGGACCACCATATGATAATGGTGCTCTACAATATCGAGCCTTTGGGCAAAAGGGTATCTAAGACCAGACATATGCCTGATACATATTGATTAGAAAAAAATTCAAAGATAGAAGCATAGCCAAATTGAAAGTCCCTGTTCTTACCTTCCCTCCTCAATTCCAATCCCTAGGGGCAACAAATGTAGTGGGTTTCCTTCCCAATCCCTTTCCAAGATGTTATCTCGTTAAGCAGGTGTCCTGAAATTTCTATTCGGCATGAACATCCTCACGTGGTGATTCCCAGATAATCAACTTCATTCTTTTTTTAAATTTATTTTTATTTCAGGATATTATGAGTGTACAAACATTTTGGTTACATTTTATGACTTTTCCTCACCCAAGCGAGGATTAGAGGCATGCCCTTCCCTTATACAATGCTCACCGCATCCGTTAGTTGTGAGTTTACCCACCCAACTCCCTAATTTCTAGAGAATATTACTACTGTGTGAGCACCATAGTGTTGATCAATCAGTGCGAATTTGATGGCGAGTACATGTGGAGCCTATTCTTCCATTCACAAGAATGGAATCCCTCGACTTCATTCTTTTTACCAGTTGCGTGATGTTCCACACATGAAAGGAAGAAAGTGTACTACTGCAGAGGTATTTTATACATTCTATCCTTCTTTGCTCATTCCTCCATCTCACTCCCATTGTTAAAGATAATTTTTTTTCATAATTGGCTCAGATTAATTTAGAAGCTTATTTATGGTGGTGTTTTCTTAAAAATCCACACGCAGCTTTAAGGACAGGCTTGGTCGTATCTGCCAGCATTTTCCCTTTTGACTTTTAGCTTTCATAATTTGCTTCAGAAAAATCTTTATTATCCTGTCTTATTTAGCTACAATCACAATAAAGCTGTATAACAAACTACCCGATAATGTAGTGACTTAAAAATGTAATCATTTATTCTCATTCATACATCTGTGGATTGAGTATTGGCTGATCTCACCTGGGTTCGTCTGGGCTTGGCTCTAAGATATATTAATAGCTTGGGTTCAGTTCTGTTCCGGGTGATCCTCCTTGTCCTCAGACCAGTGAGCTAGCTGGGGCAGGCTGTCTTCACGGTGATGGCAGACGCACAAAATGTTTCAGGCCTTTGCTCCTGTCATGTCCACTAACTTCCTATTGGAAAGCAAGTAGCAGGGCCAAGCCTAATATTAATGAAGTAGAGAAAGATATTTAGACCCCACAGGGAGGAGAGGAAAATAAATATCACACCCTCAAGATTTTTAAAAAATAATCTCCTATGTTTTTAGCTGTTTTAAAGTTTTTTTTTGTGTGTGTAAATCTTTATCTGTATTGATGTATGTGCATATGTGTGTGTGCGTGTGCATGTTAGAGATCTAATATTAAACAAGAGAGTGAGCCCAGGATATGATATCCGGAGGAGGGCAAACGAGCTACAGCAACAGAAGTGCTAATTAGGGAGGATGACGGAACTACTAGATCTCCACTTTCCAAACTGGAAGGCTGATGTTCCCTGTGAATGTCATCCAACTTAGAGAGTTGATCGTAGGTTATATGATGTGGGTTTAGGTCTTGGAGAGCTTATCAAATTAAGAGGACTAGACTGGTTTTAGGGCTTTGGTTGATGGTGGAGAATCATACCCAGGCTTTAGCTCTGAAAAAATATAACTTTTGTTTGTTTGTTTTTACAGAAAGCCTACAGGAAGGCAGTACTAATGGACAAGGGATAATTTCAGTTTCAAATATAGGAAATACAAAAGGAAAAGTAGAGACATCTAGGATCCAGGTACGCTGTGGTGTAGTTTTCTTCTTTGTGTTTGTCCTGGGAAGGATGACAATCCACCTTCCCATCCCTCCCACCCCAGACCTCAGGGAGTGAGGGAGCTGATGTACATCCACGGGCAGCACAGAACAAATTATGGGGCTCCTCAGGGAGGTAAAATTTTAACTTTCCTTCAAACCCATAGACTTGAAATATGTGTTCAATACTTATTTACAGGGGTAAAGGGTGAAGGATGATGACAACCAGAGGACCACTAGCTCCTTTTCTACCATACTGAACTATTAATATTCTGCTAGGCCCCAAACTTACATACATCCCTTAGCCAAATGAGAGCCCCCAGTTAACCAGACCCACCATTCTCAGATGCTGTTTAGCACAGGTCTTTGAGACCCTACCCTGTACTGAGAGGCTTATCAAATATTCCTTTGCTTTGGAGACATCCCACGGTGTATCGCCCTGTTTCTCTGCTGCTCACCGCAGATGTGGCTTATCCAATCCAATTCAACATCTCTCTGTGGTGCAACACAACCACTGCCCCATCACCAAACAGAGATGGCAGCCTCAGAAGTTTGAAAAATCAGCTACAGTAGCCTTCAAACTTGGGCTAATGCTAGGGCTAATGCTAGGGCTCACACTATTTATGCAACTCAATGGCTGTTTGTGGCAGGAGCCTAACAAAATTGTAGCAGGATGTCTGGCTCTTACCTCCGGCTTGGAGACCTGGTTTACATACTTTTCCTGTGCAATTCCGTGTGCCTCCATGCAAAGTCAGATCCAGCAGGAAATCTTCCTGGGATGTTACCATTTATTTCTATTTTTCATATAGCTTATCTTTGGGGGAATGCAGGAAGATTGTAAGGAATGCAGTATATTGGCATCTGGATTTTGTGAAGCAGAGCTTGTCAGTCTTTAAGGCTCAAAGAATTTAGGCATGTACTTCCAAAAGTGTGTGCCAGGCCTCATATCTGCTCTGTTTAGCCTGTGCCTCCTAATCATATACAGTATTCTCTTCGGGAGGAGTTCTCTTAAATATAATTTTCTTTTTCTTCCTCCATTTCTCAAAATCTTTTAGCATTCCTTTTGGTGCCCCTTGAAGATTGGCATGTTGGGCAACTTCCTACTAACCCATTCCTTCATTGCTTGAGGTGGGACCTTACAGATTCGTCAGGGCCTCTGAAGCCAAAGAGTGTACACTTTCACATCCTTCTGAAGGCTCAGAAGGAGCCATGTGATCAGAATTGGGGTGGACAG
Source organism: Varecia variegata (assembly GCA_028533085.1). Classification (NCBI taxonomy): domain Eukaryota; kingdom Metazoa; phylum Chordata; class Mammalia; order Primates; family Lemuridae; genus Varecia; species Varecia variegata. Next base: position 147,655,500 of record CM052438.1, on the reverse strand, counting down.
GGAAATCATAGAGGGCTCAGCGTCCAGCCATCTGTGCTGAGTTCTGTGTAGCCCAGGCTGGGAGCAGAGCCCCTGAAGACAGAAAGCTTGGCATATGCAGTGCCCCGTGATGAATGCACAGAGCAGTTTCATCACAAATTTGTTCCCTTTATTAAGAAGAGTATGTGAGCTAATACTTTTCATGTGGCTGGGGAAGTGCTTAACTGTGACACTCTGTAAACAGACTAACCAGCTGAAATAAGAGATGTGGGGGATTATTTCTAGTTTAGCAAGAGGCTATATTTGGAATTATGGATTTATTGATAAAGGCATTGCCTTAATATTCTGTCTTCTGGATTCCATTTAAGTCATCTTTTCTCGACCCACAATTATTTGCTTTGATCGAGTATTGGTCAGAATTCTTTTAGTTGCAAATGACAGAAACCTAATCCCTGCCAACTTGAGCAGAAAAGAGAATTTAAGTGGGGCTAGACTCAGAGACTCCAGGGGCTCCCACAGAACCATCAGCACTTTTCTTACCCCTCCCTGTCTTTCCTTCCCTCCCCTTTGAATTGGCTCAGCTTCTCTGTGAGTTGGTCTTACTCTTTCCTCCTATAACTTGGTTTCATCCACATAGCCAGGAATGGTGGGGGAGGATTGGCTGACATGGCTGCAGATAGTTGGAGGCTTACACACCTCAACTAACACCAGAAAGAAGAAAAAAAAAAAGGAGGGCCTTCAGCTCTGCTCCTAGGCAAGAGGTTTGACAGAGGAAGACACTGCATCACTATCATGGTAAAGAGAGGTTTAATAACTCTACAAGTGCATCTAAGACTTGTGCAGCCATGACTCATGCAGCCAGTCAAAAGAGCCATTGGATATTAGCTGATGAAACTAAATTGGGGCACACTCTGTGACCAGCAATCCCAGCCTTTGTGTATTTTTCAGAAAAATTCTTACATGGGTTTGCAGGGACCTGAAAAAGGATGTCTATCATGATCTTCTCAGAGTGGAGTAAAGGTAATCTTAGAGACCATCAGTCGGGGAGTGGAGAAGTCAGAGGAAGTAGATGCAAACTGAAATAATAGTAGCATCAAACTCAGTGTGTACAGAACAATGTGGGAGGCCTTAGAAACATACTGTTAAATGGAAAAAGTAAGAAAAATACCACAGATAAAACAAAGAACAATACCACATATGTCAACAATAAACACACACCAATGGCAAGGAAACATGCATATGCATGCAAGAGTAGATGCCAACAAGGACAGGGAATGGAAGTAGGATTAGGGATTATGGTAGGCAGAACTCCCCCACCCCCAACAAAGATTCCACATCTTAATCCCCAGAAGATTTTGCATTACTGGGTCTATTCCTAAAAGAGCCCTGGGACCTCCATGAGGTATTATTCTAAATGATTTAGAGAAACTTTGGGGTCCCAGTTTTCTATTTGTGTGTTTTATTTCCGTGAGCTATTGATAGGACCCCACTCCAGCCTGCTAGCTGTCAGCCTCTATTCCAGAACCTGTGAGTCTGTTTTGTTTCATGACAAGGGGGAAGTAAAGTCGCAGATGGAATTAAGGTTGCTAATCAGCAGACAGGGAGCGTAGTCTGGCGTATCCAGGTGAGTCCGGTATAATGACAAAGACTCAAAAGTGGAAGAGAAAAGGGTAAGAGTCAGCCAAGGGAAGATGTGAGAGAAGGCGTTGTAGGAGGAATGGGGTCTGGAGTTGCTGGCTTTGAACTTGGAGGAAGCGGCCATGTGCTGAAGTGGGAGGTCTCTACAAGGTGAAAAAGGCAAAGAAACAGATTCTGTCCTAGAGCCCCAGCAGAAGGAGGGCACTTTCCAACGCCTTCGTCTTGTCCCAGGGAGATCTGGGTTGGACTTTGGATCCACACAACTGTAAAATAATACATTTGTGTTGCTTTAAGCCACTAAATCTGTGGCCATTTGTTACAGCAGCAATGGGAAACTGACACAGGGGTAAGGGTCTCACATGGACCAATGGGGATCACCAACATGCTGTGAAAACTCCACTCTCCTCATCCAAGGTCTGAAACAACACAACAATAGCATCAACAGCAGCAGCAGCAGCGACAATGCTAAAATGGAAGGGAGAGAGAAAGAAAAATGCCCTCTCAGAATATAAAACCAGGTCCTATGGAAAACAGCAGCTCTGAGAGTGAGCACTCATTGTGTCCCAAAGACTGAACTGAGAGCTTTATAGGTGTGACCTCTTCATTGGCTCCGGGAGGTTGGGGCACTGGGACTGGCCAGTCAGGCTCATTGGTGCAGGGGGAGGAGGATGATGATGATGATGATGATTCTATGAAGCATGTCCCTCTCTCCCCCTCCAGTGAACATCATTGTCCACCTCTTTAAACCTGCAGAGATAGCCCTTCCCACTCTCCTCTCTGCCCCTCGCCCCTAAGCCCAGCCGCTGTCCCCTGACTGCACAAGCAGCACCACCCACAGTGCCTGGGGCACAGCAGATCTTGCTCTCGTGTGGAGCCGAGTCCCGGCTGATGCTGAGGGAAGGTCCTGACTGTCATGTTGCCCGCCACGTCCCAGAGATTTTGCATTACCGGGTCCATTCATAAAAGAGCCCTGGGACTTCCATGAGCTATTATTTTAAACAACTTAGAGCAACCCTCAGGGCCCTAGTGTGATGTTTGTGTGTCTAATTTCCGTGAGCTATTGATAAGAGCCCACTCCAGCCAGCTAGTTGTCAGCCTCTACTCCAAGGGCCTGGAAAATGTACTATTTGCAATTACTTGAAAAGAAACTAATTAGCTTTAAGGAGGAAACCATAGGTAGAAATGACTAGAATCAGCTGTTCAACTGTGCTTGGCAAAAAATTAAAAGGAGTAGGCAATCATAACTCACGTTTGGTTTGTCTCATTTGAAGGAAGCCTGGGAGGTAGGGCGAGCCACACAGAGGGGGCTTTCCATGTCATTTTCTCTGCAGAGAGAAGCCTCTGAGCAAAAGCCATGGGAGCAGACCTGTTGGGAGGCTGAAGGTTATGTTGTGGCTATGAAAGCTACATCCAGGCTTTGTCCAGTGGCAGCAGCAGAAGGTATCCAAAAGAAGGAGTGACAATCAACTCGGGACTTTAGAAATGTGTTAGAATATAAGTGTTATAATAAAGTATGTGCTCTCCTTTAGAAGTAGTCATTCTGAGTCATTTTCTCAAAACAAATTTTAAAACAATATATTAAAATCTCTCAGAGCCTAGCACCTGCCTGGTATACAGCAGGTCCACAGTAGCAATGGAACACCGGGCAGCACCTGGGATGTGAGTGAGGCAGGCGTCAGGGGCCCTGTGGGAGGGGATTGCAGTGATCCTGAGGGAGAGACAAAGAGGCAAAAGCAGCAAGACAGCAGGGAGAAGATGCTTCCGGATGTGAGTCAGAGCAATAACCAACACTATTGCTGTTCACGGTAGTAAGACTAGAATTGCACATTTATCGGGTGCTTGCTATATCCTGTGCTCCACATGTATTCTGCACTGTTATTTCCATTTTACCCTTAAGGAAACTGAAGTCTAAGTTCTTGCCCAAGGTCACACGTCGCTTCTGAGCTCAGAAGAAGACTCTGAGGAAAGAACTTGGGTATAAGTAATTTATTTGGGAGGTGATTCCAGGAAACAACCAGGAAGCATGTGGAATATCAGAGAGGGAGGGGACAGAAGAAAATAAAAGTTGGATTATAAGTTATTTCCCATGGTGGGCAACTGGGGCTCAGTCTTGCTGGGGAACTCTGGGAGACAGAGCAGAATACTTCTCAGAGTTATGATTCTGACCTAGAGGTGAGGACATTAGGGACCCCCTGTCTGTCGTTGGCTGATGCTGCTTTGGGACATTAACCCTCTACCCTTCCTGCCTGTCCGTGCTGGGCTGATCATGTTCCATGGGTGCTTGCCATGAGAGGCCTCGGCACTCCAGGTGAGAACCAAGGGCTGTGGGCGGGTCTGCTGCAATGACCTCATGCCCTGCTTGCCAGGAACAGTCCCAACAGCATATGCCCATTGTCTGGGAAGGATTATTAATTCTCCCTTTTACACTCAGAAGTGTCCTGCTTTCGATGATTATTTACATGGCCACTCCTGTAAGGTAAGGAACAGAGTTTCAAATCCTAATCTATGTGGCACTGGAGCCTCTGATTTTTGGGAGTGCAGTTGTGGCCTTCCCCATCAGGCATCGGGCGAAGCAGCAGAGTTAAAGGAGGATACCAGTCTTGGAATGACACGCCTCTGCTCCCCAGAACCTCGAGCATTTCCCCAGGTAGGTCCTGGGCCACTGTAGCAGCATCGTATATGGTGCTTATTAACACACAGGTTCCTGGGGCCTGTCCCTGACCTACAGAATCAGAGTCTCCGGGGCTTGGGCCCGACGATCTGCATTGTTAGCACTCTCTCTGGCTAATTCTTCTGCACAGTAAAGTTTGAAAACTACAGGCCTAGCAAAGCGTTAGCATTATTTGAGAATGTTGGCATTTTTCGAGAAGCAGCAAAGTAGGGGTAGTTAATAGTAGGGCCCTGAGCTGGAGTGCCTGGTTCAAATCCCAGCTCTGTCTCTTGTGGCTAAGTGATCTTGAACGAGTTACAAAACTTGTGTGTTCTTCATTGGAAGAGCAGGGATAATAATAGCATATACTTTATCAGGGCTGTTATGAGGATTAGAAAAGTTAATCCACATAAAGCCCTTAGAACAGTGCTGGGCACGTAGCAGACACTCAGAAATGTTGGTTAGTGTTATTACTGACTTTTAGCATTATGCCAGGGATCTTACCTAGGCTGTGACATTAATCCTCAGAACAACCACACAAGGAAAGTATTATCAGGGATTTGGGGCAAATAACTTATTCTAGGCTCAGATGTGAAACCACAAAATGGAGGGTGGGGGTGAGGAGTAGGGTGGGATGTGACCCCAGATCTGTTACATCTGCCTCCAAAATCCTCGCTTTCTCCCTGACATCAATCTGTCCTTGGCAGTCTCATTCCCTGTATCCGCTTTGGCATCCCATTTTTTTGCCCCAGCCCTTAGGTGCACCAGGGACTTCTGGGCATGGAGAGGGGGGAGGCGGTATATTGGTAGCATTTACCTGCTGCATCCAGTCCATTTTGGCTGGGCTGGAGCTGCTCTCTGGGATCTGGTTAGCAGCTAATGATCAGTGGGCTCCAGCTATAATGATCGGATTAGCTGCGCTTTAATCACTGTCTATTGTTTCAGCAGGGAGAGAATTTCACAGCTCATTGACTGCTCTGACTCCTAATCTACACGGAGGAAACAATGTTGCAGCTCATCAAATGCAATCAGCTGCTAATTGAAAGGAAATGGAATTTTACAATTACAGGCCACCTTTCAGTGCTCAGGATTTCTAAGCACTTCTCCCCACCCTCCTTTGCCAGCTCAGCACTGGCAGGAGCACTTGACAACCTGCTAGAGACTTCCCTGAGAGCTGCATTTAGGACCTGGCCCATTTCTCCCTAGCTCCAGAGCAACAGCAAAGGGAAGCGGCGTCCTCGTCAATTTCTGGGCTGTCCTTCAAGGCTCAGTGCAAGGGAAAATGCCTGGGTCGGACATTGGGAGAACTGAATGCCAGTCCTGGTTTACCTCCCCCCTACACTTTGTGACAGTGTGACCTTGGGCATGTCCCCCTTCTTCTCTGTACCCCACTCTCCCTCTCCCCAAAATCAAGAGGTTGAGTTTGATGACCTGGAGTTCTTATCAGCTCTGATGATTCTGTTTGCCCTGTTCTTCCCTCATCCCCATCCAGTGGAAGACATCTACATCCACGCCCTTTTTCTTGCCCATATGTCTGCTTTGCCAAATGCTTCCAGGGTGACTGTCTTAGATCTCCCAAAGGATTTGTCCTGATGAGATTTTAATGGGACAAAAAGCAAATTTGGGAAATATCCTACTTAGCCTTCTGTTTAGACATCTCTCTCCCACTCTTGGATCCATTCACTTCCTTGGACAAATATCAATCACGATTAATTCTAAAGACAGTCACATAGATTTTTCTGGGTTCTGTCTTTTTCCCAGTGAGATTCTGCGGAGACAAGGATAGGATGAGGGCCGCCAGCCAGAAAGAGCATTGCTGCTTTGACCCTGTCTCAAAGCTCCATTTCCAGCAGGCTTTTCCTCTGAGAACAGGACAAACTAGCATCTGCTTGGAGCTCTGGTCTGTGTCATTCCACAATAACACTTGTTCTGTCCGGGAACACGTCCGAGGCTCATGTAACCCCGCAGTGCCATTTTCTCTTGGTTCCCATGGTCTGTGGGCTTATCTGATGTGCTTATCAAACAGACACTTGAATATCACCACTTTTCTTTAGGCAGATGAGTTATGGTGTGTATCAAAAAAAAATTTTTTAAAGCACAATCAAAAATATTTCTTGTTTGGCCAAGGTTCAGTCTCAGTCCATTTCCCTCTCTGTATCAGAAGAACACTTCATCAGGGTCTTAGTCTGACCTGTTGCCCAGAGCAATGGGCTGCAAATAAGGAAAAGAAAGGCAGCAATGGGCTGGCTGGATCTCGGCTCTAACCAACACTGCAGTGAGCTGGAAGGACGCTGGTACCAGGGAACTCCTGGTGCCTTTCTGGAACCCTGGCTCTAGGGAAGGCTGGGGATAGAAAGGAAAAAGACTGGGGTCTGAGTTAGGACTAGAGGGGAGGAGAGCATGGAGGAAGCTCTGGAGCTGCAGTCTGCATTACGAAGTGTGTAGGACGGACGCTGGAAGTGAATCCAGGTGGGAAGCAGCAATAGGACTGCTCAGGCAGATCCCAATTGTAGATCTATTGGCCAAAGGGTCAGAGTTCTGAAAGTCAATATGGAGGGGAGAGTGAATGCCAAAGGTAAGAGTAAAATGGCCTAAAGGGAGGTTAAAGAGCATAAGACATGTCAGAGAGTGGTGAGAAGCAGCTGTTTGTGCTCAAAGGGCTGGGCAACACTGCCCCATGTTGACACCTGCCACCACCCAAAGACCTGCCTGTTCTAGTAGCAAAGTGCTGGTTCTTATGGGACTTGGGATTGGTCTCCCCACTGGAGGTAGAATGGACATCAGGAGAGATTCCATATGGTGGGCAGAATGTGGTACCCAGAAGGTATGAAAATAAATACCCCATGGTATTTCAGAGATGCAGTTGGCATTTGGGGTCCTAATGCAGGCCCCAAGATGTTCTGAGAGGTAAACGGAATGACATTATGGGTATTCAGAAGCAAACCGTGATCACAGAGGTAGCCATGGGATATCTAGGGATGTTTTAATAAAAACGTTAATTTAAAAAATTAACCAAGGTCACTTTACCTTTTATAAGAGTGTTTTTCTTTTCCTGCATTGACTATCATTCTGTTGAGTATAAAACTTAGCATTAAAACTTTGGTATTTTGACCAAGGTTGAGATGCACTGAATTTAGAAGAGCCCAAACAGTATAGGTCAAAACATTTTTTTAAAAAGAATCGTTTTTAAAATATAATGGATACTTTGTGGAGCTACCAAATTTTTTGAGATACAATAGATAAGTCTCATGGATAAAATTTTTACATGTCTGATTTCGATTTGGTGTGCTTTCATTCATTCAACGAACATTGATTAAGCACCTACTATTCGTCAGGTGCACATTAGTGAACAAAACAAAACTTCCCTGTCCTCTGGAGCTTACTTGCTAGATCGGATGAAGTATTTATTTAAATTAGTCAATATTTTTTTCATTTTATGTAATAAACTGTTTAACATTTTCCATCTTCTTATTAAGAAATAAACGTTTTAAACATATAATGTAAAATTTTGTATGTCAGTCTAGGAATAGTCAAGTAGGCACATAGTTGACAAAATATTTAGGGAGTTAATAAACAAAAAGTTTTAAAATCAACTGTGATAGTTTACCTTCCACACAGGGCATAAATTCTCTCTATAATATGCATTTGCCAAATTATTGGCTAACTTCTGCTTGGTCTCTCTCATGATACTGAAGCATCACATTATTTTCCACACAGCTCTGAACAGGTGGAACGTTCTTTAGCTAGAACGCTTGTCCTTTAGCTCCCTCCAAAGGGCTCTCTTTCCTTCCTCTGGGATTACAAAGAGCTTTGATTGCTACTCAAGGTGTGGTCCTCAGACCAGCAGCACCAGCATCACCTGGGGGGCTTGCTTGTTAGAAGCGAGGAATCTCATGGCATCCTATATCCCCTGAATTAGAATCTGAGTTTCAACAAGATTTTCAGGTAATTTGTGTGCCCATTAAAGTCCGAGAAGGACATATATAGTCTATGTCTTCTCTTTATCTAATAAAGACAGCTTTCCTCCTATTCGAATAGCTACTCAGCTATTCCAGGCCAATTTGATGATGCGGTAGAAGCTCCAGGTAGAAATCAATGTCTGCACATCTAAGGAGTTTGCAGGAGTGAGGTAGAGCCCAGCACATGGAGAAGCTGGGATTCCAGACTGGGCATCAGGCCCTCTCTATGAATACCTGACCCCACTGCTACTGCTGTGGGCCTTACTCTCGGCCAAAGCCAGCGGGCTTCATTCCTGACCAACATTAGTCAGATGAGGTCCAATCGCTGGAGAGAAAGAGCTCTGGACTTTGAATCCTACCTGCACTATTTATTAAACCAAGTACTTTATAATTGAAATTAGACCATCCCAAATAGACCCTCTAGATTTAGTAGAAACATTCAGCTGTTTTGGTATAATGAACAGCATATCTAGAATGTAATGTGGAAACCAGAAAGTTATTCAGGGGCCAAGACAGCTCTAGAGACCTTCCCTTAGAATCCAGAGCTGAGTGCTTACACCCTGTTGTTGTTACTAACCAATCACCCTATTTTCCTCTCTGTGTAAATTTTATCTTTGTCTTACTCGTTTCTGTTTACTCATAGCTTCTGATATCTCATGGTGACCAAGTTGGCCTTTCCCTTGTCTTTGACCTTCTGCTCCTGCTATAATATTAACTGACTGTCTTTCTATATCTCAAATTCAGAGATTGAAGAGAGAAGACATGGTTTGTTAGTTTATGACTAACATGTTGATTGACCCTGTTTATCAGAGTCCTCCTCACAGCACAGTTCATGAGCTACTATCCAACTTGCAGAATGGCTGTCTTAGCTCAGTACCTCCCCAGATCCAACTCGATCCAAGGCTGGTGATTTATGGATAAGGAGGTGCATAGAAAGGGCTATATGTATGGCAGGCTACTTCAGTACATTCCACATCTCATTTATTTGTTCTTCAAATATTTATTGGGCATATATTTATGCCAGGCACATTGCCCAGAATAAATACAAAGATGTATACATAAGACATGATCTCCTGTAGTACAGAGTTCACAGTCTAATGAGAGAGGTAAACAAGCAAATAAATAGATTTTACACAGGATAAATGCTATAACAGATATCTGTGTAGTGTGCTATGGGGATGAAGGAGAAGAGATCAATTCTACTTGAAGGTGATGAAGGAAGACTTCACAGAGGTAAAAATAAATGCATTTTCAGTAAGGATGTGTAGTTTCAGGCTGGTAAGTTTCTCAGGGTGTGTTTGGGGAGGAAGCTGGCCATGCTCTCGTGGTACACATAGAATGCAAGTCTGGGGATTCTGGGTGAGAGATGATTTAGCAAGGGAGGGACCAAGCCACTGTGGGCATTGTAGACTTTGCTGAAGAATTTGGCTACATTTTGTGAAACAAGAAAAAAATCCCCAAATGACTTCAGTAGAAGAATGTCATGGTCAGATTTTTGTTTAGCAAAGAGACCACTGTGGTGGCAGAAGCAAGAATTCATTGGAATGGGTGACAATGCATGATGGAAACCAATTAGGAAGCTGTTACATGGGAGAAAATGAGGGTCCAGACAAAGAATGGCTAAACAAATGCACACATGCTGCTGTTTTCCTAATCCAAGTCCAAGGCAGATATCATTAATTGATCATGGCACTCCCCCTCTGGGTCCAGATGAAATCTCATAATCCCACTCAATTTAGTACACAAGGCAGACATTACCAAAGGATTAATAGATGAAACCTCTTTGTAGCCTAGGTCAAGCACAAGTCATTGGTAGTGGAGATGGTTGGAAGTGGGGAAAGAGGCTGTAAATGTTTATGAAACCCCCAGACCATCAAGAGAGTCCTTTCTTTGAGTTATCCCTGTTACTGTAGTCAGATGTGTGATGACAGTCTATATTGCATATCACTCACAACTGTGTAGTGCTTTATAGCTTACAGTACCGTTTTCATATATTAATTTTCACTCTAATCCTGCAAGCAAAGCAGGGAAAGCAAGTCTCACTTTCCTTTCTTTGCAGCCTAAAAAATTGAGGTTTAGAGCACCTGGATTTCTTTAGCACTTTGGCTTCTTAAAGCACTTTCATCCCTTCTGCAAGCATTGCCTGAGAAACTGTTATCCTCAACTTTGTGCCATGCATTGAGGATACAGCTAAATATGACTTGATCATAGTATTTTTTTATTGCCCCATATTGAATTTATACCTTCTTTCAGATTGTCAGTTTCCTGAAGGCAAAGTCTTTGGAAAACATTACTGTTCCTAATCACAGCTGGTTGCCGCACACGAGTACTCCCCGCAGAGGCCAGGCACGCGGCCTGGATTTGTCTGACCTTGGCTGGAACATCAGAGCTCAGGGATCTAGTTGCAGATGAGCCTAGAGGTCTGTTTCTGATCAGCATGGCAGCCCTCTTTAATGCCTGCTAGTCATTTAACCTGGCAGAGAGCAAAGGCCTATCCCCCAAATAGAGTGTAAAACCATAACCACAACCTGTAAGACCTTGAACATGCAAATCCAGTGATTACCCAATAGCAAGTATGGGTTTACTGAGAGGCCCTGTGTTACAAACTCTAAGTCCAGATTCACATGGGTCCCACTGCACTGGCTGGAGGGGGACACCATGGGATGACTGACCTTCCAGCTTCACAATCCCTCACCATTTCAGAACCCTGAGGATGACTTGGAACCTGAATGCTTTTTAGGTTTCAAATTATCAAATCACTTGGGGATTTGGCAAGAAAGAGGAGCTGTGGGATTGGCTGGTGGTGATGTCACAGCCATGCCAGCACCGTCTAAGTGGCTGTCTGCCTCTTCGACTAGTCCTCAGCCCCATCTTGATTTATACGTGATATTTTATAATAGCCAAAGCGGCGATGCTCAAAGAAATTTCCTCAGCCTCGGCCTCCCCCAACCACCCCAGGCATGTTATAATGTTCCAGAAATACATGGCCTGTCATGTCGTATTACTTAAATATAGACCTGAGAAGCTTCTCTGTGCGACAGCATGATGTGAGTGCTACCCAGGAATGGCCCTGGGGAAGAGGGAGACAGAACACTATCATCTCAGTGTTCTTAAGTGGAGTTATTATCTCCTGGAGTCATTTCAATTAAAGCTGGAAAGCATGGAACCATGGTGCCCAACTCTCTTTTCTGGTATGTCCGGGTAGGAACACAGCACAGGATGTGGACCCAGAAGTCCTGCTCTGTTCCCCACGTCTGCCGCTCGCTGCCTGAGCATCTCGGGAGAGTCACACTTTCTAAGGTAGAGTTTTGTCCTCTGTAGAATGAGGGGTAATGATGCCACTTGCCAGGCGGGTTTTTGACGGGATCAAGTGAAAATACTTTATCAACTAGAGTTATGCAAATAGTGTTTAATAATCATAGTAATAACAATGATAATGAGACATTCCTATTAACCTCCATGAAACATCTGTTTTGTACAGAAGGGTATAATATTGTCAACATTAAGTGTCTGCTATTCTGCAGTTTTGCAGAGGACTTCGATATCCACTCTCTCGTGCTTATTATTTCCTATTTGTAAAGGAGGAAAGTATTACTCGAATGGTTCTAGTGAGTTTCACGAGTCACACAGGCAGTGAAGGAGCAGAGTGGGACCTTAACTCCCATCTTCTGAGCCCAGATCCACGCTCTTCTTCATGTGCTCCCCACACGCAAGAGTGGGGACAATGGTTGGTGTCACTGCCTGTGGGGTGCAGGACAGCATGGACAAGTCCCAGACACCCGGGACTCAGTTTCTCCATGCTGAGCAAACCCCTGGCTTCGGCCCATTTACATGGAGGCAACTGCTGTCTATACCTGACGCTTCTGTCTGAGGTGGTTGTGTTTATTGGTTTTGCTGTGCTCAGGTCCTTTGTGATGTGGTAACGGTGTCATCTGAGCTAATTGCACTGAAGCAATCCTGTCCACATGTTCTTCGGTGCTGAAAAAAATGTGTCAAGCAGACCCTTTGTGCTAAGGTATCTCTGCCCCACGGTCATTCTGTGCTCAGGCAACTGGGTCACCTTGTCCTTCTGTGCAAAGGTGTCCTTGGCTTCATTCCCTTGTGTTCTCTGGAATCCACATGCTCTAGTTTTTCCAAGTCAGTTTTTCTGGTCCTGGGATTTTTCTGAGCCTAATCCTCCTGGGTGCGGGTAATTCCTGAGTTCCCCTGGAAACAGAGCCTGAGGCAGAGGCAGTTGTGTGCAGGTCGTGTATTTAGGAAGGGAAGGCGCTGGAAAGTGGATGAGAGAGTGAAACAGCATAGGCGAGAAGGCCGTTACAAGGATATGCTCAGGAACCGGCCACTGCTGTGAGCGGCTTACGCTCATCCACAGGCCAGCTGGAGGAGCCTCATGAGATGGGTCTTGAAACTGTCAACTCAGAGTATGAAGGGAAAACATATTTACTTATCTTCTCTCTTCCTTTGGTCATCTGCTTGCCTGCATTTCCAGTTGCACATACACATGGCTACGCAGGTCCCCTGGTTGCTTTCACTTTCCATCAGAGAAGCCCCAGGGCAGGAAGAGGGAGTGTGCGATGTGCACCTAGGCAAAGAAAGCACTGTCAGGTAACCCCTGTGAGAACCTGGTCAGGATCCCAGCAGAACTGGCAGAGGTGGGAGCAGCTGGAGTAAAATAAGAAGTGGACCTGAGCAGATGAGAAGCAGTGGACACGAGGTGTCCCGGACCCCTACAGCGTCCCCCTGGGTCCTTCTGGTGATGGTGATTTCAAGGCAGGTGTTCGCCAGAGCTCCCCGGTGGGTGGGCATCTGGACTGACTGAGGTGATACCATCAGAGGGGACTGTCTCCTTGGCTGCCCACCCTCAGAGCTGTGGCTTGGCAGAGTCTGCCTCACTTGATGCAGACGCAGAGTGAGCATTTGATTCCAGGGTGACCGGTTCTCTCTGTGACCTGAGTCTGACACCAGCAGCAGCATAAGCCATTAAGGATTCAATAACGTGATTATGACAAGGCAGCACAGTGTGCAGAACAGAGAGGCACTCGGCCCCCTCAACAGCATGCTCCAGGCCTCACCGAGGGCCACTCCTTCAAATGAAGGGGGGTGTTGAGAATGCAGAGCAGAAAGATTGATAATTATTTGAAACAAGCTTAAACATTTGGATTGCTCCAACCGCCTTAAATCACTCTGCCATATTTATACTTGACTAGTGTTCTACATAACAACTTCTAAATCAAAGACTTTTGAAAAATTTCAATCACTGTGTTTTGAAGTGATTGAGAGCTCAGGGCGTGAGCAGTGTAGAAATAAGGCATATTAACATTATTAGCGCAACAAATTTCCTGAAGTAGTTACATTAAGAAATGATCAAGGCCTTAGCCTCTATAAAGGAAAGGGAGCGGCATGTGGTTCAGGCATTTGGTTTTGAAAGGATCTTAACTCTTTTGATGCTGAGAGGAGATCAACGGTCTGAAAATTGACGATTCCAAATGAATTGTGTTGTCAGGAAGAGATCTTCTGCCATATTAGGACAGTGGAAGAAAAGAAACTAGAGAGAGAGGGAAGGAGGAAGGAAAGAAACCACAAAAACAGCTCTTATTTAGAACTTATTATAAGCCAGGTGCTATGCCAAACACTTTACATATAATAATAACTGACATATATTCATCTCATTTACCTAATGGGGGTTAATCAACCCCCATAAGTCTGGGTATACACCAGACTCACTCCAGAGTGCCTGCTTTTAAAAGAGAGAAGGAAAGGGTATATTTCTAACCCCACAATGTGTCAGAGACAGTTTCTTATTTAAACCTCTGAAAATCCTTCTGAGAGATTACCTCTTATTCATCAGATAAGAAAACAGAAGCCCAAACAGGTTGGTGGGCGACATCACATGGCTTGTGAGTGGCAAACACAGGATTTTAATTTAGAGCTGTGCTTCAGGGCCTCTAGTTCCTATTTTGACATTTGTTAGGGGGTAGGTAATATGTGTGATGCACAAAAAGAACTAAATAATCATAATATTAACATGTTGAAATTAAAGACTTCTTTCTGTTTACTGGTATCAGGCAACCAGCCATGAAAATGAACACCCTTGCCAACAATAATAATTGTAAGAATTCCAGGCTATCATACAAAACCTTCTTACTACTAGTTCATGGATCTACTTCTCTGGAGCAAGTTATAGTAAAATATAAACTGAAAACAGACAGACTCTCAAAAGGTTCTTGCCATGGGACTCAGAAAGCAACGGTTTCAGAAACTAAACCGGTGGCCCTTTCTCATCAGTTCTCTCTTCTGATTGGGGTAATTGGGGTAGGCAGCGAGAGATAGGATAGATATTAAATACTTGTCAGCCTCCTCCTTAGTTCTGAGACATTCAGCCCTTCACTACCTGGTGCAAAAGGAGAAATCTCTGACTTTTTTTACTATTCCAAAAGAGTTAGGGTAGAATTTCTTAACACTTTAGGCTATATACTTCTAAGTAATTTGGATTTTCAAAATATTAAATAGAACAAATACAAGTTCTTTGGTTTCCCTACCTCCTCTTGCTCAAGGAAGGCTTAAACAAGGCTTGGAACTTAACAGAACTATCAATACTTTACCTATATTATCTAATTTAAACTTTGCAATATTACTATAAGGTCAGGCTTATTATCCTTGTTTCATGAGTGAGAAAACTATTGGAACTAAGTCTCATTCACATATTAAGAGTGATTTAATTTAAGCAGATAATAGTAGTTGCTCAATATTATGTTTGGAGTGATTCAATGATTGATAATCAGACTAATTCCGAACTGTGCTTCCAAATCTTTAAAATGAAAAAGACTTGACTCAGATGATCTCAAGTTCTCTTCCAACTCCTACTTTCTAGAATATCTACCAAGTTTAGGAAAGGGAAGAGAAGAAAGAAGAAAAGTTTTTTTTTTAAAGTTTCAGCAGTGTGTCACATGTTGTATCAGGCATTTTCCATTTAATTTTCACAAGAAACTTTGTGAGAAGGCTATCAGAATATCCATGAAACAGAGGAGAGAATGAAGATCAAAACGTTTGAATTGCCCAAGATCATGATGCTTGCAGTCGGCAGATCTGGAGCTTTAAGCCTATGTCTGAGCACAGAACCAACATTTTTTTCTCCCTTAAAGCCAGATGGTCCCTCTGCTGAGGCCTGTGCTGCAAAGACCACTTGCTTCCGCAGCTGGGTGATTATTGCCTTCTATGAGTCATCCTGCATCTACACTGGGTTTGGGAGACTTGGGAACCCTTGCTGGGCTAAGAAGCCTCATTGTAAAAGGACAAAACCTCAACTTCTGTCAGAGAAAATTGTGTGCTATAAACTGGCATTATATAGTTCAGATGAATTAATGCCAGGGACTTCTCCAGAGCGGTAGATTCCTTAGCTGCCTCTAATGTGAATAGCGCCTCCCCGAAGTCTTTCGATGTGGTAGTTCCCTGCAACATGCTCCAGTAGCACTTGGGAAACCTCTGTCACAGCAACCACCCCCACGACTGTAATTGCATGTTCAATGTTTGTCTTCCTTGATGGTTTCTAAGCCTCTTGAGAAAAGGGATTATGTTTCATTACCTGTAAATATTAGTTGTATCAACCCACCTAATGATGGGTGAACTGGGTAGCTTACCACAATTCACAGCCCCAGAACTCACCGGGTCCTGCTAATTTCTCCTCTCCAGATTGTGGCTCCCTTTAGTGTGTGGCTCTGCAGTGAAACATCCCACACTGTGGATTTATGGAGGTTTTCTCAGAATTTTGGCTTTTTTTCCCCTCAAAAGACTGGTGTGCTCATCCTTTGGTGCACAGTGTCCCTTAGGCCAACTTGAATAAGAAGAGAATAATACTGAAGTATGGGCTCCCTGGGTTGTGGTTGATATTGATAAGAGGTCAGAGTTGTAAAGGCACATCTCAGGGCAGGAGGGAGTATTTCTGGGGGGAGGAAAGAAAGAGAGAATCAGTGTTGCAGCAGGTGGCCAGGACATTTGAGAGCTAGGTGGGCTGAAGAGCATGGTTCAGTTCAAGCCTCTGAGTAGATATTATGTCTTAAGGTAAAGCTTTTACATAGTACCCGCTCCATGCAACGAGTCTGGGTGTACCAAAGTGAGGTGATGTTAGTGTGGGTACTCAGAAAATTATGAGAGGCAGTGCTTTATCCTCCATGTTTTCTGCCAAATATCCATGTACTTGGCTATATTCCAGTGATCGTAATGAGCTTTTGCATCTGTAGTAGCTGTGACTCCACTTGTAGGACTTGCTGGACTTTGCTCAAGTTGTCCTGAGCGTCACTTAGGACCAGGATTCTTGCAGTGAAAATGGGATGAGGAGGCAGCGACAATCAGTCCTAAATCCCGAAGCACACAGACAAATGAGATAATGAACGTGAAAGTGCTTTGTAAACTACAAGGTGCTATATAGCTGTGAGGGTCTTTATGGTGAATATCACGTGTAATCTGAACAGAAGTGTTGGAGTGACCCACGTTACACAGTGCTGTTTGAACAGCAAGGCCACCCCCTGGGCTGAGATTGTATGATTCTTTAGCACAGAAAAACCAAGACCAGGCCCTTGAACTTTTAGCTGAGTCTAGAAATGCAGATGACCATTCACCTTCATCTTCGTTTCTTTTGGGTTTTATAAGAGATGCTGGCTTGCGTAAGGGTGGGATTCACAGAAGGCATATTCCAGTGAAGACAACCCAAGGACGTTTGAAACCCCCTCTCCCTCTCCCTCGTTTGTGATGGCTTCAGCCCTCTTCTTAGTCAAGCCTTTTTGTTGGCAAGCTTCCTGGGGTGAATTCTGTCGAAGTTGGATGATTTTTGTAATATCGGATTCCTATAGCCATGGACAGAGCCCAGAGCCCACACTGCTGTTCATGTTTGATCTCCCATTCAACTTTCTGGAAGAAGTTGGCTGAACTGAGGATCAAAGATTTCTCCACTTGCTTCCCTTTCTCCCCTATGACAGCCTCAGTGCTAGCAGTTTAGCACAGCAGCAAATTAACTCCTTGACTGATCATCTGCTCAGAATTTCTCACATCCTTGCAGAAAGGGTAGTTGGGCTCAAGATTGCACAGGAGAGAACTTTTATTTCAGCTTGGATATATCTGCAGGTAAAGCTATAGTTCAGTTTTCATCCATGCCAGGGGAACTCCCAGGGGAGCCTGCTTATTCTGGCCAAGTGATTTTGTTTGCTAGACAAAACTCCTTGTAAGGAATTCCTCCATAAACATGAAGAACTTGAATGGTTCGATTGAAACATCTTGGTTTCTGGAATGATCAGACTGGAGACTTAAGAATTTTCTGCCATGAGTTGGGTTCTTCAGAGAGGAGGCATATCCTGTACAAAGAACACACATATGATCAGAGAATCTTATTTTCTGCTAATAAGATTTAATTAATACTCTACTGATTAATTGTGTCACCTTTTACCCCTCTAGGCATCAGTTTCCAAAGTCAGGCGATCATTCAGGGAAAAGATTAATTCTCAGTTTCCTACCCTGTGTCTGGCACTGTGCTGCTCTGTCCTCTAAGAGCTTGAGGTCTAGAGCAGTGCTCCATCACTGGGGGACCTTGTTAAAATGCAGATTCTGATTCCGTAGGTCTAGGGTTGGATCTGAGATTCTGCATTTTTAACCAGCTCTTGTGTGGAGCTGATATTGCTGGTCCTGAGAATGCACTTTGAGCAGGAAGCTGCTGGAGGAGCCAGTGTTCTTGTGTCAACCCAGAGAACGTCCAACAGATTTTAGCATCAGTTTAAATGGAAGCAGCATATATAACAGCTGGAAATGGCATTATTCTGATTGAAAGAGGAGAACACGGTAGGAATTGTTGACTATATCCAGCTCAGCCCTCCTCCCTTGGCCCTGCCTCTAGTTTCAGTCACTGATGTGGAAACTCACAGGGCACCTCCATGGTACCACTGAGACCACAGCAGGTACAGCTTGAAGTCCAGAACAGTGAATGATTTCCGGGTGTGCCTCTCACATTCTGTGGATGAGGATGAAAATGTAGAGAGATGTCATTAGCATTTTAAGGGCAGAAAGGAACATGGCCCCTGGGATAGCTAATTCTATCTGTGGGCTTTGCTAGGCCATAATACCCAGATATATGGTCAAACACCTGCCTGGATATTTCTGTGAAGGTATTTTTTAGTTGGGATTAACATTTAAACAAACAAGCTTTGAGTAAAGCAGATTACCCTCCATGACATGGTGGGCCTTGTCCAATCAGTTGAAGGCCTTAAGAGAAAACAAACTGAGGCCAGCTGAGGAAGAAGGAATTCTGCAGTCAGACTGCCTGGACGCAAGACTGCAACATCAACTCTTCCCGGTTCTCCAGCCTGCTGGCCTACCCTGAAGATTTTGGACTTGCCAGACAAATCCCTAATTTTGTGAGCTCCTTAAAATCTCTCTCACTCTTTCTCTCCTCCCACATCCTATTGGTTCTGTTTCTATGGAGAACTCTGAGCAAAACAGCTCCTTCAAGCAAAAAAGATTTTATTGAAATAGAATTGTCTCTTCTGACTTAAAGTATCCATGACAAATTGATTCTGCAAATGTGTGATTTGTGATCTGTGATCCTAGGTGTGGTCCTGGTGCCTTGAATCTGTGGAGGCCCTCGTGCCACACCTTCCTTTGTTGTAGTGAAACATGGAACCCAGCCTAGGCCTGGACTCAGGACATCTGAGTTGCTGCCTCTACTCTACTTTTAACACCCTGGGACTTGAGGGCAAGTCGTTTTCCCTGGCTGGGCCTTGGTGTCTTCCTTTATAAAAGAATGTGATGATCTATATCACCATTTTAAAAATGATTTTCTGTAGAATATTAGGATCCTTTGGAAAAAGACCTTCTGTCGCCAAGGAAGTTTAAAGAACGTTGCATGCATCATCCCCTTCTTAGAGTCACAATGAACATTCATTTCAAAGCTTTGAGAAGTCTTGCAGCAAAGAAGCCTACTTATTTTTTTTTTCCTCAAGCTTATTTGATGCCCAAATGTTAGTGACACCTAGTAAATCCAGCAGAAACATATTTTGGGAAATGCGATACTGGATGGTTGTTGTGGTCCACTTCAGCTCTCGGATTATTTATTCTTCTCATATGATTCAAATATTCAGAGACAGAAGCCAAGAGAAAAATTGGTCAAAATCTTTCCCATAATACTTGAAGGGTGTCCTGCTTTTTACATCCTTAAAATAGGAACGTTAATAGAACTTACCACATTGGGTTGTTGTAAGGATTAAGTTAAATAATGCATGTAAAGCACTTAGCACAGAGCCTAGCACCTAGTAGACAGCCAATAACTTTTTTTTTTAACCTTGAGCCAAAAATGGTCATATTTGAAGAGTTCAGTTTCTAAGAGGAACTCAGGCATTCAATCCTTCAAACCAAACCCAAACCATTTTATGCTTGGATTATTTCACCCTGGGTGAGGGGCGACTTCCAGGCATTTGAAAGCTCTGACATCCCTCTGGCAACCCAGGAGCACTCTGGAGCCAAGACACTAATGATTTAAGCGTTAATAAATCCAGAGATAGGTCATTCAATTTTCTTTTAAATGCAGATCATAAAAGAGGGAGGATTATTTGGGTAAAGATGTACTGAAAGTTTTACTGAATCTGAAGGCTTTGGAACATTTTTCTAGCAACTGACTAGGGTTAGTACCACACTGCATTTTCTCTACCCCACTGCTTAGAGGGGGGATATTTGAACCTTGAACAATATCCTACTTTCTTTCTGACCCTAAAAATACTCCAATAGCTATGTTATGCTTGCATAGCACTTTCATCCTGTCCAAGGTTTTTCCACATCTGTGTTCTCCTCTTCAACCTCCCAAAACCCACTGATTTAAGAAAGGCAGGTAGAATTGTCTATTTAACAGATGTGGAAACTGAGGCCCAGAAAGTTATATGATTTGTTCAAAGTCCCAAAATGAGTTGGCCAAAAGCCTGGACTGGAAGTGTCACCTCCTATCCCAAGTGCTGGGCTGTATGAACTGGACCTCACCCCTACCCAGGTGATCCATTGTCACAGGGACAGAGCCCTGGGATCTGAGCAGCTCCCTGTGGGATGCAGCAGATTGTTATGCAAGCTTGGTGGGCTCTGGCTAATCTTGCAGGGAACCCTTCAATCTGAATAACAATCAACAAGATTTTAAAGAAATTTGGGCCAATTTCCTGGAAGTCTATGATTAATCTAATTGCTGGGTTTTCCTCTGTTTTTGTCTCCCACTGTTAATTTCATTTATTTTTCTCTTTCTTCCCCGACACAGACTGCCTTGTCTCTGTACGCAGTTTTGTCACTGTTGTTATTTGTCCGTACATAGTTTATCATTGGCAATGCATTCAATGGGATTGTTGTACTCTCTGTTTGGGGAAGGAGAATCTTTCAATAGAGACAACATCACGCAGCAGGAAGAAAGAGCCACTGGGCTGCATTTCAGAGACCCTTTTACAAAGCCGTGCTCTGTGGATACCTGCTATGCCTCCCTGGCTCCTCAGATACCCTACAATTAAAGAGAGCTCCTGCTTCTCCTGGCCCCTCCCACCATTAAAGAATATCTGGGATTGCACGAGAAACTTTAGGGGCTGTGCTATGCTGCCAGCTGTTGTGAATACAGAAAGTAGTTCAAAAATAGATTCTGGTCAAACATAGTAGAAAATGCCTCCTTTCAGCAAGGGGGCTTGATTCTCTAAAGGACACATCAAAGGGACAGGAGATTGTGATAATATTCTCAGAACCAAGTGGACAAAGGCATTCCAGCACTTGGATTAAGAGAGAGGTTAGGGAATGAGTTGGGGAGAGATGGGAGGAGTAACAACAGGGCAACTGTCAACAGGGGCCACGACTATACCTGCTAGAGGAACCAGAGGTGGTCAGAGAGGCCTGGATAGAGATGGGGCCGTGCTAGTTCATCCACCAAGTGAATGAAGAGTGAAGTCAACTTTTCTGCTGCCTGTTTATCTTACCTTGCACGTACCTAGCTTGGAAGCATAACCAGTTCCAGGTTTTGACATGGGAGACCACAGATGAACAACTGGTCTGACCAAACAGCATCAGAAATGGTAAACCCTGGGTATAGCAGAGTGGCCTCACTACTGGGGATTAGGCACCAAGAAGAGGAGAGTGTGAACTTGACTCCAGGTCAGTCTGTCATCTGGGTCACCTGCCTTACCCACTGTGGGCTTCCTGGAGAAATGTACATGAAGTCAGCCAAGGTCTTGGTTCTTTATCTGCCTCCTACTCAAAGACTAAAGGGGCCCTGCCAGTGACTGTTTTGGAAGCCTAGAACTGTCTTCTCTTGCCAATCACCTACCAGAAGTCTGCAGAGGTATCAAGTACTTGATAGGTAACTCAGGAGGCAACAATAATAATGTCCCTTAATGTCTTAATGTCAGGCCCTTGATGTGTGCCAAGCACACATCTGCCTTATCTCATTGTTCCTCACCCTGAGTAGATACTCATGTAATAAATATTTATTTGATTATAAGGACCAGCTGCATGATTTGCAAGGCCCAGTGCAAAATGAAAAGTCAGGGACCATTGTTAAAAAAAAAAATCATTGAGAATTTCAAGATGGTAAGAGCAGAACCAAGCGCAGGGCCCTTCTGAGCATGGGGCCCTGTGGGGATGCACAGGTCACAAGCCCATGAAACCAGCCCTGCTTTTAACTACACCTGAGACATGGAGATGCTAAGTCATTTAATAAGCTGAGGGTCTGACTGCAGAACCTGAAGTTTGGACCACTCTGTGAAACTATGTCCAGCTAGATAGCTGGGTAAGGGGGGTGAATTCTCCAGCCCTGCCAAGATTCCCTTGTGACAAGCAACTTTGGGAGGAGCTATCTGATCCTGCTAGAGGGGCCTTGGTCTGGTGGCACCATGAGCATTGCTAGGGAGGCTCAGTGCATGGCCCGGGCTCCAGCCCCGACGCTCAGTACCCAAGCCTGCACCCTCTGGCTTTTCAGGCAGCAACTTCCACTGGACCACACTTGTCTCATCTAGAAACAATATTAGCTGTGAAAGCAAGAGCAATAGCAATGAGCACACCTGCATATTTAGACATGGCTTGCTCAGTTGGACCACAGTGCTCCCCCAGAGCTTATGAAGAGGAGACCTATGTCAGCCGACCTTCCACACACACTCCAGGCTATGCTCAGGCTGGGTTCATTGGTCCCAACTGCTCTGTCTTTTCCCCTACAGACATCGACAGAGATGGTGTAGGGGTTTATGTGGGATTTCTTGTGCTTGGGTTCCCCATTTCTCTTCTACATTTTCTCTTGTGACCTAGAGCTCCCTATGCCTCCACTTTTCAGAGTTGTTGAGATGTGGAAGCAGGCTAGGCTGGGGACTATCTTCCCTCCCCTTCACCACATGGGAGTTTGTATCTTGACCTCAGAAGCTTAAAGGTGAAGGCTGTCACCAGAATCTCCCTAGCTAGACTCAGCGACACTTGTATAGGTGTATAGGTATAGGGCACAGTTACAAATTGGACTACCATGTGAGGTCAGGAGGCCACCTACGCTTTTGTCTGGAATGGGAGGAGCATTTGGCCACTGGGGAGGTTGTTAGGACAAGTAACCCTATATCATGCTGGGTGTGGGAGATACAGCAACGAGTAAGGCACATTTCCACTTCCCTCCCAGAGTGTCTAGTCTAGCAGGCAACTTAGATAGCAAACAAATCATTTTACAAAGAACTATTTAATTACAGTTGTGAAAAGTGATGGGAAAACACAAGATGAGGTGAAAGTGCACACAGAGGTGGCCTGATCTGGTCACAGGGGTCATGAAAGGTCTGCAGAAGTGACATTTAGGCAGAACCTCAGCAAGGAATAGGAGTTTGTCAGTGCATGGGGTGAGGAGGCTGGCTAGAGGAGCATCCTGCAAAGGAAATAGCAACCCTACACCAGGAATGTGCCTGGCCTTTGCCTCTCTGGTGCCAGAGAGGGTCACCAGGAGAAATGCTGCCACAGAGAGTGCCTACTTGGTTGAGAATGGAACACAGAAGAGAATGGCAGGGAGAGAGAAGGAAAAATTAGAGGAAAAGAGGAAGAAGGTGCAGAAATCCGTGGGTAGAAATGAGACTATCAGCCTCCCGATTCTTATGTCAAAGAATGTGGGCCAACCCTCAACTGTAGGAGAAGAGGCCAGGCAGAGCTCAGAGCTTCCTGCTCCCTCCCAGGAAAGGTGCTCACAGCCCTGCAGCCATTCATCGGGAGCACACTCCACCCCTCCTCTGTGTCAGCCAGGACAGCTGGAGGACACTCACTGTGAATTGAACTGTGCAGCCCTTTCTACACTGCTCACCTTGCAGTGAAGGTAATCGTGATTTTGCAGAAGTGGCACGAGTGTTGAGGAGAGAATGCTTGTCGAGTGCCTAGCGTGGTGCTTAGCCTGTAGAAACCACTCAAGAGTATTTGCTGCTTCTGACATTCTGGAGTGGAAAAAAAGGAAGCTTTGGAGTTAGTGTGACTCAAGTTTGAAACCTGGTCGTCCCATTAGTTTTGTGATCTTGAGCCGATTACGTCACCTTTCTTAGTCCCACTTTCGTCATCTATAAAACAGGGATCATAGGACTTACTCACGCAAAGATCTACAGTTCATGGTTAAAAATCATCCCTTCCTCGTCATTTGCTTTTAATTTCTTAATCTGTTCATAAATTCAGCCTGCTTCAACATTTGAGGGAATGAGGGTCTTCCTTCAAGCAGGATGCTATCTGCTCATGGGCCCTTCTAAAGAACCCTGGATCCAGCCTGGAAGATGAAGAGCTCCAACATCCACTGCCTGCAGGTTGCAAATCCCATGTATATGCATCATCTCAGACGGCTCTCAGAAAGGGGCCTGGAGGTAGGAGATATCGCTGTGTTTCCTGGAGAAGAAAACAGAAGCTCAGAGAGGTCTATTTACTCCTTCAAATCATTGAATCTGACCCTAAATCCTCAACTCCAACCAGGAGAGCATACCCATTTACCAGCTGCAAAAAAAAAGTATGCTTGGGTTTACAAAGACCCAGAAAAAAGTTAAGTGAACTTCCTTGAAGTGATCCTCCAATAGGGACCAGTTTGGGGTAGATGCAGATTGGTAGAGGTGGCAGAGAGGGGGAGTGGGAGGTGTGCCAGAAGGGCTAAGTGTGCCTGTGGGGGCAGGCAGATCCCGGAGCTGTCTGCCACAAGAAGTAAATGTGAGCCCCAGACACTCCTCTGGGCCCCTCCCTCCCTCCCCAGCAAGAGCCTTCCTTCCAGCTAACCCGTGGGGCTCTGCTCACCCTCCCACCTGGGCTCCATCCAGCCCTGCTCCGCTCTTGCCAGGGGCTGGAGTGCTGGTGGCCGGCTCCTCCAGCTTGCCTCCATTGGCCTGAGTGCGTCCTAGCCCACTCTGGATATTAGAGCATTCTCTCGTTTGAAAGGCTCCTTTATTTTTAGTGCTAAATCAACAAAGCTGTTACTGTCATTTTCCATCAGACTGTCATCTTCCACGGATTCAAAATTACACTCAGCTGCAAACTATTGACACTCCTCTTAACAAAAAAATGGTTTTAATAAATCTTTACATTAGCCTATGAGATAAAAAAAAAATCTTTACCATGAAATATACAAGTGTATAAGTGTTTTATGAAAGTTTTATTAACTTTACAAAAGAAAAATTGGCAGTGGACCATGAACATCCTGTACTCCTAACACGTGGTTATAAATTACATGTTCTTTCCAATAACATCTGAAAAAGAGACTGTAATTTAAATTTCAAAACCACTTGGCATACCTACTATATAGTGCTGACATGAAGTAAAAGGAGGAACTAGAGAGGCCCAGACAAAGAAGGGAAATATAAAGACATCCTTAGCTAAAAAGCTGCTGATGGGTACAGTCCCCCCTCCAGCTGGACAGGGATCAAGTACTTGCTTGTCATATCATTCAATGCACTGTTCAATCTGGGATTCTTCCTTTCAACAAAAAGAGAACTTAAGTGCTAGTAATCATCGCTTGCAGAACTTTATCTCCCAGATACCTTCTTTATGTCAGGATTTCTCAATGACCGCTGCCGCTGGCAGAGAGATCAAAGTTGTTATTAAACACAAATGCAAACCCCAGCCCGTGCAGGAGGTGTGAGCCATGATGCTCCCTCCCTGGAATGCAAGCCTACCTCTACCTTACTGATTTTCCATTTTCTCTTCCTGCTTCTAAGGCTTTTAAGTCAACTTCCTATAGGGTCTGCCCAATATGGGGGTTGGGGGTCCAGCCTTACTTTGCAAGTGAGTGCTGGAGTGTCAAGAAAATTTTAGGACACTAAGGCCACCCAGTGGGATGCTTGGCATTTGAAGAAGCCCTCCGGAAGGGAGCAGATGGCAGGGATCTGGTGGTAGCCTGCAAAGTTCACTGCTTTGGGGAAAGCAGATATCTACCAGGATCTCCACAGCACTAAGCCTGCTTTCCAGGCAGAAACATCCGGGAAATGCAGAATTTGAAAGTCATACGAACCTGGATTCAAAATCCAATTTTGCTAGTCACTAGCTACATGATTCTGAGCAAGTTACTTAACCTCTCTCTTCTGTTCTGTGGCAGGTTTGAGTCATATTGAGAATGTCTGAATGTCTGAAGCAGTTTTCTTTGGTGTTCAAGCTCACCATTTACATAGCCTGAAGATGTGGTCCAGAGCCCACCCCTTCCAGCCCCAAGAATTTAGCATCTGTTGAAAATGTTAGGAAGAGGTGGAAGGAGGTTGGTGCACACCTGAGATTTCGAGGTTTCATTCAAGTGGTGAAATTTTCAGTTTGCCACTGACAAAATCTCAGCCTCTAAGAGGTGTCCCCAGGCTGGGCCGCCAGACCAGACAGTGCAGGCTGGGAGCTAGAAAACAATGCTGGGAAACACTCTTAGTTTGGTGGTGGGTGGCACTGCAAACTTCGCAGGGTTTCTGAGTCAAGAGCCAAGGTGCAGGTCTTAGAAGGAGCCTCCATGATGCGTCTTTCCATGATAGAAAGAATTTAAATTGATTTCCACTCAGACAAGGGACATTTTTATGGTTTTTACAGAAACACCCGAGATTAGAGACCCCTACTAACACAGCTTCCTCTGCCTTTCACCTTGGTATGTTTGATTTTTGAACCTGTTTTCTTAGTTGTTCGATTCATTTATTGAAACAAACTGAGGAAGAAACCTGTATGCTGGAATGACTTTGGCGATTAGATGATATGGGATCCAAGAGGCTTCATTTCCCATCACAAAAGGCAAATATGTGCCCTTAATGGAAAAGCACAACAACTTTTGACCAAATAAATTATTTTCTTCCAGTTCAAAATAAGTGATGGTCCTTACAAAGTAGAACTTGCCCTCCTTCCAAATGTGTTGAAGGAAAGTGACATGTGTCTTGGATGCAGAATTACAAGGACATCATGTTAATCTGCTGGGGTTGCATTGCCCTGGATGAGAAGGCAGCCAGACGGCCGGGGGTGGGGGGTGGCCTCACAGGCAGTGCCTGAGAACAGCTGTGACTGCATGGAGGTCACACTCGGGGACCAGGCAGGAGCCGGCAGTGGCCAGTCAGTGCTGCCCAAACTTCATTATGTAGGAAAAATGCACCCAGTAGCAAGATGCAGAAGATCTGAGAATCGGTGAGAAAAGTTCATTTGGACTGACAGGAACTTGATTAATTTCAAGCCTGGTGTGTTGCTACTGCCTCCCTGACTTAGTCTTCAGAATATTAATGAACAGTTCGAGGAGAAGATGAAGCACAGATGTACCTGGGGATGCAGCCCACCCTTCTTAATGGCAATAGCAGCAACAGCAGCAATAATGACAACAGTTATGGTGACGTGGGGAAAGGCTCACGTTTATTGAGGGCTCACCATGCACCAAGCACTGAGGTTGATATGCAGCATCTAATTTACTCCTCACAGCAATCCTGTGAAGTAGGGATTATGTGTTCTGATCTCCATTTTGCAGATGAAAACCCTTTGGCACAGAGAGGTAAAATAAGTCGCCCAAAGGCACACAGCCTGAGGTTTGTACCATGTGCAATCTTTCATTATCCAAGGCCTGGTCAAATTTGAACACCCACAATGTATGTCCACTTGAAGGCCAGACCTTCACAGGCCCTGATCTCCAGGCCTGACTGCCTTCTCCCATCCTGTCTCAGGATTCAACTAGGCATGTTCAGATTCTCACTGGAAGGCAGGAGGGGATCAGACACTGGTCTGGGGCATGTGTCAGGGCATCTGACCCAGGGGTAGGAGCTGACTTTGAGGTCTCCTGATGTCAGGTAAAGCCTGCCACATGAGGATGCAGCCCTCTCCCAGCTATAATGAGAAGGCTGGCCTTGTAGGTGGGCGGGACACAGCAATGGGGCAACCAGGCTGGTAGTCATAAACCGAGGCTGCTGTGGGCAGGAAGAAGTCCCTGCCACTAGCCAGGGCAGCAGGTGGGAGGGAGAGGTGAGGAGTTGGGGCAAGGAGTGGAACTCCTTGGCCTGGGACAGGTTGGCCAGGAATAGAGGGCCCGTGTCCTGGTGGGGGATGGTGGCAGGGCAGATAACTATCACACAGACTTGGGACCAAGCTTCAAGGCCAAATCCCGGGGTCAGACCCAGATTGTAGGGTACAAGGATGAGATGCTGTGAACATGGGGCCCCATGGAGGCACAAAGTCAGCCGTGAAAGAACTGCAAGAATGACTTGTGCCTAGATCATGGACTCTGAAGCCAGAACCTAACAGAACCCTGAACTCATTCACTGCTGCTCTCTCTCCCTTCCTTGCTCTCACCCTCCATTAATTTATTAATACATTCATTCCATATATATTATCTGAGCAACTATTCTGTGATAGATGAAGATAAATGAGGCACATGAGAGCTCCCAGTCTGTTAGGAGACAGTCCTGTAATCAAATGTATATACCAAGAAAAGGGTCATGGTTGTGGTTTAGACACAGGGCTCTGGAAACTTAGAGACGAGAGCACTGGATTCTGCCTGGAGCCATCTAGGGAGGCTTTCTGGAGGAGGTGAGGGAAAATGGAGTGCAATCGTGGAGCTTAATTCTTAACCAGGTAGACACAGGGCAATGAGGGAGGTGGTCATCGGGGAGGGAAGAGCTCTGGCAGCATATGGCCACTCTGAAATTGAAACCTGGGTGCAGACATGCAGGGTAAGGAGGGAAGGGACTCTTCTCATTTTCAGGGAATAAGACAGTTTGGTGTTCCAGGAGCCAATGGTGAACCAGTGTGAGAATCCGGGCCACTCCACTCTCAGTGCCCAGCCTGCCCATGTTAGGGAGCAGGGTGGCATTGCACAAGATTCTTTGGCTGCAGACAGACCTGATGGGATTCAAAGCTCAGCTACTCCCCCACTGAGGTGAAAATCCTTAGGAAACTGCTTACTTCTTTGAGTCTCAAGATCATCCTTATAAGAAAAAGGCATGGCTTTTAACACTAACCTCGTGGATTGGTCTGAAACATAAATGGAGAATTAAATCAGATAATGCCGGAACTGAATAACTTCTTGTTAGTGGAGCTTTGCCATTTGTCTTGCTTTGTTCATTTGTTTAGGGGAAGATTAGGGTGATTGCACATGCCAGGGAGATTGAACAGAGCTTTGGGACAGGGGACCCAAGTAGGAGGCTGTTAGTAACCGGGCATGAGGTAATCAGGACGGATGTGGCTGCAAACATGCTGTGCAGAGGACGGGTGGAGAAGATAACACTTATTAAACACCTACTGTGTGCCAGGAGTTACACTAAGAATTTGATTTACATCGTTTCATTCAATCCTTACCACAACCCAACTTTCCAATGTATGGCCTGGAAAATATGGTAGCTGGATGGAGAAAGGGGACTGATATTTATTCAGTGACAGCTAGTAGGCACCAATTGTTTTCCATTCAATATCTCACATATTCTTTCTATATATACATACACACACACAATATACACTCATACTAATTCTGGGAGAGTAATACTATACCCATTCTGTAGATGAGGAAGTAAGGAAGTTAATGGCTTGCTCGAGATTACACAGCAGCACAGCTGGCAGGCTCAGAACTTGAACTCAGCTCTTCTTGGCTCTGAAGTCTGTATTTTCCACCTCACTGGGTGTCAGAGAGGAAGAGGAGCATTCTGGTAGAAGATATTTCTCTTCCTACAGTCACTCACTCATTTTCAACACTTTTCTCTGTCCTCACCTTCTCTCCCTGTCTCTAGCCCACGTCAGCCAACAAGACTTCACAGCTGGGTTAAGACAAAAGACATCATTTAATGATTGAAAGCCCAAGGACACAGTAGCTTTCCTGGGCTCTTGTTAGCTTCTCTTTCTTCTTGAGACTGGTCTCCACATCAGGGGGGAGGCAGCAAGAAGGGTGGGAGCTAGGCTTTCGCCATTAGGAAGAGCAGGAGGGAAGGAATGTGAGGGGGAAAGCAACCTGGTTTGAGATGCAAAGGACAAGTGTTAAACTATTACTCTTCAACAGAGGTTTGCAACTGTCTATTCTCAATACTGATCTCTCTCTTAAAATGAAATACTACTTGAAAGCCCAACATACAAAGCACATGAAAGAGATTCTGCTTTTGTTGAGTTGGGTGGGGGTGGCCCGAAGGCCTGACCACTGATGTCCTACACCCTTGAACCACCTCTCAGGACCTCAGAGCTTCTTTGAACCCAGTTTGAAAATCATGGATCTGCTCTGTGACTCTGGATCCAGACTTTCCAATATGTGGCTAATTACTGCATAAGGATATAAAAGCCCCCATTTTGTAGGGATGCCTAGGTCTCTGATGGAGTGAGGTTAACCCTGTGTCATGACTCTTCAAAAGATAAAGGAAAGAAAAGTAAACTGAACACCTGGTAAGTACCATTTTCTGTATGAAGAAACATGCCCCAATTATTTTGTATAAAATTCTTGTAAGGGAGGACTTCTTCAGCCCCAGGCCCCATTTCTCAGATGACTTAAACTCTAAAGGGTTGGGTAGCATGGCCCAAGCTTACACGGGCAAGGAGTGGTCAGCACAGGAATTCAAACCACATCCTTTTATAGAAAGAAATATGCTCAATGTCAATCCTGTGCTAAGTGGTGTTTTATGTTAAGGAGGATGCAGAAGGCACCCAGGGTCTGCAGTGCTTCAGAGTCCCTCCTTACAGCACCAGAGATATGAAAGGGATGAGATATGAGCAACATGGTGCTATGCAGATCACTGGGGTGGGAACCAAGAAGTGGAGACTCTAGTCCTGGTTCTGCCCCTGATTTACCAGACAAGGGACCTCCCCGCCCAAGTTGCAGGACTGGGCTGAGGAATAATTGGATAGGACAGTGCTTTGGAGACTTGAAGTTGCTGTGAACAGATCAGGGGATTTTGTAGGATTGACTATGAATAAGACCAATTGCTAAATCTGTTTCTAATGAGTTAGCATCATTCTAACTCAAAAAGTGCACGGTATGCCACAGATGAACTCCATTAATGTACACCTCCTATGTGCCACAGAAGCTGGCAGCAGGGAAAGAGCCAGGGAGACAGAAACATAAGAACTGGGATGGATTTCTGGACTCAACACCTGCTAGCTGTGTGGCTTTGGGTAAATCACTCAATTTGCCCTTTTTGATCCTAAGTTTCCTACCTTTGAAAACTCTAGGTCACATGGTTATCACATGAATTAAAAGGTGTAAACATGTGCAAAGTGTCAAATGCAGCCTGTCAGCATGTATACAGTACATTTAAGTCTCCTTCCTTTGCTTTCCCCTCTCTACTCTCTGGACAGTAAAATAAATCACTAAAAATATGTGGCAGTTCCTTAAAAACAAACAAACAAACAAAAACCAAAAAAAACCCTCCTATTCATCCTTCAAAACCCAGATTAGTTGATACCTTTTTTTAGCAAATCTTCCTTGAGCCTCCAAAACAGAGCTCCCACCACCTCCAAGTCATCTGGGGACTTTGTGCTTGCCCTTATTACTCCCTGTTATAATTTCATGTTTTACATGTTGTAAATACTTACTGTTTTTATGTCTGTCTTCCCCAGAAGACTGTGAACTCCCTAGTTGGAGCCTGGCACATATGAGTTTGCACATTTGGGGAGTTGCACTCATAGTCAATAACCCGTGAGTAACCCCTACCATCAGCCCAGCCAGCATTCCACTGATGACGGGAAAGTGAGAGTGGCCTCCACCCGAAACTTGACAATTCCTCTGATCTGCTCTCCAGAAGAGTCCTGGGCTGTTAATCCGCTTTTGTGAAAAATAATTCTGCAGTGTCTGCCGGAAAAAACTCTGAAGGTAGGTGTGTGTGTGTGTACGTGTGTGTGAATGGAAAAACGTCTGCAGTCATTTTTTTGGCGCCCAATTCTTGGGCTTTTAAGAAGCAGGATTTTGCTGTTTTCTATGACTGCACCCAATATGATGGAAACATGATAAAAATGCCAAGTTCTGCTCCAGGCCAATTTTTTTTTTTTTTAATTCCAGCCTTATTCGAGTGAGAAACTGCCCCATGTCAGGACTAACCTGCTGAGAACACTGGAAAGAGCAAGGACTTTGCAATCCTGTGGTATCGGGTTGATCTCAGTTCTGGGCTCTGAAGCAACATGCTCATCTGTAAAATGGGACTGTGGGTACCTGCCTTGCAGGTTTGGGTAGGGATACGCGAGGCTGTGGATGCCCAATGCTTAGCAGAGCACTGCCGCCCCTTTCCTATTTCAGGTTACATCACTGAATCCTCACAACGGTCTATTATACAGAGCCATCCCCAACTTACAGGTGACGTGTTAAATTAAACTACATTGGGCTTGAGGATGCCTGTGTACCTTGAGTCCCTACATAATGAACTGTGACCTAACTTAGAAGTAAACCGATTGAAAGCCCAATTTAGGGGTATTTCTTTTTGTAACAAGTAGCTAAGTCTCAGCCAATCACAGCAGGCGAGCTTTAGCCAATCAGAGGCTGTCAACGCCTCAGGGCACGCCCACACAAGGCAAATGCTGCGCTCTAACCTCGGAAGCAGTTTGTGTACCTCACTTCCGTTTTCTGGCTCTGAGGGCTGCCTGCTTTGCAAATCGTTCTTTGCTCAATTAAACTTTGTTAAATTTAATTTGTTGAATGTTTCTCTTTTAACACTTGGAAGTGTGCACAAGGTGCCCCCGTGGGTGGGCAGCAGAGCTGAAGAAGGCAGGATTGTTGGACTCCAAAGGCCATGGGAAATGTGTCCCTCCTTCATATGGGAAGTCTGAAGTTTTTCATTTAGATTTGTCTCTTTAGCTGTAAAACGGACTTGTCACAGATGTCCTCTTAGCCAGTGCTCAGGTGCTCCCTTCGGGCTCTCCTCTGGCCACCCCCTGCTTCCTGACTGAGTTCATCAGGAGAATCCCTGGTACCAAAAGACAGGATCAGGCGTTGTTTTGTTTAAAGAATCTACTTTGCTCACTGCAGAGGCCAGGGCCTCCCAAACTCCCTTTTTTCCTCATCATGCAATGTACAAGTTTCCAAGAGGGGAAAAAAGTAAGCAACAGCGACTTCTGATGAGTGTGAAAAATGCAGCAGCGAAGCTGCAGAGATGGCTGTGTGGGGCTGGCAGGCTCCAGAAGGAACACTGTGGTCGGTCTCGGAGCAGCCTCAGCCAGGCAGCCTCCTCCCCAGCCATTTCTTTCGAAAAACCTCTGTGGAGCTGGTGAAATGAGTGGTGGGTACCAACTGCTGTCCAGGCCTCAGGGTGGCGGGGGCCGCGGGATGTAGTGGCCCTGTGGTGTGCTGCCCACTTCCCCCTTGAGTAAGGTACTTCCTCCCTCAGTAGACATGGCTGCTGGGTGCCGCCCTGGGGATGGCTCTAGCTGCTGCACCCAAGGTGACATCTCCTCCCTGCAGGCACAAAGCCCAGCCCTCCTGTACTCATTTGGGGCACTTTGAAGGACCATCCTGGCTCCAGTGCTGATCGTACATCAGCTGAGGCACTGCCCCTCTGTTGGCCCCCGCTTTCTTTCCTCAGGTCCTGCTCGGTGAGTACCTGTGTGCTGATCCAACAGCCTCACAGTCTGTGCCCAGAACTACACCTGCGACCAGGGAGGCCTCGGGTCTGGAAGGCTGAAAAACTTTGTTCTACACCCTGTTTTGTTACTAACTTTTGTGACCTTAGGCAAGTCCCAGCTTCTCTCTGGGCCTTCAACTACAAAATGAGTGGATGAGCAGATTCGACCTTAAGGTCATTTTCGCCTCGGACTGTCCTCGAGTTGAGCTGAAACCTGAGCTCAGGGCAATCCCATGAGATCTGGTCTCTGCTGAGTGGGGGACCAGACATTGCTGTTTGCCTGTGCCTATTTGAGGTCACTCTGTTTTTTCAGAGTAATCGTTAATAATGTCCCTGTCACTGTCAGAACTGCCTTGGTTTGAATGATAAATTTTTTTATTATCCTAGTTAAGACACTTTGCACATGAGGAGTGGAGCTGGGACTGGGGAAGAAAGAGTGAAGTCAGAGGGGTCCAAAGCGCTGTCCCTCTGTCCTCTGCGCTCTTTCCCTGGCTTGTCTCATCAGTAAGCCCCAGGCCTGCAGATTAGGCAGCTCCGCCTGTTTCCTCTGTGGTCCCTTTGTTCCCTGGGGTCTGCAGATGGAGGACACGCAGTACAGCCTGCCTTTATGGGGGCAGCAAAGAGTTAATGCAGCTCCCTGGGTGCCAGACAACAGCCTCATCAGCGGGCCCTGATTCTGATTAAACAGCTGTGCACACAGAGGTATAGACTATGTGTGTGTGAGCAAGCGAGACAGCGAGGGTGAGCAAGTGTGGGGGAAGGTGTGTTTGTAACTGAACATGTCTGAGAATACACGTGATGTGTGTTGTGTGTGGGTATGGCGGAGCACACGCAGGCACACAGATGCCTCTGCATGCATTGATTGGCATAGTGGAATACACATGTTTGAAAAGTAATTAATATATGTACATGTAGGACTGTGTATGCAAGTATGTGTATCTGCAGAGGAGTAAACGACCTATGTGAGTTTGTGAAGCATTTTGAAAATGACAAAGTATTTAAAAATAATAGTTATGATTAAAATGTGTAGTGTGGACCCAAGCAGATGGCTGTGCCCACATGTGCAAAGGTCTGTGTGGATGAGAAGAGCTAGGAGGGGCAGTGATGTACGTGGGCATTTGTGGAATGGGAAGGCCATCCAGGGCAACTGTCCCATTCCACAGATCAGGAAACTGGAATTCAAAGAAGTGACCCTTCCAAGATCACAAGATTACCTGTGAGGTAGATTATTATTCTATGTCACTCAATTCCTCACTCCCTCCTGCCATGTGACTTGCAGAGTAGGGGAGTGGGCACACTCTATTTCCCTGCCCCATTGCAGTTGGCCTTGACCGTGGGACTTGTTTTGACTAATGGGCTGTGAGTGGAAGTGAGGGGTGCCAGTTGAAGGTCAAGATCTCAAGGGGCACTGGCACTCTGTCATCACCTTAGGAACTTGCCGCAGGGAAGATGTTGCACCCGGGAAGATGAGAGATCCGTGGGACCCGCTGAATGCAGCCTGCAGCCTGGAAGCAAACCCAGCTGGTCCTGAAGCCTGAAGCAGAGCTGCCACCAGCATTTACCTGCCAAATCACAGTTCATCTGCATTTATGTGAGCATGGTCACTAATGTTTGTGGTAAGCCACTGAGATTTTAAAGTGGTCTGTGATACAAACGGCTGGCTAATGGTGCTGAGGATGTAGGCCCCACACCTCAGTTCCTAGGCTTGTCTGGGGTCGCCTGAGCAACCGGGTCCCATCCCAGACATGGTGATTTAATTTGCCTGGGTAATGGTCTGTGCTTTGGAATTTCTAAGAAAAATCCTCAGGTGATTGGAATGTGCAGTCAAGTTTTGAGACCCCTGCCCTACGCCATCGGGATGGGATGAGAGTGGCAAGCACAGCCTGATGGAGCTTTAAGTGCCAAGCCAAAGAGGTTGGGCTTAATTCTGAAAGTGACATGAGACCAGTGAA
Organism: Varecia variegata; assembly: GCA_028533085.1. Taxonomy (NCBI): domain Eukaryota; kingdom Metazoa; phylum Chordata; class Mammalia; order Primates; family Lemuridae; genus Varecia; species Varecia variegata. The sequence goes on along the minus strand of CM052438.1, from coordinate 147,620,333 downwards.
GGGTTTTAAGGAGGATGAGGACATGTTTACATTCATGTTTCAAAAGGATCCCCCAGGCAGTTCCAGGGCATTCTGGAAGCCAGGCCTTTATCTGGCTGGGCCCCAGGGTTTCCTGGTAGCCTGTGTCTGACCAGGTGTGTGATATACACTTATACCTGGTCACTCTTTCTGGCTCAGGACCCATTTCGAGCGCTCAATACACTCAAGTGGCCCCACCACTGCTAATGACTGTCTCAGATGGGAAGAAAGAAAAAAATCAGCCACTTTTCCCAGTGACCGCATGGCTGCTGCCTAATCCAGGCCTCTTTATCTCTATTTGGAATATTACAACCCCTCTACTGTGCGCTCCCCTTCCACAGCTCCTTCCTCCATGGAAAGCACACCTGATCCCGTTACTGCCCTGCGGGGCAGCTAGCCCCAGCTCCCGCTGCCTGTAGGACAGAGCCACACTCTTCCTCGAGGGGTTAAGGCCCCTTCTATTCAAGCCTGGATCTATCTGTCCAGCTTCATCTTCTACTGCAAGCTTTCAAGGGCATTAACATGAACTTAAACCCACCTGCAATTGCCTTCCTCTGTGCTTTCGAACACACCAATCTCTGGATCATTCTCCCTCAACATTTCCACCTGCCAAAGTCATACCAGACCTTACAGAGCCGACTTAGGGGCCTGCTTCTCCATGAAGTAGTCCTGGACTCCACAACCTCAGACAGAATGACTGCCTCCTTGCTCAGAGCCCTAAAGCCTTCCCTTTGTTCCCCTCCAGTTTCCATGTCCCCTCAGCCTTTGTGAGCCCCGGCGATGAGACCCCAGCACTCCCATCTTCTCTGGCGCCCCTGCTCCTAGCAGTGCCAGGGAGGCAGGAGGCACCAGGCAAGTGTGTGCTGAGTTGGCCTGAATTCCTTGCCTCATGTCTAGGCTGAAGGGACAGCAAGGGCAGTGGGGCTGGCCCCATGCCCTGGAGAGTCTCCCAGCAGCATCCCTTCTCCTCCCTCCCTGCCAGATTCTCAAGGATGCTCAGCCTTTGCCCTCCCCGAGGGCTCTGAGACAAATACATCTCCCAGAATGCTTTGCCCTCCCTTATCAGGACAAGGACTGGACCACTGACAGTTCTCTGGTCCACAAGCACAATGTCCTGGAAGGTCATGGGCTTTATCTTGTTTATGTCTGTGACTTTTCCTGAGGCTCTTCACGTCTTGACAGTGTCACGGAGCAGGCCTGCTGCCTGGGATGTGTCTGGAAAGTGGCCCACTCCTGCAGGGGCAGGGAAGAGCCAGTCGTCAATGCTGGTGGGGCATTCCAGGCCAGCTCATGATCAGTCTATTTTCAAACTTGAACACTGGGTCTGAAGCTGGGGTTGAGTATAAGCACATGGCACAGCATTAAGGGTAGGATGGAGCAGGACAGGAGCTAAGGGCACAATGGACCTTGTTCCTTCTTTGATTACCTGTAGTGACAAACTCCTGAAAATGTGGATATTTGGTGGGGCTGGGAAAGGAAGGGACCAAAAAGAAAAGAAAGTGAACTAAGAACTAAGAGTCCCTGCTGTGTGCCTGACACTAGAGAAAATAGCAAGTGCAAAGGCCCTGAGGTAGAAACGTGCTTAGTGTGTTCTGGGAATGCAAAGAGGCCAGTGCAGCTGGAGTGGACTGGGCAGGAAGAACAGTGTTAGGAGTTAAGGTCAGGAAGGTAGAGGAAGGCAAATTTATGTAAAGCCACAGTAAAGATCATGGCTTTTACTTTGAATGGGCAATTGCATGACCTGATTGGCTTTCCTAAAGGATTGTCCTGGTTGCTTTGGGGATCACAGGTCCCCGCTTCTTTCACAGTGGGGCTCTTTCTTCTGTCTTGTTCCTATGAGTTCTCTAGTACCTCGCATGGCATCTCTCACAGAGTCAGCACTCAATAATTATTTCTTGCAAGTGTTGGCCAGAATTCTGTCCCCAGCTTTTACTTAGGCTCACGATGAGTGTTGAAGGCATTGTGATTGTCACCCAGATGGACACTTTGTCTAGGAGCTTCTTCTCTTGTGGACCCTGTTCTCCAGTTGTCTGATGGGTAGAAATTGGCATATTGTGCCTCCCACAGCTGGCAAAAGCACAGCTGGATGTAATACTGTGCACATCTGGTACCCACATGTCTCACCATGGACTTGATAGTCAGCCAGATACCCGTGAATATGCTGTAGACAAGCAGAAAAAATGGCAGGTCCTAAGTGCTCGCAGCAGATGGTGAGCACAGGTGGCTTTCAAGATGTCCTGTGGGCATTTTTCCAGAGTGACTTGGGTGTCACGCCATTGCCAAAAGGCAAGGCTTCAAGCCCCAGGCACCTCAGTTCCCCCAAACACAAGCTCAAGTTTATACAGTTGGCAGGATTCTGGGTAGCTACTTTCCTCAGCCTCAATTTTCTCATCTGTAAAATGGGATGTATCTGAGCTGGAAGAACTTAAAAATCATTTGTCTGAAAGGTCTCATTGCACAAATGGGTATAAGTATGGTCTTAGATGAGTCTTTCCTTTCTCTGGGCCTTAGTTCTGTACAAAATAGGGATGTTTGCAAGAAAATCTCTTCCTCTGGCAAAGGGGGAAGGGTGTCCCTCTCTCGGAAACTCTAGTTGGCCCCTTTCTCTGGGAACAGACTGTCCCTTGCACTTCAGTTGATTGGGAAAAAAATGGACTTCTTTTTTGTTTTCTCTTTTTCATCCTTCCCACTTGTGAGGAGAACACTCCCTTAAGTGAAAATGGAGACTCTCAGGTGCAATTAATAGGTACTATAATTTTAAAACACAACATCACTGAAGCTATTTCCCCCCTAAAATGCTATTCAATTATAGGCATGGGCAAATTTGCAGGGGCCTATTTTAAGCATTGGAGTCTCCAGTACATTTTAGGGATGCTCTTTAAAAGACATGGCAACATGCAAAAATCCCAGATGTTTGCTCAATGCTCTCAGCGCCTTTGAGCTGAGTGCGGGAAGAAAGTGTCCGTCAGACCCCTCTGAGGAAGTGCAATTTAGGTTGGAACGCTTCACACAGCTCTACACCAACAGTCCCAGAAAGAAAGATGTTTCCTTCCTGGGAAAGGAGATTGAAATCCAAAGATTCCTGAGGGAGGAGACCACGTGGGGAGTAAGAGGAAGGAATTGAAGGCAGGGAGGGAGTTTGCCTTTTACCTGGAACTCACCTGGACTGCTGTTCCCTTTAGTCATTTCATTGAATCCCTACATAGCCCCTTGGAGGGAGGAAGCCCACCCCTCCAGTTCCCGGGAAACTGAGACCCAGAGAGGCCCCCATCTAGGAAGTGATGAACCCTGCACTTGGACCCAAGTTCCTGTCCCTCTCTTCCCTAGCCAGCGCAGGCAGCCTGCAGGGTGGCTCTGGCCACACACTCCAGAGCCAGACAGCTGCTCATTCTGCTGGAAGACCTTGGGCAAGCCACTTAACCTCTCTGTGCCTCAGTCTCCTCATCTACAATGGGGCTTGTAGCTGTAGCTGCCTCACAGGGCTGCTGTGAGGATTAAGACTTCATGCATAGCAAACCTCAGCGGTGTTAGGTACATGCGTGCTTGGCCCATGGTAAGAGCTACACAAAATTAGCCCTTGTTCAGATTACCCTAACATGAGCTGAGCTGGAGTCGTTATAATAGCTTGGGAATATGGAGAAGTGGTGGTATTATCCTCACCTCGCTCCACCATCAAGGCAGCCCTAGGCTCCCACACCTCCAAAGTCTTCTTTCCTGCTGCATCTTTCTCAATTCCTCTCCCTTCCTTTATGACCTGGGGGGTCGTGCCTCCCTGTTTTTCACTTGTTCCCTGTGTCTTTCAACACTGAGCATGAACTTGGGAAACCATTGTGGAGTCAATCACCAAACTTGCCATTTAACATCTCTGTTGACTGTGAGCAAATTTTTTTAAGATTTCAAGGGCTTGGTTTCTCCATCTGTAAAATGGAGATAATATTACATCTCTCAGAGACTGTTGTGATAATTAAAATGTCATTAACATATGCAAGGTCTTAGATGATTAATTGCTTGTTCGATTTTTGCTATTATTATTATCGCTGCTTAAAATGCTAAATTTAATTTCCTTTTCTAATTTCTACCTGTCATTTTAAGAGCCAGATAAAATTCTACATTTCATTCCTATCCCCCATACAATCTTCCCTCCTTATGCACCTTGTCCATCCCCTAAATTCCCTATGGCAGCACCCATAAGAGAAGGCTGGGTCTTCTGGACTAGTATCTATGTACCTTTCTGCTTCCTGGGAAGTCTGGATCTGCTCTTGACCGTCTGTAAGTGAAAGGCTGGCTTTCCCTGTGGTGCTGTGGTGCTTGAATCAAACTAGAGGTGGCTGCTTTGTCTTTTATGGGTACGATGGTCTTGGATCTTCATTCCTAAAGAAACATACCTTTAGTGGGGTGGGATATCAGAGATGATTAAATCAATCTCTCCATTGTCCTGGGGAGGCAACAGAGGTCCAGAAACAAAAATTATTTCCCCCAAATCACAAAAGCACAGGGAATCCGCAAGGCAGATCACAAAGAGTAGAGGCTTTGGAATCAGAGAACAAATCCTCAAATTTAAGCTCCTCTACTAACCATTTATGACTTTGGGCAAGTCATTTAACCTCTCTGGAGCTTGGCTCTACTTCTGTTGAATGGGTACATGAACACATATCTGAAGACTGTTATATTTAATGGGCTGACATAGAAACTTTACAGCACGGAGTGGGATAACGATTCTTACTGCATAGGGTTATGGAATGTTGAATGAGACAATTTCCTCCCACTGCCCCTGGCCAACTTGTTTTTCCCTGAACAATTGGCTTTGAGGGTCTGTCACGGGCATTGAGAGCTGATCTCCAGCCAGAGCCCTGGTGGTCCTCTAGCACCTAAAACCCAAACCCCAGCTTCAGTCCCAGGGTTGCAGCGTGCAGTGCAAAGGCCTCGCTGGGCCCTTCGGCAGTGCTGTCTCTACACCCATCTGGTTTGGTTCTCATCTTTTTAGCAGAGAGGATGGGATGCTGCTGTCCAACATATTTAAAAGCAAACAAAAAACATCTTGCCCTGGATATTCTGTTAACGTTAATAACAGTCATCACACCACACCCGTGGTGGAGGCCAGGGCAAATGCTCTCTTGGAAGAGGTATTTTTTCCAAATTCCTTTATTGTCAGTGCTTGGCTGGAAAATCAAGTGGCTCTGCCTTAAGGAAAATTTCTAGGTTCAGCTTCCTTTTCTTTTCCTGGGTGTGCATAGATATGTGCACCTCCTTATGCACCACCTTCCCTATCACCAAGACCCACCCTGGGGGATGTGTTGGCCATAAGTGAGTCTATGTCAGCAGAATGGCACTGTGCCCTTAACAAAGGCAGAGGAGGCTGTCTAAGTTGGCAGGGCCCAGGCATCCCACAGTTGAAATGTCCACCTAAATGCCTTTGGCAGGTTCCAGAACCTATATTTCATTCCTCCCAATCTGGGAGATGCCAAGAGAGAAATCTGATTTTGCTTTCAAGCCCTCAAGCTTCAGTGATATTTGTGAAAAATAAGTATTTTCAGTGAACACTTCTGAGTGGCAGCCATAAGCAGGGATCCACTGGGCATAATTCATGTGTTGCACAGAAGGGCCTGCCCCTCTGCTGAGCACGCATTCCTGCTCAGAAATTAATTTGTGACTATATCGCTAAGGAGTGCAGTTCAGAGCAACAAAACCAACTGTGGCTGATGTAAGCATAAGGGAATTTATTGGAAGGCTAACAGGAGCTTAATGAATCAGTGGGAAAGTTGGAGAACCAGGCTCAGAGATGGGCTGGAATCAAAAAATGCAGAATTAGGAACTACAGGTATATTTTCATAACAGGAGTAGTTGGATCAGAGAGCTGCGGGGATAAATGAACTCTGACCACCTCTTTCATCTTTGTATTATTTGCTCAGAAATCAGACTCCTCAGAGAGAGCATCAGCTGGCCAAGCTTGGCCACATATCTGCCCCAGGTCTGGCAGAGAAGCCCTCAGTGATCCCAGGCTGGGAGAGGAGGCATCTGGATTTACCATTCCACCAAGATTGCAGATAACAGGAGAAAAGAAATTACTCTAAAAAATTAAGATCTGGTTGCAATGGAGAGTAGAAGCTTTGCAGCCAAAAAAAAAAAAAAAAAAAAACCTTCTACCTATATTTTCACAGTTTAGAGAGAGTGTGTGTGTGCGTGTGTGTGTGTGTGTGTGTGTGTGTGTGTGTTCTCCCACCCTCAGCACACATCTGTTGGCAGTGTGCTCAGATCTGGTCCCATCTGGATGGGTTCAGAAGACAAGAACCCTCACCCAAGCTCTGGACATCACCACTACGTGTGACTCTGGACAAGTCCCTCCCTCTCTGGTCCCTCTCTCCCATCCGAGCAATGACAGAGCAGGTTCACAATTGCTGCGGACCTTCCATTTCTTGGACTCCTTTGGCCTTGCCTTCCTCATGCTGTCCCGGGCTGAGTCTTCATCTCAGATCCCACTGCTCCTTCACCCTCCCTGGGGATCCAATCCAGTCTCCCTGAGATCACTTAATCTCACCTACCACTCTCAAAGAACTCAGCATTAGCAAACTCCTGCGAGGCTCAGACGCCCCTATTGGCCTCAGTGAAGGCACAGAGCAGGGTCTGGCATCCCCCACCCCACCTCACCCCACATAAACGTGCCTGCCTCCACTGGCAGTGAAACCACTTGGAAAACTTGTAAAGAGGTAGCTTCAAGGACAGGTAAGGAGCGATCCGAGGCAGGGGAAAGCCTGCAGAGACAGAACTTCATTCTTTGCTCCCTGGAACCCTCAGGGCATTAGGCCCTGCCAGGGATTTTTGAAAGAACCTGGCTCAGCCCCACCTTGGCAGAAACCCCCCCCTCTCTGTGCTCTCTTCCTGTGTTGTGACAGATGCTGCTCTGATACCCTTGGTACCCAGCTCCCAAAGAAGAAAACAGATCACCCATCACTAGGTAATTACAGAGCAACTGAAAGGCCATTTAGCTACTGTGTGATAAGCAATAGACTATTTTAATAATAACCAATTACCATACATTATAGTATATCATTTGGCATTTGATGATCTACCGGGGTCTCACCTGTTCCTTCCTTTATGGAGCGTTTCACGGCTGTTCACACCTTCCTCAACAGAAGTTGTGTCAGTTTCTAATTGAAGCACTATTTTTAGGAAAGAGTTAGGAAAAGTTAGTAGAGGTGGTGTAAATTATATCATGCCAAGTAGAAGGATGCATTCTGCCACGTGTCTTCTCTGACAGCTCTGCCATTACATCGCACTCGGCAGGGTGGCGAACAAGACGTGTTTCATGATCTGCATTAGCCTTTCCACATTAAGGCAGGTGGAAGCCTGGAGGCCTGCTGTCCAGGCAGACATGTGGACAATCCAAACACACACTCGCTCTCTGCTCTGACCATCCCTTCCCTGGCTGGGCCGTGTGCTTACTGCCTGTTGAGTGTGAAGTCGCAGGGCTGAGCATCCTACTACGGGGTCTGCCCTGGATGCCAGAGCAGAGTCTTCCCAGGCCACAGTGGTTCTTCCAGGGGCAGGAAAGATGCCCCTCTGCCCTCTAAGATCTGCTCAGCCTATTCCCCTGGCCTGGGCTCCCCTCTTTAAATTCACCCACTCGATCACTTCTCTAAGGCAGAAGCCTGCCAACGGGACAGCCAGGCCAGTCCTGGGTCCAGTGCCCACCCACACAACATTTCTGTATCCATTTTATCCTTTTCACAGTCTGCCCCATGCAGAGACTTAGCTCTTAATCCTCTCCTCCCAAGAAGGTGCCCGGGGTCCTCATGCACATTTTCTGCCCTTTTCGTACATGCACATACTTATGTTCAACCTCCAATGGAACCCTCTGTTATGAATTCCCAGGTGTGTAAAGTTGTAGTGGTTTCTGTTTGGGACAGGCCTTTGGGATCGCAGAGTTCACTCTTCTGTCCTCATAAAGCAGACACGGCCCAATCCATCAGATGCTGTCATCATGGCCACATCCAAACACTTTCCCAGGCTGCCAATACCCCTTTCCTGGATTATGGCAGCAGCCTCCTTGCTGGTTTCCCTGCTCCCACCATGCCCCTCCAACCAATGCTCAAAACAGCAGTCAGAGGGATTTTGTTAAAAGAATATTCAGATCACAGATTACTCCTTTGCTCAAATTTCCCAAATGGCTTCCCGTCTCATTCAGAATAAATGATGAATAGACATCATTTAAAAAATTTAGAATAGATATAAATGTCTTTTTAAAAAATTCAGAATAAAAAATAAAATCAAAACTCACTCACTACAAAGTCCTATATAATCTGTCACCTCTTCATGCTACCCCCTCCTCCCCCAGTTACCTTGTTGCCGCTCCCTCTTGCACTTCTAGTTCACCTTGCTCACTCGAGTCCAGCCGCACTGACCCATCTACAATGTCTTTGGACAAAATGTGGCAGTTTTACTTTGAAAAAAAGTCATTACATCTTCTGTGATGCTTTTAATAAAAAAACAAGTTTTATTCTCACTCTCACATTATTTTCAAAAGTTACTTATAAATGAAGTAGAATTTAGACTACCCTTTTGAGTTTTTGGATAGGGATCTCTTAGTTGTGGCAACAGAATCCCACTCAAACTAGGATGTAGCCAAAAAGGTGGATCTTAGAGAAGGCAGAACCGTTTCATGGGACATGAAGACCCAAAGTGCTTCCAAGCCCTGGTGGACTGAATTCAGGAGCTGGGAGACATCTAGACCAAGGCAGCTGAACATTTTTGTGGGGAATGGACAGGGAAAGTGCAGGTTAAGTATTTCTTGCCCCAAATAGGATGACTCTGGAATGGGAGAAGTTGGATACACAGATAAAAGACAAGAGTGGCCTGGAGGAAAATGGCCAGGGAGCTGAGGAGCTGAAGAAGAGAGAAACAGGAGAAATGGGCAAATGCAAGGTGGAGACTGTAGGGATGGTGTCTTCCATCCTCCTGGGAAATGGGCCCACACCAGCTGAAAACCAAAGACATGGTGCATGGGAATGGGGAAAAGTAAGCAATACAGCCTGGAGACCAGCTCAGAATTCCCCAACTCAAGCTCAAATGACACTTGGTCCTTCATCATAGCCATACTTTTGTTTAAAAAATCACAACCATTTTACTAAGCATTGGCCACCATGCTAAGCTCAGTGAAAGATCCAGAGAAGTATAAATTCCTCCCTTTTAGCAGCTTACAATCCAATTAGAAAGGGAAAACACACATTGGTGGATTATTTAAATAATAGCTAAAAAAAAATAGCTCTGAGTGCTAGAAAGAGCATGAGTTGAAAGTCAAACAGATCTAGATTTGAATCCTGGCACCCCCACTTACAAAATGTACCTTAGGTAAGTTTCCTAAACCCTCTATGCTTCAGTTTCCTCATCTTAAAAAATGGGAATAATAATGGCCAAATGATTGAGCCAGAACTTGACCTTGGACCTCTGTTCAGTTGCATTGGCTGCTTTGACTTGCCCGGTTCGGGGTCCCTGCTCCTTTTGCGGCTGTGCCATGATGTGAACCTCTCCTAGGACTGGGCCTCTCTGGGCCTTGAGTCAAGCCTCATCCTAGGAAAGCCAAGAGGAAGACGGGCATGTGACTCTTGGTCACTCACTATCTCAGCCTGTGACTGGCCGTGTCAGCTCCCTCTGTTCCCTGCAGTTGCCCTCTCTTGCTCATGAACTTCCTCCTCTTTGGGACCATTGTCCACTCTGCCTCATTCCCAGCTCCTGCAATCCCGATTTTCCCATAAAATGGGCCACGTGATACCAATTATAGGTCCGCTCCACACAAGGCTCGAGGGTCAGTCCTGTCCTCAGCTTGTGGCACTTCAGGTAGCTATTGTTGGGGACATGAGGGGTCTTAGTATGGCCACCCTGGCTGCAGCCTGACACAAATCTCAGGGCCCAGCACCAACTGGTTCCCATTCCCATTACCTGGGCCTGACTTACTGACCATTTCACTCCAGCCTGGGGGCAGGTGTTGGTTCTGATGCCCCATTCCCTGCGCTGTCTTCAGTCAAGTCAAAGTGTATTTCTGTTGCTCTGGGCCCACCCTGAGGGAGGCTCTTGAGTCCTAATGATGACTCAGATGTAGTCTCTCAGTCACTCTGGAAAAGAAACAGTCTCACAAGCAACAGAACATTCAGCACCATGGGTTAACCACTTACTGTGCGTCAGATACTGGCCATACAATGATGAAAACGACAGACAGCATGCCTACCCTTGTGGAGCTGAGAGTGTGAGTTCCATCGCAGACCAGTAAGCGATCACAGACCAGTGGGCAAGTGTACGATGGGGGAATACCGGTTGCTAAGTGGAAACACAGCAAGGGCGTGTCATGTGGTCCGACCATTAGGATTGTGGTGCGTCTGGCTAAGAATGGCTCCCATAGCAGTCATGTCCGACCACAGCATAAATAGTTCTCTAGGCAACAGGGAGTGGGAGTGAATGCAGGTGGTGGGGCTGTGGCAGGAGAGGTGGGAATAACTTCCAAGCAAAGGGAATCCTATACACCTGGTAAAAGAAGATAAGAGGAAACCTGTTGTGTTGATGAAACACACCCTTTAAAGATTCTAACTCAGTAGCAATGGTCATCTTGAGCAAATTGTTTAGTCTCTCTGTCCTCACTTCCCTCATTTATAAATATATATAATAACAATGCCCACTTCATAGGTTTATCATAAAGATTCAATGACTTAACCCATGTAAAGCTTTAAAAAGTCCCAGGCATATAGAAAATTAGACACTGCTGTTCCTAAGACCAGTCCCCTCCTCCTGGAATAAACCAAAACAGCACCTGTGAGATAATGCAGACAGCAGAAGAGGGTGGAGGTCAGCAAGTCAGGGAAAGGGAAAATTAGTGGAATTCCCCTCAAATAAACAAAAACATACAATGTCTCCATAATTAAGTAAAATTTTTGACAGCAAATGCTTCCATAAGATAGGGCAGCTGCTCAGTTGGTCCGTTATTGTTGGTTTCTCAATTTTGTGGAATCCTCAGGTTTCCCTCCCTTTGAACAGTTGGGGCAAAGGAAGAAGCATGGCCTTTGGGTTCAGACCAAACTGAGTTTGAAAACTGACTGCCACACCCTGGTTATGTGACATTGGGAAGCTCATTTAAATTCCACGAACCTCAGCTTCTTTATCTGCAAAGTGGGCACAATTCCATCTGCCCGTAGATGCAGAGATGAGAAAGCACAGTCTTTCTCCGTAGGCTGGTATGATATGTGGCTGAGCCAGGCAGTCTCCTTCCTCTTGGATCTCACATCTACCAGCATACTCAAGAGAAGTTTCCTGCAAGCAAAAGGAAGACCAAGATACCCTGGACTTGAGCAGAGATGAGCTCTCAGGAAGTGAATTTTTAGAGAGCTGGCACTGAGGATGCCTTCTGTACCCTCTTCCTTGGAGGATTTGGGGCACTGGCATTCTCAGGGCCAAGTCCTTTCCAGGACTGTGAGGGTCAGAGGAACTCACAAGGAGAAATGCAGACCTCCTTCAGTGTTCCATATCCCGCTGCCCCCAGCTGGGCTGTCAGCCCAGGAGTCATTAGCAGGTGGCAGGGCCGAGTGTGGGGCCATCAGTCAGAGGAGGATGTCTGCTGCAGTTCCTGGGATGCAATGGTGCCCCGAGGAGCCATTGGCAGTAATGATGATGGGTATTTAAGCAAATGAACTGTTAATGACCAGGCAGAGGTGAGCTGCCTCCCAGACCAGCTGGAGCCCAGAGCTGGCAAAGGAGGGTGAGGTAGAAATGAGGAGAGACTGGAGAGGAGAGAGACTCCATTTTCTTCTCAGAAATTAGTTCCTCTTGGGAGTCTTGGCTTGCTATGGGGAACACCTGCTTTATCTGCTGTCCCCTACCCCAGGACTCCCCATCACTTCCGTGAATTATTGCCAAGAAGCTCCTGGCTGCCCTACCCAGGTACACCTCCCCCACCCCCATCTTTCTAGCTCCGTCCTTCCTGCCACATAGTGCAAAGGAGTCTTGTCTCAAGCCCACATCAGCAGAGAAAGCACAGCAGGGATGCTGGCCAGCTCGCTCAGGCCTGGTGGATCCTGGGGAGTGAGTGACTGGGGAAGATGAAAGTGGCCACATTAAAAACCACACCATCCACTCATAATAGCACTGCTACGATATCTGTGTATGGAGTGTCAAATACGTGCCATTGTTCTAAACTCTTAATTAACATTGTTTAATTCATTCCCCACACAATCCTTGAAGTTGACATTGATACTCCCATTTAACAGAGGAGGAAACTGAGGCTCAAACAGATGCGATGATTTGCCCAGAGATTAGGGAACCAGACGTTGGTAAGAAACTATGTCCAAGAGTCAGTAGAGAGAGTAAAACTAGAGCATTTCAATATTCCAAACTTTCATCCCCCAAAGCACAATGTAGGGAGCGCAAAGGATCCCGGAATCTGGCCTGGGAAGACTTTGAACTGAGAACAGGAGGTGGAGCCAAGATCGAGGTGTTCGCCCTTCAGATTCACTTGGAGTCTGATGGACAGGAGGCAGGTGGCCTCAACATCCATCCCGCAGGTGGATGTGCTTGTTCCAGCCTCTTTATACTCCCACTTTGCCCCTTCCCATTAGGTCCACCCAAATCCAGGATGGTGAAAGAATGTGTTATCTGGCAAAAAGCATCAGCTCTGCCCTTAGTCAGAACCTGCCATATCCTTGCTGTGTAATCTTGGGGAAATTACTTAACCACTCTGCACCTATTTTCTCATATGTAAAATGGAATTGTAATAATTCTCAAAGAAATAAATAGACAAAACCAAAATCAGTAATATCAATGTGGTATATGAGGCAGATCTTTTATTTCTTGGCTCTGATTCCTGACAGTAGGTGGATTGGGTAACCCCTTTGAATTTTTCCTACCTGGCAGGATCACTTTAAAGATTAGAGATGATGTGAATAAAATACCTAGTATGTAATCACTCATCAAAAAGAGTAACTGCAACTAATCTTTTTATCAATTAGGCATATATGGTGCCTGACCCAATGCCTGGGTCTGGCAGTGAGTTCACTTTCCCTGATCCTGCTCTTCTGCCCTCTTCCTTAAGAAACTCCTTTGTGCCCTCTCCAGGAAGGTTTATCCTGCCACCTACAGTACCGTATCTCCCCTGGGCTCAAAAATTTCTTTCAGTCCATTAGCGAGTAACCAAAGCTCATCTCATATGGTCCACTAGTACTTCATTTGTTGCTGAGCTATCACTCTGAAACTTCATGAGAAGCTGTGTGAATTTGTACACATAACTTTCCTTCTCTGAGCTTCAGTTTCCTTAAGAACAGAGGGAGGTTTGGACTAGAACTGGTCTTCTGTCTCCAAACCACAGGATTTTACAGGACCTCAGTCTGTCCTGGGGCACAGCCCACACCCTCTCTCCTCCCAGATTTAATACACTCTCCCTCAAGTGCCCTTACCCCACCTCAGTATCCTAGGACCTGTTTTAAATGCCACTTCTGCCATGAAGTTTCGTTAATCCCCTCCAGGCAGAGGTGATTTCCCCTTGAAATTCCAGAATCTTTGGCTTTCCCCAATGGCCCACGTGGATCTTCCTGGACTTCACTTAGAACTGTCCTCCCTCCTACAGAAGTGAAAATCCCTAATCACAGAGGTGTGAGTCGTGCATCCTCCTGTCTTCTTCAGCATTAACACTCTGAGCCTTGCTTGATAAGTGCCCCTGAACCTTGGGGCTTTGTTTTGGGGACAGCAAAGGGACCAAAGATGTACTATACAACCCTTAACAAGGAGCTTACATATTCAAGTCATCAACTCTGCTAAAGGGGGACAAATCCACATGGGAATCCCTGGGTATCAACTGCACCTGCACCCCATCTTTCTCTGTTCCCAGATGGCCTTTCTGTAGCAAGATTATCTCCATTTCATTGCACTTCTTTTGACACCTGTGCTAGGAGCTCTAGACCAGAGCGAATTCCCTGACTCCAGACACTATATTTTTCTTCTGCTGTAACTGGCATCTGTTCAGGCGGATGAGTGAATATTTATTAGATCTCAGCAGGTTTCGGTCATTTTAATTGTTTTCTAGTGAAAAGTGCTCATGGCTGAAACCAGACCTTGTTGGCCGTTTATCAGGTCAGCTAAGTGAAAGGGGAGCTGCGTAGAGATGGGAGCTCAGGCAGGTCCAGGAAATTTTGGCTGCAGAAAGAAGTCACACCAAAGAAAAATGAGTCCCTGGACGGTCATCTGGAACTGATGGATTAAGAGATAAGCACCGGAGTTGTGATCTGGACACACAGAATCACTGGACCAACCATTCTCATAATTAGATGCAAGTGGCAAGCGTTTAGTGTATTTTTTTAACTTTTAGAAGTGCATGGAGCAAAAGCCATTGGAAATGGCAATAGCATTTTTTTGAAAAAGAGGTTGGGGAGAAGTGAGCAATATTTATTAAGTGCCTAATATATACTATGCGCTTAACATCAATTGGTGGTTCCCTTATTTTTATTTATTTATTTTTTTTTGCAGAAAAACATTTTTATCACATGCATAAGCCCAACATGTAAAAACGATGAGCTGCTCTTGGTAAAGTGTAAATGAGAGACCTGAAGCCCACCTACTCTCTCCTTTTGTCCCTTCCTCACTCCAACCCCCACTAAATTAGCTCTTGAAACCCATGAGGCCCCTTTCAAAGAAACTGGTTATCTCAGCCCTGACAGCAACTCTCCAGTGGTGGTATCCTGTTCCCACTTCCCAGATGCATTACTTGAGGCTCAGAGGTGTAGTCACATGGCTGGGAAGTGCTCAGCTCTCCTGTTCCCACAAGGTGAGAGCTCCTCCCACACTGCCAGGCCAGCCCCTGGCTGGAAGAGGAGGGACTGCGGTCTTGGGGCCCAGAGCTGTAATCCATGTGAGGGGCAAAGAAAGTCACTAGAGAGGCCCAAGCAATAGGTCTGTGGCCTGACCAGAGAGGAGTAGAGAGGGGAGGCCCCAGGGGTGGGAACTCATCTTGCTTTTATCCCTACAACAGAGACCCTGCATTCCACTCTGCCTCCCCAAGATGAGAGAGCTCCCCTCCGGCTTGCTGCCCTCCTCCTTGCCTGGCTGTCCCTCTGCCATCAGCACTGCCTCTTCTTGGGAGACACAAGCCAGCTGCCTGCTGAGAACCAGTTCTCCCAATCAAAGAGGTCTCTGAACTGCAGATCCTCTGCAAGGAGAAGGCTGATGCAACCCCTGATGGACAGTAAAATGCAATGATGGATATGATTTAGTGTCCAAAAATGCCTATTTGTGTATGGACATGTTGAGTGCGCTAAGACTGAAGGCTGAGATTCAGACAGGAGTGTCCAGCAGCCCAGCCAGGGAGGGAGGCGGCAGGGTGGGGTGGGATATCTCTTCCTTTTCTAGTCCTCAGTGGTCTTCCCTCGCTTCACTTACCAGCTAGTCCTCATTTCCAGACCAATGAGGTCACCTGCATAATCAGGTCTGGCAACAAATAATTGTTCCCCAGGAAATGACCAGAAACTCAGCCGACTTTTTGTCATCTCACCAACCCCATCATCCTTCCTTTATTCCAGAACTCCTGGCATACTCAAAGGAGTCTCCAGAAGGAAGACAAATGAAAGCACTCATCTAACACTAATACAGCTGTGTGCTAATGTGAAGGCTTTATGCCGGCAGACAAGTAGGTTCACCATTTCCCAACTCCTTTTTCTTTGCCAGCTTTGAGCCAGAGGTGTTCATATGACACTGCTCTGGACATGGTGAGTGGAATCCTGCTGTGGAATTTCTGGGAAAACTTTTGGTTTCCTGACGGAGACATTTTTTCTTCCCCTTATCACTTCCCAACCGCTTACCATTCTCTACTGGATTATAGCTGTGATGGAAGGAGCTGCAGCAACCATGATGCAACCATGAAGGAGAGGTGAAGAGAACTGCAAAGGCATCAGTTCATGTTGAGGGGAATTGCTGAGCTAACACTAGCAATGGCTTGCCTCCAGGTATCTTTTTGTGTGAGAATATTACATCTCTATGTGTTTAAATCATTATGGCTGAATATTTCTGTCTAAAGTCAAAAGCATTCCTAACACAGTGCATGATTTTACAATGACCCTTACCACAACCCTAAGAAGTAGGTAATCATCATCCCTCATTTAAACATAAGGAAATTAAAGTTGGGAGAAATCGACTATACACAAATCATTTACCTTAGAAGTGGTAGAATCAGAATTTCATTTCAATCTTTTCACTCTGCACTCACAAACCCACATAAAATAAGCAGGCAGTTAACATATTATTATTAATACATATACATGGTATTACGTATCATGCCTGTATTATATATAATTTCCTACATATATTTTATATATACCTATATATACTTTTACATATGTATTTACACATATGCTACACACACACACACACACACACATGCTTTTTAATCCTGTTGCCTAATTTCCTTTGAGCTCACGGAAACAGCATCCCCTTTATGTTGGACCCGTGATGATTTATCTCACGGGCTAACATTACTCTCGGGCTACTAGATACAAGTAAAAATCATCCTGGGAAAATACAGATGATTTGGAAGTGCCACGCTTCCTAAATACTAAGAAAGGAGAGAGTCTGAGTGTGGGAGGCGCCGTGTAGAGCATGAATAGTAGCGTGTCTGGGGCGGGAAGACGTAAGTGGGAGCCGGGCTCTGTCTGATGCTGACTTGTGAATCGTCTGACAAAGCACTGCCCCCACCGCGCGACTGGGTTTTTCCACCTATAAAATGGAATGAGTGTCTGGTGGGGGGAGGGGGAGGGGAGTGTGTGTGTGTGTGTGTGTGTGTGTGTGTGTGTGTGCATGGTGGGGGGAATAGAGGGAAATGTCAGGTGATATTAAAATCATTTTAATGTGAAAACTCTGTAACTGGCAGATACATATGTCTCCCCTAAGGAAATAGTGTGCCTATTGGCCGGTAACCCCACCTGCACCAGAATTACAGACCCTTTCATGATTTGCTATCTATGAAGAAGAAAGGTTGGGGTGGAGGATGGGCACATACAGCAGACACCACTCCGCAGAGGGCCAGCACCTCGGGACCCTCTTCCCAGAGCCACCAGGGTCCACCTTGGCCACACCAAGGCCTTTGGGCGTGGCCCAGGACTTGGACTGGCTGTGAGCTCCTAGCAGAAACGCTTGCTCTCAGAAACCACATCTTCATGACCTCAGCCCCTCGGGGCCTAGCAGAGCCAGTATTCATGAAGGGCATCCTCATCGTTTTCTTAGAGGCCACTTTACCTTTCTCCTTTTTTCTTTTTTCAGTGGGTTCCAATGCCCACGATCTTAGTCTTTTTTTGTGCTTCTATAATAGAAGACCTGAAACTGGTTAATTTATAAAGAACAGAAATTTGTTTCTCACAGCTGGCCTCCAGGTATCTTTTTGTGTGAGAATATCACATCTTTATGTGTTTAAATCACTGTGGCTGAGTGTCTGGTAAGTTCAAGATCAAGGTGCCAGCATCTGGTGTTGGCCTTTATGCTGCATCCTCACATGGTGGAACATAGACGGGGAAGAGACAAACTCTGTGTCTCCACCTGGCAGAAGCACAGAAGAGAGTGAACCCACTTTCACAAGCCCTTTTTATAGCAACAGTAATCCATATATCAGGGGCTCTGCCCTCAGGACCTACATGCCTCCCATTAGGCCCTACCTCCCAACACTGTCGTACTGGGGGCCTGGGGGGCCTCATTTCAACTACAGCACCCACACTTTCAGATTTACAGAGGCAGAGCAGTCACCTGTACTCAGCCATTGGCAGGTCAAGGGTCCCATCCTCCCACAGCATCATAATTTGGTGGGTAGAACGGGCTTCCGTAGCTGATCAGGACTGCACTGGACAAACGGTTTCCTCCCCAGACCTCACGTACATCCTCCTTTCGTACTGAGCTGTGCCAAGAATAGGCCTCTCACAGAAGCTGCTTGTTCTTGGATTACACTTTCCTGAGATCAAAATGTTTGCTGGGATTATGCAAAATAGATTGCGATTAACATGTGGTGTTTAACTGAATAGCCCCAGGCTCTTGGCTTCCCTTCATCACTGGAGCTGCCAAAATAAATCCCCACCCACGGATATCCTGGGTTTGTCTGGCTTGCTTAGAGTGAGACTACGGAGACAGAGGAGTTGTTACATAGCTGACTCTCCCACATTCACAAAGGGAGCCCCAAAGCTCTCCCAACCAAGCCAGCCCTCAGCCCCCCCACCCAGAATGGAGTTTCCTTCCTCCCTGTCCTAGCCAAGACTAAGAGCCAAAGTGTCATAACCTTTCTCTGTGGGAGAGCGCCTTCTAGCATCTCCATGGTTTTTACTTAGGCAGTATACCATCATTCATTTCTCCTGCATGTGACAAATATTCAATCAGCAAGCATATTCCTCACTTACACACCTGCTGTGCCAGGCATGGCCCTAATGGTGAAAGAGGGATGTGACCCCTGCCCTTGGAGCACACGACATAGCTCACACTAGAGCAGTCTGGCCTTCTGCCTCTACAGGGTCTTTGCTCTGTCTACAAGAAAGAATTGTGAAGGAAAATACCTGGTTACTCAGCCCGGGAGGGATTTCGAATTTAAACTTACCTAATGTTTGATGAAATTCCATGTGATAGACTTTGGGCTGTAGGTGCTTTCACATATGTTCAGAGTGCTCAGTGAGTGTCTGTGGAATTGCTTTGTTTGTTAACATCATCAACGCTGTGTAAGAGAGAGCATTTGCCCCAGACTTTGGGTAAGATGAGGTATAGAAACTTTCCCAAGATGATAAATGGGGGGACTTCCTAATATTACTTCCATGACTACCATGGCCACTATTAGTACTACCACTACACTACCACCACTACCACTCCATAACTACTGTCACCATTACCACCAGCACCACCATTACCACGACTGTTGCTATATTACTATTACTACTATTACTACATTAACATGACTACTTCCCTGCTACTACTGCTTCTACTACAAGCAGCTAAAACTGATTAGGCTACAAGTGTCAAGCACTCTGCTGGGGGTGGAGGGGAATGAAGAGAGGTTGGTTAATGGGTTCAAACATACAGTTAATAGAAGGAATAAATTCTAGCGTTCGATAGCATAGTAGGATGACTACAGTTAACAATAATATATTGTATATTTCAAAATAGCCAGAAGAGATTTGAAATGTTTCCAATACAAAGAGATGATAAATGTTTAAGGTGATGCATATCCTAAATACTCATGTATCAAAATAGCACATGTGCCCCATAAATATGTACAAATATTGTGCATTAATAAAAATTTAAAAATAAATAAAAAATTAGAAATAAATATGTTAATTGATTTAAACATCACAATAGCCCTATCAATTATATTGTCTCCCATTTACGGATGAGACAATCAAGTGATAGTTTTACAGGTAGAAGTGACAATATAAGGCTCCAGCCCCAGTCTGACTTCCAAGGCCATGCCCCTAAACACCATCTTCCTCTCTAGACCTATTTCTAGGACCCACATCTATCTGCTCCTACCCTTGGGATTGGCAGCCACTCCGGAATCCAGGGGGGAAGGTCTGTGAGATATGCAGCTGTTTGGAGCTGAGCCTGACCCTGGTATGGCTTTGAGGATCACTCTGCATCCCTCAAAAGGAACATTCCAGAACAAGGATGAGGTGAGCATGAAGGTTTGGCTGAGGTAGTGATAGCCTCTAGCAAAAAAGGGAGGGCAAAGCATTCCTGACAGAGAGCAGAGGCCCACTGTGAGCCTCAGATCCCTGAGCTCTAGGAATTGCCCAAGGTCCCATGGTAGCAGCGTCTGAGCTAAAGCACTGCTCTAGCCAGGCTCAGGGCAAGCTAGCAAGTCCCCACCCTCTCTGGCCAGGAATGACTGACAACAGACATCTGGGTCAGATGCCTGCTACATACCTCCTTTGTCCTCTTGAGGTCACACCTTGCACCGGATGTTCATTCCAGCATTGCTACCCCTGAATATGATGCCACTAAGGGGCCTAGCTATATCAGTCCTCTCTCCCAGCTTTAACCCCCTCTTTCCCTACTAACACTGTGCCCATGACAGGGTAAGACCAGTGACTCATGCCAGGTCTGAATCCCTGCCCCCTGTTCTCTACTTGCAAGGGTTTTGCACATCCTTCACTACCTACCCCAACGTTCACCTCCCCTGTGAAGCCTTCATCTTTGCTGGGACCCGAGCACTTTGTACATCCCAACCATACGGCAATGGTCAAGCTGTTTCTTCTATTTTGTGATGGCTTGTCTCTTCTAGACTAGGTCTGCTGAGAACCAGGAATTTATCTTGTTCATCTTTGCATCCCCCAGTGTCTAGTACAGTGCCTCCTTTATAGTAGGGGCTTAGTAAGTCTGGAAAGAAAAAAGGGAGGAAGGAAGGCAGGAGAAGGAAAGAGAAGGAGGAAGGGAGGGAGGGAAGGAGGTAAGGGAGAGAGGAAGAGGGGAGG
This sequence comes from Varecia variegata, assembly GCA_028533085.1. NCBI lineage: Eukaryota > Metazoa > Chordata > Mammalia > Primates > Lemuridae > Varecia > Varecia variegata. The sequence continues at coordinate 147,599,865 of CM052438.1, read as the reverse complement.
AAAGGAGGCTAGGTGTCTAGTATATCACACCTCTCTGATTTTCCCTAAGTCCAACCCCCAAATCATTTGAACATCAGTTTCCAATACAGAGACCACAGGAAACAGGTCTGCAGGATTAGTTCATTATCACAGGTTTGGAGGCTGAAGGAAGCAGATCTCTCTTACCAATCAGGGAGCTGAAAAGTCATTGGAACAGAAAAAGGAGGCAGCTCGTATAGGAAGTGGGCATGGGATTTTAAGTTGGAAGACTTACATTCCAGTCCCAGCAGGTTTTAGCTCTGGATTTGTCTTTTGACTTCCCTGCACCTCAGCTTCCTTCTCTACAAAATGGAACAATACCATCGCCTCCTTCCAGGGAGTGTTGTGAGGACCTACGTAAAAACACAGAGCATAGGAAAGTGCTTTGTGGATGAGAGCATGCTGTGTGGATGCCATTTCTTATCCAGATCAGGGTGTCCGTATTGACACTATTATCCTTACTATTGGAGCTTTCTTCTTGCCTGCAGCAGCCCTGACCTTGACCTAGGGGTGTGGGTCCCTCTGCCCTCCAAGAGAGCCTGGCACTGGGGCTGCTGCCAGCCCTCCCCAGTGCCTACTTCCTCGTGCCTCCCATGGCGGCTCCCAGTGGGGAAGCCAAGCCAGGATGTGCTTTGTGTAGCATCCAGGATTCATCTCAGCCGACCAAGAAGGAGAAAGAAGGAAGGAGAAGGAGGAGACACCACGGCAGCGAAAGCCTCCTGGGTTGCGAGCCACTCTAGAATAGTTCTTCCCCAGCTCTGCAGAGGCCTCGCCACCGAGGAAAATGCCGGAAAAATGCCGGCTAATTTCAGAGGCTCCACGTTGGTGGGCCAACATCCCAGGGAGAATGAGCAATTATGATTTCCATCTAAGCAACATATGCTGTTTGCTGGCCTCTTTCGAACAGCTGTAGGTTAGATGCTGTTAAGATTGGTCTCCTTCTCTCCTCCATATTTCAGAATTCAAATTAAACTAAAATAACAGCACCTGCTGAACAAAAACCCCATTGGAAATGTGTCCTCGTACACAATTACTGCAGGGAGGCTGGTCACCATTGTTACCCGCCTATTCTTCCTGAATGGGAACGGCAGCGAAGTTTCCCAGGCAGCTGCAGCAATTCAATTGTATAACTGGAGCTGGCCCCGCGCCAACCCTCAAGAACTCAAGTGGCACCAAAAGATACTATATTGATTTGCAATCGAACATAATAGGCCATCAGCTTAATTATTACTGAAGTGACAAGGTTCTGGGTATTTCATATTTATATTTCAGGGCCTGTGAAGGATGAATGTAAATCTTTTAAATGCACGGATTTGCATATCTTCAGAAGGGTTGAGTGCTCTTATTACATTCATAGCCTTTGAAAGACCAAAAGGACTGGCTATTGAACTCAGGTTGCCAGATCCCACCGGCATTTGCTTAGATGAAGAGACAAAAGGCATAAAATGGAAATTGCTTTTAGTCCAAAAAAAGGCAAAGAAAAAAAAAACCCACTACTCAACTCCATCAAGCTCAGACCTCTTTGGGGGCCTTTGCAGGGAAATTGGTTATAGGTCTTATTGGGACAGAGGCATTTGGACATTGGGAAATGAAACCAATGACTTTTTGGAAGGGTGAGGTCCCCTCTGCTTTCTCTTTCCTGGCCTGTTCCTGGCCTCTGCAGGGCTCTGGTCAGTAGAAACTTTCGAGCTGCTGAGATCTCAGCAAAGGAGGGACAAGGAGAGACAGGTTCACTCTCCAAATGTCCACTACACCAAGATCAATTGTTCAAAGCCAAATGGTCATATCTTCATCTGCTCATCATCAACCCTCTTCCCTACATCCTTTCTAATAGGACCCATCACCCTAGCAAGAACTTTTAGAACCATTCCAAATTTCTTCCTACCCCTCACCCTCTAGATCTGATAAGTCATTGTATTTTTTATAGATTCGTCCTCCTAAGACCCCCTTGAGTTTTGCCTTCTGCCCCCTTTAGTCCTACTGCCTCTGCCTCCCGCCAGGTCTCATCACAAAGCCTGGACTCCTGAGATTTTCCTGTCCCATCCTCCTGCCTCCATCTTATGACAGTCATTCTCTTCTCTGCCATCAAAGGGCCTTCCTGAAAATGCTAGAGACTCCTGCCTAAAACCCTCCCGCAGAACCCAGAGGACACAGTTCAACTCTCTTCACTGTCAGGCCTCAGGCTTCATGCCAAACCACTATTCCCTGGGTAGACACTTTCACCCTTGACGCTTGGCATTTCAATTCTCTTTGCCTAAATGCCCTTTTCTGCTTGTCAATGGAGAGACAAGAATCATCTTTCTAGATTTACTTTAAAACATTGCATCCTGTCCTACACGTTCCCTGGGTCCCCTCCTCAGCAAGCCCATTTTGTTTTGTTCGCATGTGCATTATGATATTGTGCTTTACTTAATGGTTTACACATCTGCTGCTTCACCATCAGAAAGTGTGCCTTCAAATCTTTTTAGTCCCAGGACCTTGGTCAAGGCCTGGAATGTAGGAATGTTCAGCAATTGTTAGTTGAGTAAATATTCATCCCTAGGAAACATCAAATAAGTATTGAATGTCTATAATATGTAGATATTGTTCCAGGCACTGGACCAAAAATAGTCCATATGGAAACCAACGCCAAGACCAAAGCACTACAATAAACATAGTAGTCGATGCTAATGACCAAAACGATGGTTTAGAGATCAAGTGTTTTCAAAAGTCAGAGAAAAAAGAAATTTATGGCCTGGAGTGTTTGGGAAAAAGCAGGACTAAAACTAAGCCTGAAATCCTGAGATGCTACAATTTAAGAAGTGGCAGGACCATTTGAATTCACCTAGTCTAATCCGCACATTTTATAGATGAACAAATCAAGGACCAAAAAGGTAAGATTGACAAGGTTACGAGAGTAGGAGAAATTCTGACTTCTAAATTCCTATTGTTTCCATTATGCAGTGAGATGGGTAGCATTTGATTGGACGTGGACTGGGAGAGTATTCCAGACGATAGCTCTGCATCACCCTAGCCATCCTTAGTGACTTCCATATCACCACCATCGCCACTGCCCCATCCCCAATACCACCATTGTCACCACCTTCCTTGTCTCCATTGTCAGTATCTCCCTGACAGCCACTGTCCAGCCCCGCTCCCGCTGTCATTCCCACCACCACCATCCATATTGAGAGGCCTCAATGGAAAGAGAAGGTGCTTTGTTGTTGTTTCTAGTACCTTTACCTCTTTTTTTCCTACTCCTGTTCTACTTCATTTCCCTGCACCGTCTGGACAGCCCTTGTCCTTTCAGACCGCAGGCTCTGATGCGGAGCTATCTTGGCACTGTCAAGGGGCACCATGATAACTTCCCCACACCAGGAAGAATCTTCATACCCTTGAACTGAAAAGCTGTTTCCAAGGGAGCTAGATCAAAGGGAATCCAGGAAAGAAAAAAAAAGAGAGAAGAAGAGAGAGAGCATTGTGAAATTTGGGATGCTAGACTTCTCTCTACAAAGGTAACTGGGCAGCAGGGGGTTAAGTTCCGATTCTTTGAAGAGGGAGGTGGCCACATTTACCTGGACCAGGAAACAAAAGGGATGTCCTTCAGGGCACAGCTGAATCCCCCCTTCCCGGACTTTTGATATCCTGGCTCACAGTCTGGTTTCCTCCACTCCCATTGCTGTCTCCCACTTCTGCCTTGTCTGGCGGCCCCACTTTGACCTGCTTCCCTGGCTTATGTCCTTTGGAAAGGACCCAGCACCTCCACTGGAATCACCGAGGACAGAAATCCCAGGGCTGGCAAGGACTCAGTCCCTGGAGTCCACAGGCAGCAGCATCCCCACAAGGGCCTCTCCTGCCAGGCTGAGCACAAAGGAAGGCATTATCCCGCGAGGAGGAGAGGCGCGAGGAAGACCACCTGCTCAGGCAATTCTGTGATAAAAGGAAGTGAGGCTGGAAATTGGACAATTGTTCCTAAGTAGCTGAGGACCCAGCTGAGTGGGGTTTTTCTTTAATAGGGATGATAGAAGCCAGCTTTCAAGGCAGATGGAAAATTTCCAGAACCTAGGGGTTCACCAAGAGAAGCAGGGGAGGGAGCTAGGCCCAGGGAAGGGCATCTCTTCACATCCCTGTGAGGAGCCAGAAGGAGTGAGGTTCTTTCTCACAAGTGCAGGGAGCATTCCACGGGTCAGTATTTATTTCCTGTCCTTCTCTTAGAGTCACAGACTTTGTGAGCACCTGGGAGGGAGAAAGGGATCCCTAATGTTTGGTGAGGGTTCCCCAAGAACCTTAGCTGCTAAGGACCAAATACTTCTTTCACTGCTTCCTAGGCTGGAAGACTGCAAAAATACCAGAAAGCAAGTAAATCTGGACTTCAAAGATGCATCTGACAAAGTCCTTATGCTCCTGGAAAAGATGATGACAGGGTAATTACGTGAATTTAGAACTAGTTAGTATCTATAGTTCATTGAGTGCTTACCATGTGCCAAGTTCCATACTGGGTTTTCCATACATTGTGTCACTGCATCACTTCATTGCCTGTTTATAGATGAGCACAGTGGCTCAGAGAGGTTTGGTACATTTGAGCCTGGGGCAGCCTAGGAGGATCTGGGCCTCCTGCTCTATAGCATTTGTCTCCAGGCTAGATTGGAGCGTGCCCACGTATGATCACAATGCACACTGTTTCACTGTGCTTGGACAGACACCGAGAAACACACTTCCAGTCCCAATCACATACCGCCCCGACTCCCACACACACTGCGGGTGTGCACATGAGGTGAAAACATGCTCCCACACAAGGGCCACCTATCGGAAGTCTTGCCTATTTCCACCCCCTGTCTCCATCTAATGGATAGAGCTCCTCTCATCCTGCAGCTCAAGCCTCAGAAAAAGGCATTGATCACCTGGGAAAACACTCTGAAGTCCAGCAGGCTGAGTAGCGTCCCAAGGGCATGGCGTGGGAAAGCAGTGCAGACAGACCCAGAGGGATTTGTGGGCCAGATCTGCATTCATATGCCCAGCCTTGCCCTGTGTTAGCAGCATGATCCCATGAAGTCCTTGCTTGTATTCAAACCCCAGTTCCCCGGCTATGAAGCTGGGGATGGCAAGTCTCATCACAGAGCATTGCTTTGAGGATTGGAACGTCCTGAGCACAGTGTTGGTACAGAGCGTCTGCGCCGGTCCATGGTCGCCCCAACCCATTCTGCCACGTTCCCATGCTGCCACCTTCTGATGCCAAAGTCATCTTTGTGGCACGCTGCACCCTGTCAACAACCCCCAGGGAGAAGGAGGTGGCAGAGAGTCAGGGGGGGTTGAGACCCTCAGCTGCTCCCGGAGAGGCAGGGCTGACAAGGCGAGGATTGTTTTTCTCCCCTGGTGTGAAGCATGTTGACTTGCTGTTGATAGATGGTGGGATGATATTAATTAAAATGCAGGCAGGTGTGAGGGCGCCTCTTAGAGCTGTGCTCTCTGTGGGGGGAGGGGAAAGCATGGGGCTCTGTTTTGTAGCCATAGTAGGAAGAGCGTCCTCTTACCCTCTCCTTCCCCTTTTCAGAGCAGGTGTAACTAGGAGGAAAGGGTCTGGATTCCCCTGCCACTGGCAGAGGTGGGCCCAGGAGCACTGGGCTCCCGGGGGAATCACACCAGGTCTCCCACCCTGCTGAGGGAGGTGAGGGCAGTGGCACAGCCTCTTCCTCCCTTTCCTTATGCCATGTGGTCAGAAAGGTTCTGCCTTTGGAGGATGAGCTCAAAGGAGCGCTTGCCTTTTCTGCTCTCTGCTAGTTCTGCCTCTGCCTTTGATAGGCAGGACTGGAGTACAAAGGACTTCCTGGGAAGGAAGAGTCAGATGGCCTAAGGCACAGCCCTCAGGGCAGAGCTGAGAGGCAAACACCACAAACCACAGCACAGGCTCTATGTCCAGAGGTCCAGGGGCTGGATTTTGAAGTTAGGAGAACTTGAGACCAGAGCAAGGGCAGAACAGCTGTAAGAAAACTGAGCACAGAGCAAATGTTGCACACAGTCATGGGGCATGCCCAGCTCAGCTCTCTGGTCAGGGGACGCCTCTTATCCGGACCAAGTTGGACTACAAGAGGACACAGATGAATTCCTCTCTGAATTCCAATTTCCTCCTTCTTGCCTCTTCCTGCAAGAATAAGTGGTTTCTGAGACCGCCTAATTCTGGGATGTTAGTCCTGGAGACGGCAGAAATTACTAAGGCTCTTTGCAGTCAGGTGACATGACTGAAATGGTAGAACCAAGATTCAAACACCTCCTTTCTGCAAGCTGAAGCCCTGAGCCACTCAGTTTACTGAAACTTTATTTGAAGAGGAGCCAGTAAGACGTCCCAAGAGCAAGTCCCTTTACTGCCCTACCTCTGTCAACCCCTCAGACAAAAAGAGGGAAATTTTTGTGGAAGGAGAGAAGAAAGAACGAGGGGTGAGCTGCAGGCCCAGGACTTGGTACTTGAGCTCAGAAATCAAACCCCAGAACTTAATCTTCAGTTTTCCAGTGCTCTGTTTTCTTGTTTGTAGAAAGGAATAAAGGACATTAGGAAATCTCCCTCCCTCCACCCCTCCCTACTTTCCTTCCTTCTTCCCTTTCTTCCTTCCAACTCTCCTCCTCCCCCAGCTACAGGAATAATTTGACAATCTGCATTTTGGGTTCTTAAATATGTGTAATCATTTCTCTACCATCTGACCTGTAAATAACAGCTTTAATGAGGATTGTTGGGAAACATTCCCAAAGGATGGGGATGAATTATAATGCAAATTGAACCAAGCTCTCCTGCAGGCCTAATAGCTAGAACTGTTAACAATGAGGATTATTTTGGAAGTGCTGAAGAAGAGACAAGGTGAAACAGTAAAGAAATCTCTGTAGACTCAAACAGGAGCCTCCTGTGTGTTCCATCTCACTTAGCAACCAATTTGTTGATCCAAGGAGATCAAACTCCTTCCAATAACACTATCAGGATGTCCCATATCCCCAGAATATAATCAACAACATCATTCCAAACTATGCTTCTGGAAATAAACAGTCCATTCAAAAGAGGGACAATGTTTCCAAATATAATTTTTTAGGATGATGGTGAGTTTATAGACTTTATTTGTAAGAGCAATTTTAGGTTCACAGCAAAATTGAGCGGCAAGTACAGAGATTTCCCACAGAACTGGTGCTCACACATGCATAATCTCTCCACTGTCAACATCCCCCAGTGGAGTGGTCCTTTGTTACAATTGATGAATTTACCTTGACGCATCATCACCACCCAAAGTTCCTAGTTTACCTTTGGATTCATTCTTGGTGTTGTACATTCTATGAGTTTTGACAAATGTATGACATGTATCCACCATTATAGTATCATTACAGAGTAGTTTCACTGTCCTAAAAATCCTCTGTATGAATACTATTCATCTCTCCCTACCCCCAACCCTGGAAAACACTGTCTCCATAGCTTTTCCATTTGTGTTACAGAAAGTTTGTACTTGTCCCTGAGGCCGAATCCATGAGAATGAAAAATGAGGACAAGTGGTTTGAGGAAAAGGAAAGAGAAATTCATGAATTTGTTGGCAAGTGAGGGTGGTGGTGGACTAGCATCTCAAAGACTGCCATCCTGTATTTAAGCAGAAATACAGGGCTTTTTAAAACAGTGGTTTTCGGCAGTTGGCCACATTTTCTAAGTGACCAGTGTCACATGTCATGGCTTTGGACTATTGTTGTTCAACTATAATTGGTGGTTTTGGTTGACCCTATATCTGGTGACGATGATCTCGTGACCCTTGTCCAGACAATTCTGTTCTGCCATCTTCTATACTCTAAGATACTAGAAAACAAAGAACAATTTTTCTGCCCCTTTGATTATTGGTCTCAGGAAGGAATGAACGTTTTAATTCCCCAAAAGGGTGGGGGTTTTAAAGAGACAACTCATAAAACATTTCATTGCTCTTTTCCAGATCTTCACCTCTGTTACATTTCCATTATGTCATATAGTTGGACTCATACAATATTTAGTTTTTTCATATTGGCATTTTCCACTTAGTGATATGCATTTCAATTTCCTCCATGTCTTTGCATAGTTTGAACACTCATTTCTTTTTAACACTGACTAATGCTCCTGGCTGGATATATCACAGTTTATTTATCCAGAGAAAATGTCAAAGGACAAGGCCTAGAGCTGAGTCATGAAGGAGAGAAGGCATTCAAATAAGTAGACCATAATGGCAGCCATGTTTAAGAGCAACCAGGTCTGGGGCTGAGCTCGAGTGGTTTTCTAGTGGTGGTGTAATAATGGTCATTCTTTCGTCCTGTTCCCCATCATGGTTTTGCTCTTGGCTATAATGTAGTATCCCAGGATTTTGTGCTTTTTACTCATTCCCAGTGGCTTCCAAAGAGGGCATATTTCCCAAGTATACCTCAATTTTTCAAAAATTAATAGGTTAAAGAAAGATCAAAAGCATATAAAAAGATTTACTGGTCCAAATATAAGGAGATCATTCTTAAGAATCAGAACTAATACCCCTTATGAAAGGGATATATTCCATCAACTGAGAGGGAACTTTAAAATATCATAATCCATGTTCTTACTAAGATTTAAGAGGACAATGCATCTATCAAAAAAGGATCATCTGAGATCAAAAAAGAAATTCTAGATTAAAAATATGGTTTAAAATATTAAAAAAACACAATAAAGTAGTGGATAGTTGATTAAATATTTCAGAAAATTAAATTGTTATTGAATAATTATCCGAGAATTCAGAAGAAATTAAATCAGATGAAAATGATGAGCAAAAAGATGATAGAAGTGAAGAATAGGTCTAGGAGATATAATCCCTTTACAATAGGATTCCAGAAAGTGAAATGAAGCATATGAAATAGCAACATAAAAATAGGAGAAGAATTCCCTGCACAAAGGAAAAATTTAGATTTGTAGAAACAGATACCTGATTGAGCACCCAGGTAGAGCTGATAAAAAGAGATGTGCTTTTAAATATATCCTTATAACACATTTGAATTTCAAGGATTAAAAAAAAAAAGATCCGAGGATTTCTGGCCAAAAATGGCAAATTGAACATATGGCTTTAGTTTCACTTCCTCTTGAAATCTCAGTAAAATGACAGTCAAAAAATGTTTAAAGACAATAACTGAAAATGGCAAAGAAAAATAGTGAGAATGACAGTAGCAACAAAATTTGGGCAGCTGAGAAGTAGGTGGAGGAGTGAAACTCACACAGCTGACTGGGGAAAGCAGGATCCCACACCTCCAGCAGGAAAGGCCAGAACACAATTCCCATTCCAGAACACTCCAGCCCCCAGGAACCAGTAGCCCCCGTACTGAGGGGAGCTGAGTGGACGGTGCTAGGAAGAAGCTAAAATAAAGATTGGTTAAATTGTGTTGAGAATTCAAATAGCAGTATAAGCATGTGATTTAGAATTATGAAAGTACATTTTTAAAAATCAGCTAAAAACAGTTGAAAGTGATCACCTTGGTGGAACAGTACATGGGAGCAGGATGGGGGTATATTATTATATTTTGTTTTGTTAAGTTATTAATACAAGTCTTATAGAACTACTTGTCTCTTCAAGTGATCATTATGCATGAGGTGAAAAAAATAAAATCCAATTAAACAATTTTATAAATATTTAAGGAGAGGCAAATAATGCTTTATTTTAAAAATAAAAATATTTAAGGAGAGGCAAATAATGCTTTATTTTAAAAATAAAAATAATTAAGTTGGCAACAGTTTTTTGTTCTGCAACTTTAAATGCTAGAAGACAATGGAGCAATGTCTATAGAATTTTTTGAAAGGAAATTATTGTGATCAAAAATTTCTGAACCTGGAAAAACTGTCCATCTATTAACAGCAGGAAAAATGACTCAGAAAGTAAAACAACCACATGTCTTTAAAAAAAAAAAATCTCAAGCAATTCTCTACCTGTCTGAGAAATTAAGAAAAATGAAGCTCTTATTTATGCAAAAAATGTAATCAGAAAGAAATGGATGATAAATACGGTAGCCTTTCAAAAATAAATGTTAGCATTTTAATACTTGTAAAAGGTGAATATAAAGCATAAGGCTAATTTTAAAAAACAATTCTTAAATGGGTAGAGGTATAATGTATTATGGAAGTACATTTTTAACATCTGGATTTAAAAGCCAATATTCTGTCACAAACATGTGTAATATGATGGAAAAATAGCAAGTAAAAGCATGTAGGCTTCAATGTTTAAACAAATCATTCTTTATTTATGCGCCAGGCCTTGTGGAAGACACTAAAGATCCGATCCCTCTCCTCGTGGTTACTAAGGTTTATGGGCGACAATGGGGTAAAAGAATCAATAGATAATGCTTATGGGTTTCACCGTGGTAGAGAAGTAAAAGTTCAATATGCTTTAAGAAAAAAAACCATATAATCAGTATCAGAATAAAATAATAGATATTTTCCTAACCAATAAAAAAATTTTGAAAAACATAAATATATGCAAAACATATAAAGCTGTCTATGTACTGTTTATAGAAGATGCTCTAAAACTAAGTTGGTCTAGAAATGTTCACAGGGGTAGAGATATACTAAAGAAATGCAAAAAAAGAAAGCAGAAATGTCTGTAGTACTCTTAGAACTCAAATTAAAATTCATGTAGCAACACGTAAAGGAAGTAGAATGTTACTTAATATTGATTAGACAATATAATCAAAAATGAAATTATTATAATTACTAAGGTTAATCTACTAAATAACAGAGCATTAAAATAGTTTAAAAAGCTGTTAGAATTATGAAGAGAAATTGATGAAAGTACAATTGTACTGACAGATTTAAAGACACATCTCATTGTTAAATAGCACAAAAAATTAGCAAATGAATAAAATAAAAAATAAGTTGAATAAGTTGCTTTAAATTATCTAAATGGAAAGTTGTATGTACTACAAACAGAAAACCCATTACTTTCCAAAGCTGGTGGCATTTTCACAAAAATGGTTACATCCTAGGCTATAAAAAAAATACCTCAACAAATTTTCTGAATTAGAAACCATACATTCTATATTCTAACAATGCAGTGCAATAAAATTAGACAGTAACATAAAAAGTAAAGAGGAAAAACGTAAATTCACTTGCAAATGGAAAACAAAATCCCCTCTCCAAAATAACTTCTTTGTCAAAGACATTAAAACTGAAATTATAAAATATTTTAAAAATAATAATATTGCAGTAAAAAGTATGAAAACGTATGGAATGCAGTAATAGGGGAACAAATGGTTTTATAGATTTTTAAACAATGATGAAAGAAATCAAACAAGCTATGTATCCAACTTAAGGCGAGAAAACATGTAAGTGGTAAATAAAACCTAAGAAAAGCTGGAAACTAAAGAAGAAAAAGAGTTGACAAACAAATTCAACAGGTTTTTTTCTTTCATTCAATAATATTGATATCCCTCTGGCAATGGAAATCAGGGGGAAAAATATAGAAAATAAAAATGTTTGACATTAAAATGAGGAAAGGGGTAAAACAAAAGAGTTTTAAATAACTAATCATACCCCCTACATCTCTATTGGAAAACATTTAGACATCTTGATGAAAAATTGACCCAGGAAGAGTTTAAAAAAACAGAGTAGAGACTTTGGTTTTATTTCTGATGTGTAAAGAGCTTGAAGATGCCACACCCATCCTTATAAGAGAAAAGCTGGACAGACTGAAAATGGCCAACTTTTCTTAGATCCCTCAGGGAATAAAGTTGCAGGTGAAACTACCGCCCCACGATCTGGAGAAACAGGTAAATCCAGAGAATCACCGCTGAGATCAGCTTGCCTGAAGCAGAGCAGAAGCTGCTGGAGTTAGTAACTGGCAGGAACAGTAACATGGTAATTTTGATGAATTTCTGGAGGCTGAGAACTAGTTAAAGAGTGAGAAACTCCTGGGAGCTGCAATCTTAGGGATCACAACATGCTCCCAATATACCTCCAGAAACTGCAAGATTCTCAGAATGAACCAAAAAAGATCTCCTGGCTCTGGCCACAGGGAAGGAAAAGTAACTATTTTGAACACCTCGAAGACTCTCTATAACAAAGGCCTCCTCTCCAGGGGAAAGGACTTTACCAGAGCCTTTTATCAAACCTGGGGAAGAGCGTTGCTCCCACTTCAGGCACTTCTAGCCTTCCTGTTTCTCATATATGGGGAGAAAAATCTAAGATATACTTATGAAGGTCACAGCTAGGAACATAGCCCCACTAAATGACTGAGATTTAATGATAAGATTATGCAAAACTCTCCCCACACTACCGCCACCAAACTGTGTGACCACTCTAACAAGACTCTAGTATAATAACAAGGAATTATAGCTCAAAGAGCTGTACAAAACAGACTTCATTGAGGAGGTAGTCATAAGGAAACCCAAAGACAATGGGAGAGACAAAAATAAGACCACAAGAGGAATTTGACGCCGTTAGCACCTACATTAAATAAACACAGCCCAATTCCTAGCCAGATTAGCAGGAATGTTCAAACTACAGCCTATATATCCCAGCTTCTAACATATAACATGCCTGACTTTCAGCAAAAAATTACTAAGCAAACCAAAAAGCAAGAAAAAACACAGTCTAAGAGACAAAGCCAGCATCATTAGAACCAGATTCAGATATGACACAGATATTGGAATTATCAGACAGGGAATTTAAAATGACTATGATTAATGTATTAGGGCTCTAATGGAAAAAGTAGACAACATTCAAGAACAGATGGATGATGTAAGCAGAGAAATGGAAATAAATCCTAAAGAAGAATCAAAAGAAAATACTAGAAATAAAAAACATTGTAATAGAGATGAAGAATGCCTTTGGCTCATCAGTAGGCTGGACACATGGTTGAAAGAATCAGTGAGCTTGAAGATACATCAATAGAAACTTCTCAAACTGAAGTACAAAGAGAAAAAAAGAAGGAAGCATCCAAGAACTGTGAAACAATTTCAAAAGGTTTAATATATACATAGTTGGAATATCAGAAAAAGAAGAAATATCTGAAGTAATAATGACTGTGAAGTTTCAAAAACTAATGAATATATAAAACCACAGAAACAGAAATCTCAAAGAACACCAAGCAGGATAAATACCCCAAAATCTACACCAGGACATACCATATGCAACCTGCACAAAACCAAAGACAAACAGAAAAAAACTCAAAATAGGCCAGAGGGAAAAAAATCCCCCTTACCTATAGAAGAACAAAGTAAGAATTCTAGCAAAGTTCTTATCAGAAACCATGCAATCAAGAAAAAAATGGAGGGAAATATTTAAAGTGTTGAAAGAAAAACCTACCAATTTAGAATACTATAGGTCGTAAAACTATCCTTCAAAAGAGAAGGACAAATACAGACTTTTTCAGGCAACAAAAACTGAGAGACTTCACTGCCAACAGAAACCTCACAAACGGAGATATACAGGTGGCAAACAGACATATGAAAAGATCTTTGACATCATTTGTCACTAGGGAATTGCAAATTAAAACAATGAGATACTACTACAATTCTGTTAAAATAACTAAAATTCAAAAATACTGACAATATCATTTGCTAGCTTAGGATATGGAACAACAGGAACTTTTATTAATTGCTCGTGAGAATGCAAAATGGTACAATCAATTTGGAAGACAGTTTGGCAACACTTTATAAAACAAAACATAGCCTTACAATACTATTCAACAACTACACTCCTAGGTATTCACTTACTTGATTTGAAAACTTATGTCATTAGCCAGGTGTGGTGATGCATACCTGTAGTCCCAGCCACTCTCAAGGCTGAGGAAGTAGGAGGATCACTGGAGCCCAGGAGTTTGAGGTTGCAGGGAGTTGTGATGGTGCCACTGCACTCTAGCCCAGGCAACAGAGTGAGATCTTGTCTCAAAAAAAAAAAAAAAAAAAAATCTCCTGTCTACGTGAAAATCTGCACACTAATGTTCTAACGTTTATAACAGTTTTATTCATAATCACCCCAAATTGGAAGTAACCAAGGTATCCTTCAATTGGTGAATGAATAAACAAACTGTGGTACATAGGATGGAATATTATTCAGCAATAAGAAGAAGTGAGCTCTCAAGCCATGAAAAGACAAGGATGAATTATAAATGTATATTGCTAAGTGAAAGAAGCCAGTCTGAAAAGGCTGTGTACTATATTACTCCAATTATTTGAGCTTCTAGAAAGGGAAAAGCTATAGCATTGGTCAAAAGTTCAATGTTTGCTGGGGGAGAGGCAAAGGGATAGGATTGAGCAGGAGAAGCATAGGAGATATTTTAGTACAGTGAAACTATTATGTATGATACTATAATTGTCGATACTTGAAACTATACATTTATAAAAACCCATAGAACTTGATAGCACAAAGAATAAATCTTAATGTATGCACATTAAAAAATTATTTAAAAGGTCTGAAATCCCAAGATGGAATGCAGAGTGTGCTGAAACAATGAAACAAGCATCCAGTTACCAAATTAACATAAAAATCAGTAGCTCCTCTATATAGTAGAAATAGCTGTTTAAAAATACATAAAGGAAAAATAATTGTATTAATAATAGCAACAAAAATATAAAATAACAAGGACTAATCTTAATGAGAATCTATCTTAGAAATATTACAAACTTAACTTAGGGACATAAAAGATGTAAATAAATCAGGAGACATTCTATGTTTCTGGGTTAGAAGCTTCAATATTTTAAAGATGTCATTTCTCCTCAAATTAATTTATAAATTTAATGCAATCCCAATTAAAATTTGATGAGATTTTTGTTTGGAACTTGACCAAATGATTCCAAAGTTCATTTAGAAGAATAATTATGTCAGAATAGTTATGAAAAGACCCAGAAAAATGAGTAATGAGATTGACTTGCCATATTTGAAATGAAATTATCACTGTGGTATGGTACCAAAGTAGTCAGACAGATCCATAAAACTGAAAAGGAAATCCAGAAACTGAGTTAAGTATGTATAATGATTTGGTATATATTAATGGTGGCAGTTAAAATATTAGGGAAAGAATCAGCTATTTATTAAATGGTTTATTCAATAAAATATGATTGGTGGTAAGTATATCGGCATTTGAAAAAAACAAGCTCAAGTGTTATACACATAACTTATACAAAAATAAATTCTGGATGTTTCAAAGTTTTGATTGAAAAAAGAAACCATTAAGGTACCAGAATATATAAATAAGTATTTATGTAATCCTGTGGACTGCATACCTAAAGGACTTAAAATGTAAAGGCTCAATGGCTTAAAGGAAAAAATTAACAATGCTTTTGACTATATAAAATTTCATAACTTGTTAATAGCAAAACTAAACCCTGATGCACCTAAATACCATAAACAACATTAAAAGACAAACTGTAAAAATTTTTTGCAAGAAATGTTACAAGCAAAGGTTTTGTTTCCTTAATCTTTTAAGGGATCATACAAATCAGCAAGATACAAAGGATATTCAAATAGAAAAGGATCTAAAGGCAGAGTAGACTATTCATAGAATAATATATCCGTATGGTTGTATCAGTAAAAAAGTGCTAGACCTTACTAGCTACCAAGGAAACATAATTAAAACATCAATGAGATGACATTTCTTGCCTATTAGGTTGAAAATGATGAAAAATATTGAAATAGTAGCCAATGTTGGCTAGGGCATGAGTAAACAGGCATTCCCATACACTTTGGTGTAAATTCAGATTGGTACAACAAACTTTCTAGAGAGCAGTGTGGCAACATATTATCAAAATTGAAAATGTACTTATCCTTAAATATAGTAAGTCAATTTCTAGAATTTAATTTTAGGGAAATAACAGAACAAAAGATTACAGATGCAAGTCCAAAGAGGTTCATTTCAGCGTTAGTAGAAAAAGAAACATTAGAAAATCATACTAACGTTCAAAAATAAGATATTCATTAAATATGTTATGGTATCTTTACACAATGGTAAATCATACAGTAGTTTAAAAAGATGTCGGAAGATCTATATTCATTACATAATATGCCCACAAAACATGAAGTGAGACAATTGCATTAAAACATTTTGCATAGTATGATACCATTCTCTTATATATGTATCTGTATATGTGTGTATTTGTATGTGTGTGTGTGTGTGTGATTGTGAATATTAATTATTTCTGGGGGGGGTCTTTCTCTTCTTCTGTGGGTGTAAGAAAACCCAGCTATTTTACTAAAACTCAGTAGAATACTGTGTTACAAAGCAGGCTTAAGCAAACTACCTTCTCTCTTCCTCAGTCTCCCCATTAGTAAAAATGCATTTGCCTTTTGGTTGTGAAAATTAAATGAATTACATGAAAAGCACTTAGAATAAAATCTGGCACATAGTAACCAGTGTTCAATAATTCACCACTACCATTATTACAATTAATACCCTCTGCCAAAGTACAAAAGAGGGAAGAAGCAGCTTTGGCCTCTAGTCATTCTTACCACTTCCATTGTGATGCACAATGTTAGTCCCTGCAGGGTGCAAAAGAACCATGTGGATGCTGGAAGGGACATGCAAAGCCAGGCCAGGCCTAGTGACAGTGGACGCATTTGTGAGTCTTGCTTAGACTCTCCCAGGGACTCCGGGGAAATAACCAAGATGCAAAGATGCTAGAGGCATGCTGCCACAGGTGGGGGCCAGGTCCAGTGAAATATCTGATTTTGTTACCATGCCTCCATTAGAACCTGTAGGCTAGTAGAGTCTGAGAGACTGGTATATGGGTGAATTAAAAGCACATGAATATTATGTATGCTTAAGTTTTCTACTTAGGGAAATATACACAGTTTTTAATACACACTTAGTCCATCTTGATTAATCCTGCTCTTGTAAAGTTTGCGTAAAGATCCACAGCAGGTACTGCTACGAAGAGTCTTCTACCTGAACTAGTTAAAACCATGCAGAATTGGCATAGCTGATCCAATTTCAAAAGGTCTGTCTCTGTTTTAGGCAGTTGCCCTAACCATGCCTACACTGAGCCCCTGACAAGGAAGCAGGTCCTTCTTCTGAGCCTTTTATTCCCGTAGAGAAAGGAGTGACAGTCAAGATGCCCACCCGCTGCAGATGAGCAGTGGGATCTTGTTTACCATGGAGAAATGTTGATTTCATATTTGTCTGCATGTGTGAGATGAATGCTGGGCATGATTTACTTACTCCAGAAAGTGTTGCCTGTAACGTGGAGACACAGGACAGTTTAAAAGGAAGAGTAATCACAGCACACACTATTCATCTTCAGCTGCCTCTGAGAACCGTGAGCTGATTAACTCTTGCAAGGCCTGGCTGCTGGGAGAAGCTGTCAGCTCCCACCTCCGTGGGGCTCTGTCCTCCCTAGCTCCTCACTGGCATGAGGTTTCCTGATCCCTTGCACCCCACTTCAACCCCCAAGCCCCTTTTAATACAGTTGAGAATTAAGTCACACTGTTTTCTGAGTCAAGACTAGTGAGGTTTTGCACTGCACCCTTACCAAACCATTGCCACCTGCCATTAGATCTGGAAACCTGTATTTTCATGTTGAATGCTGGTTGGCTGTCTTGCCTGAAATAAATCTTCCTTTTTTTTTCTAGGTAGGCTTGTCCAAGATTCAACCTTGTTTCTTAGTTCTGATTGATTTCCTTGCTGAATACCAGTCTTTCCGTAGGCTGAGACCGCTGTAATCCATATCTCAGAGTGGGAGTCCTGTTGCCCTGCCTGGTTCATTCAAGACCCTGGGCCTAGTCCACATGGCTGAAATCTTGTTGCCAACAGGCAAAATTCCTAGATAACCTTTGCCTGTCTAACCCTCCATTGCTCCATTTGAAATCTTTGCTGCTGTTCTGTTTGATTCACCCTTCTGTGTCAGCCAGTTCAGAATGGAGCCAGCTATGCTTGTAGAATCATGTCCATTTTCCCTCCAGATACTATTAATATTTCAGAGACCTTCTATGTGGCAGCCACTCTTCTAGGCACTGGGACCACAGGAGTGAATAAGACAAACAAGTCCCAGCCTTCATTGTGATGACACCCTAATAGGGGAGACAGATATTAAATAAGTACACAACTATACAAGTAACATTACATCAGAGGGGTAAGTGCTATGATGAAAATAGAGGTGGTTATTGGTTTAGAAGGTGACAAGGTAGGTGGGTAACATTTAATAAAGTGGTCAGGAAAGTTCTCTTTGTGGAGGCATGACATTTGAGCTGAGACTTGAGTGGTACGAAGTCAACTATGAGAAGGTCTAGGGGGAGTGAACTCCAGGGAGAGCAAGCCAGAAGTGAGAGCGCTGATCTGTGAACGAGAGGAAGGTAGTTAGAGACAGAAAGAAGGGCAGCGTGGCTGCCGGTGAGGGAGTGAAGAGAGGGAGTGGTAGATCGGTTTGGAGGGGCAGCTGGGCAGGTCATGCAGCCCATGGGAAGAAGTTTCGATTCTCTGTCCAGTGCCACGGGGAACCTTTGTAGCATTTTACACAGAGAAGTGACACGTCTGGCTCACCAGCTACGCACTGACTTCCTTTCCCTGTTCAGCACGACAGTCCCATCATTTCCAATGCCCTGCACTCAACCTATGATAGTGGCTAATTTTCATGTATGGACAGGAGGAAATAGAGGGCAGGTGACTCATTCCAACCTATATAATCATAGTGCTGTCACCATGGTCCATCTGTCAGTGGGGACCACCGTGGTCCATTAGCTGGGGTTCAGTGGAGCTCAGAAAATCTTCATAGAGGAATGTGGTCAGACAGGAGAATCAAGACTAAGGAAATTGCTGGGAGGAATGTGGGCAAGAGGATGGCTATAGAGGAAAGCCATGAGTGGGCCTGTGGACAGTACTAACTTGCAGAGGTCAAGCTGGCATTGTCTAGGAGGCAAATCCCGGGCTGGAGGCAGAGATGGGCCAAGGAAAGGTTGCAGTGAGCCCACTGCTCTGGTAAGAACTTAGAACAGATTTCTGTCCTCTACTGCCCATCCTGTGGTCCTTTAAGGCGAGATGCCCATGATTGGGCCTATGTCCCTACTACAGTTGCCAGGTCACACGTGCTTCTTCTTGGCCTGAACTCAGCTGAAGGTGTGTAAATAGTGAGTGTAAGGTGAGAGTGGATGAAAGCTTGGTTTTACTGAGAGCTGGATGGAATGTGGATTTTTTTAAATCAAAATTTTCCATCTCGGGACTAGAAGAAACTGCAAAATTTCTGGTAGCTGGACTCTGGTCTGTTGATTCTCAGGGCTCTTAACTCTGCATAAAGTTTCTATGGTCCTGAAGATTTGAAGACAGCATATAGGCAAAAGAAAGAAGGTGAATAATGCTTATTAAATATATATTATGTGTCAGTCTCTAGGGATTTTGTGGATATTATTTTAGTAATCCTCAATAATCCTATGAGATGGATAATGCAAACTTATTTTGTATCCAAAGAAACACAAACTCATAGGTATTAATAACCAGCCAGCAATCAATAAGTGGTGGGGCAGGGCCATATCTGGACATGAAGACAAGTCTTCTGAAGCAAGTGGGCCATCTGGCTTTCACACCTTTGGTTGGTTACTCTGGCTGGTGAGGAAACAGGGAATATTCTATCCTCCCCTCTCCGGTACTCTTTGCCCTAATATTTCAAACTTGTTATGATTTATTTTCATATTTAATTTTCCAAATGGCTATGTCATCTCCTCAAATTGATTATGATGCCCTTGAATGCAGTGACATGCTCTTTAAACTTCTTTCCACCTCTAGCAATGCTTTTGCTTGAATGAGGTCTCAGCAGTGTTTCTTATTGGTGGGTTGACAAGTCACAAGTGTGATCAGTTAGGTCAGTACTGGTGGTCCATCCAGGGAAGTAGGGGAAAGGAAGGACTCTCAGATGTCTAGAACACACAGACTCGTCCCCAGAAAGCATCTAACCTACTAGACAGCGAGGCAGTGGCGTTAATTTGCTACAGGCATGGAATGTCCAAGAATTCAATTATACTCCCTCTGCACTAAGGAAAACAAGAGAAAAGCATATGGGAAAGAGAAATCTTGGTTTACCATTTTCCGGCCTTTTCCTATGTCTGAAAATCTTTTTGGAACTTTTCTGAGATCTTTTTACCTCCCCTTAGTCCTGGTGAATTCTGAGTGCCCAGAAGTTCTCCAACAATGTTCTTCTGTACAGTGAATGCTCAAATTACACTCATAGCTAGACTGTGTCTCACCACGAATTATTTGTTTGAGAGGTTTGCTTCATATGAATATAAATCTATTAGAACTTAAAGGCCTCTTGGAAATTAAAATATTAGCCATAGCAGAATATGCCATGTAATCCTTTGTGAAGGAAACCCTTTATGATTTTTATGCAAGATAACTAAGTGATTTTGAATAGTACCAGAATTTCTTCTTTTAAGACCAGTTAGAATGTTTCCTCTTTGTTATTCTTGATACCTAAGTTGATTACTTAATATTGTTCACCCTAATACTGCTGGCATTTTTGTTTGATTGGTTTTTTGTCTGATATATTTTTTTGAGAGACAATTTTATAATTTTGTTTTATGAATAAATTATTGTTTGATGTTCCACTTTTCAGAAGGTTGAACAAATACCACTGTAGATATTGTACTCTGGCTTTATCCATGTCCCAGCCATCCTCTATAGCAAACTTCTTATGTGTTAAGTCTAGAAAGTAATTTAGCATCCAAGGAAAGATGAAAGGTAGAGAGGAGTTATAATGAAATATAAATGCCTCCTATGTTCCAGCCATGACCTCATAGTTGCTGGGGCCATGAACTCAACAGATGAATCTCTGTGAATTCAAGCACAGGAAGGTCTAGGACCTCAGTCTCCTGGTAAACGGGGCTAAGCCAACATAAGAATCATTTCCAAGGAACTGAAGAAAAGACAAAATGCCTTGGAATGACCCACATGTGGAGTTGGCCCTCAACACACACAGACTCACAGTTTCACTCACTCGCATTTTAATAAAGAAGTGGACTTCTAGACAAGAGCAGGGGAAGAGTCGCCCAGTGTTACTCTGCAAGTTAGAGTTTAAAAAAAGAAGTGAACGAGTTAGGGAAAACAGACACAGGGAATCCAGGAAAAGTTTTTAAGCAGATACAGGCCTTGGAAAGACATTTGACTCACTTAAGAATTCTGTGTTTCTGCACCGTGCCCCCACGGCTGGAGTCGCAGGGCCTGCTCTGTCACACATGCAAAACCAATCTGCTCCCGTGACATGGAGCATGAAAGTTCATCTCCTAAAACTTTACACCCTATTGAAAGAATATAATAGTGTTAAAGAAAAGCTAATTCTGTGATCCTTTCGCATCGGGCTACAGATGGGATGCCATTTTCAAGGGACATGTTTTTGCCCCAGTTCCCATCAAATAGCTCCTGAAATAGGCATGATACGGCCCCCTTGAATAAAATAAAATACCTTATTTAATTGCCTGAATGACACTCCGGATTGTGCTGCCAAAGCAAGCCCAAACAGGCCCGACCAGAGGCAATATCAAGGGGGGAACTTGGCTATGAGGCAGCTCCAGCCCCAGCCCACACCAATCGCCAGCCCAGGCTGATGGAAATGAAAACAGGTCTGGGGAAATGCAAATGAAATCTGCAAAGGAGCTGAAGGGAGAAGAAACCATTTCCCAGGGTAATGAGCTTGCTGATTGCAAGGATGGCACCTCAGCCCAACCTCCAGGACTCAGAGAGCCATTACACATGGCGGACAGAGTCAGGGACCAGCAAGACAGGAGGGGCACCTGACCAGCCACAGCCACCAGCTCTGCTCACTTGTCTGAAGCCTCATTATGACCCTCTGGCCTCTGGTTCCGGAATCTGCGCCCATCTCAGCTTCCTTTGTGTATTTCTGACATTTGTGAGGATTTGTCCACGATCCACTGCATTCTTACTATTTGCCAGAGCAGCAAGTCTTGGATCTTCCAGGAGAGCCCCGACATTATTTATTTATTGAGTCTATCCCAATTTTAAACATCATTATAATTACAAGTACATTGACTACCTGTCCTGTCTATGTCATCTGTTGCTGATCGCCAAAGAGCTTAGATGAAGAAGTTTTGAACTATCCTGCTTTGTGGAGGATACATTTTTTTTTTACGTGGAAATATATATTACCCTAACCCAGGGGGCGATTTTTCCTCAGCACATATCTGTGAGAGCTCCTGCAACAGAATTATACTACAAAGATTTTTAATCAAAATGCACAATATTTAACAACATTATCTTACTGTATAAAGTTCTCTATTCATTCCAGCCTTCTTCAGGATAATGGAAACTGTGAGATCTTTTCCTTCCTGGGCCTTCCGTATCCCAACCAGGTGCTTTAGCTCCTCCCACTCCTCTCTAATTCAAAGGCTTTTCCACGGTCACTGATTTAGAGTGGCCATTTCATCTGCTGTCATATTTTGGGACAAGAATTTGAGAACGAGCAGTTTACTTGTGAGGTCATCCCAGGAAACACTAATAAAGGACTAGGGAAGTAAGATAAGGAAAGGAGGAGGCCACTAAGGGTGTGTTCTCAGGTGAATGACCACTGTGGATCACTGACATTCCCTCTGCCAGGGAACTCTGGGAGCCGGTGTAGAATACCCACCACAGAGTTACCCCACCTGGTGGGCCAAACGACTGGGCTGCTTTTACACCAATCCTCCTCACTCATTAATTAAGGGCTGGTGGAGAAGGAGTATTAATTCTCCAGCACTTCTGACTG
This sequence comes from Varecia variegata, assembly GCA_028533085.1. Taxonomy (NCBI): domain Eukaryota; kingdom Metazoa; phylum Chordata; class Mammalia; order Primates; family Lemuridae; genus Varecia; species Varecia variegata. The sequence continues at coordinate 147,577,200 of CM052438.1, read as the reverse complement.
GATGTGCACACGGGCATAGCGTAGTTCGAACACCGAGGAAAACCCTCAGGCAAGGTGGTGCCTTTGCTGGAGGTTGGCCACCAGACACTGCCAGGTAAAGCCCAGGGGAGTGAGGGGACGCACTGCTAAACCTGCTGTCATAATCCCATCAGAATCCTCTCTGGCAGAGAAACAGGAGGAAGAACCTTATTTCTGTCACCTTTGCCATTTTATTTCCTTCTTCCATATCCAGCTGTCCTTTGCTGTCCAGAGATACCCTGTGAGGAGCATACTGTCACTTGTATCAAAGGACTGTTGAGAGGAGGGTCTTCAATGTAGAACTGCATTGACAACCCAGGCGCAGAAGATGATATCCAGGGTCCCACCTACCTGTGCAGATTGCTCCAGCCGTGAGGTGTCCAGCTGAGAGGCCGGTGAGGGTGGAGCACCAATGCATGCTCTGTGAAGGCTGCATCTGCCTGTGGATAGGTGCTGCCCACTCATCAAGCATGTGCACCGCAGAAGAGATGTTTGTTGTAATTTGCATAAAGTTGGTGCTGAATCGGCTGTATGATTGTGCTGTCTCATGACCCAGGTTCTTGTGATAATTGTCTATAAACAATGAGCTCTTTCCAATGGGGTCGGTGGAAAGTAGGGAATGAAGGTTTCAGAATATTTGCACAGCCCTTAAGACACCACGGTCCCTGTCCTGCCTGTAAGGTTTCCTGCAGTATTTTGCCTGAAAAAATAAACAGAGAGTCCCACCAAGGTACTAAAGCAAAGGAGTGAGGCAGGTACAATCCAGGTACAAACCAATAGCATGGATACCTGAGTTTTCCAGATCAAGACAAGAAAGTCTCAGGAGGTACACTGTGGGGGATTCTAAACAGACTTTTCTAGAGTGTCAGTGGCTTCAACTGTGTGCTGCTGAGGATACTGTGCCAGACTAGGAAAAGCAATCTCCCAAGATTTTTTTTTTCACATGGATTTTGACAAAGGAGAGTAATAATTTGTTGAAGCAGAAAGAGCCCTGAAATAGAAGTCAAGAGGCAGGGGTATTCCTAGTTTGGTCTTAAAATATTCATAACTTATGAGCCAATGATTTCATAGCTAGGTATCAGTCCTAGGGAAAGAAACTAAGATGCAGACAGGGATTTATGCACAAAAATGTTTATTGCAGCATTATGTGTAATAAAAAAACCTGGAAACAGCCAAGATAGCTGGTGGTTAAGGTATGGTTAATTAATGCAATTAATGTTTGAAAAGAATTTTTAATGACACAGAAGAGTAATGGTAAGTGAGCAGAGCAGAATACAAGGACAGTACATAAAACGAGGGGTTAAGGAGGAGTGGAAAAAAGGCTGAGGGGAAATGTGCCAAAACGTTAATAATTTTTGCCTCTAGGAAGTGGGATTATGAGTGATTTCTTTTTCTGCTTCTTATGATTTTTTTTATATTTCCAATTTTCCTACAATTAAGTTTCTTGCACGATCTGAAAAAATTAGCAAAAGAAAAATAGTGTTATTCTAGTTGTGAAATGTTGATTCTAAACTCTGATATGTGTAGAGCCCCTGAGCCTTTGGTTTAGTGCAGAGATGGCCAGGGCATGTTTGAGCCTATGATGTGACATGCAGTATAGGGTTTGCAAAGAGAGGCCAGTGTCTCATCCTCATGAAGGGTAGCACCAAAGACACTCAGAAGAAAGAGCCTTAATTATAACATATAGGTATCTGATGTCTAATTCTGGTTACCATTGCATTTTGTTGAGTTCATGCGGTACATTCCTTCTGAATGCAATCAGCTTTGACAGATCTGCAAAAAATGAGTTTGGGGGTCTATAAGAGGGAAGACCTCTCATTGGGTCATGGTGGGCTTACAGAAATATTGCCTAATACGGCAGGCCTGTCTGGGAAACCAGCTTGCACCCATCTATGGCATCTCTATTTTAGTTCACTACAATCTCAATGTTGACATCTGCATTGGGCTTTGAAGGGTGAATAGGAGTCCCCTTGTTTAATTGAGAAGCATGGGGAAGCCGGTATTTCTGGCAGGGAACTGAATGTGCAGGGAGAGTAGAAAAAGCACAGTGTGGTTGTGTAGGCTGTATAGTTTGAGGAATGTAATGGGAGTGGCAAAGGGTAAAGCTGAATAGGTAGTTGGGATCAGATAAGAGAGGTCTTGCAGGTTCCACTCAGGAGCTTGGATGTTATCCTCCAGGCAAGGGACATCTTTCAGCAAAAGAGTGACACTGGTTAGTTGTTTTCAACATTGGTTACTCACATACTGTCATCACGAATTTTACATTTGCATCCCGCTTTTCCTTTTTTTTTTTAAACATGGGCTCACTCTTTTAAATTTAAATACTGTATATTTAGCTCCATCCTAAACAATATCTCATAGGCTTGATATGCTAGTTATATTTTTCTAATAGGTTTAATATAGTAACATATCTAAGAAAATAAAAATAATCCACCTATGTACCACTTTAATTCACTTTGCATGTACATATTATACCTGAGAAATGTTACTGTTCATTTATTCATTCAATAATTTTGAATATCTACTATATGCCAAGAGATGAGAAAATAGTAGCATTAAGGACAATGAAGACAATTCTTATAGCATCATGAAGCTATAATACAGTTAGATGAGTGTATTCATAAAGGAACTACATTTTTTAAAGATTCATGTAGAAATACTGTAAAAAGTAGTGTATAGGTAATAAAACTCGAGACAGAAAGACTTGTCAAAAGGTTCTTGCAATGGCCCAGGTCAAAATATGACAATAGCTTGATCTAAGACACTGGCAAAAGGAAATGAAAAGAGGAGACAGATGTGAAATGTTTTTATACAGAAAACATTAACAAGCCTGATGACCAGTTTCATGCATGTTCTCTCCTGAGGAGCAGCAAGAGAGGAAGGCATGAGGCTGAGGACGTGTTTCGGCTCATATGTTCTCTTATTCCTCTGACACCCCACGCACCCTAAGAGAGATTACCTGGCTCAGCCTCCTTCCAATGTGCCTTCCTGTACTTCGGAGGCCTGGGAAACTAACTCCAGGTCCCAGACTGTCCTGCTGTTAAGTTTTCTAATAATAAAATGCACTCATGCAAGACGAGAGTCTGAAAGTGAGTTAAGTAGGGGGAAAGGTATGGCAGGGAGCATCCATGTTTTTGTTCTGGAGTGCGCCTAGAAGCCGCAGCATGGCTTTGGAGCCAAAACTTCTGGCCAAGGCTCATGACCCACAAATCACTGCTGAATGAGTACAAGCCTAGGGCCAGCAATTAGCCCAATAGTTTCCTGATTTCCCTTCTTGCTGAATGACATAGTAGAGATAGAAGTTCTCTCAGTGGATCATTTTGGTGTTGTCACTCTAGATTCATCTCTGGAGGCCCAGCTGGAGCCTGCTCCTCTAGTTCTTCCAACAATTGTGTAAACTCCCAATTCCCATTATTAAATCCCTCGCATTTAAAATCTGCAAAATGATTTCTGTTTTGTACCTCTGCACCCTGACTAATACCACCACTTAAGGTCACATTTAGTCAGAGACTGTCTTATACAACACAATAAATGTTTGTGTGGGCCAAGCACAATGGCTCACAGCATTTTGGGAGGCCGAGGTGGGAGGATACTTGAGGTCAGGAATTCAAGACCAAGCTAGGCAATGTAGAAGGACCCCATCTCTACAAAAAATAAAATAAAATTGGTCGGGAGTGGTGGGACATCCCTGTGGTCCCAGCTACTTGGGAGGCCGAGGTGGGAGGTTCGCTTAAGCCCAGGAGTTCGAGGCTGCAGTGAGCTACGATTGCACCACTGTATTATAGCCTGGGTGGCAGAGTGAGCCCTTGTGTCAAAAAAAAAAAATTGATTTGTGTGCGCACACACATGTGTGCATGCATGTTCATGCATTTGTGTTCACATAAATGCTTTATACTCAATTCATCTGTAAGGTCATTGGAATTTGCCTGTCTTAGCAACTATCACGAAATTTATTTTGAAGAAAGTACTACTCGTCTTCTTGATTCTGATTCCAAAAAGAAACCAGGCAGAGAAAATAAAACATTATTGACTCAAGAGAAAACAGTTCTAGGACCATTGGCTGGAAAATGATGCCCACTTGTGTGGGTGTAATCTTAGTTGGAGAAGAGAAGCCTCCTGTTGTTTAAGCATCATGGTGACATTAGATTGAACCATAGTGGAGACGAGGGTGGACACATGGGAGATCTTAGTGTTCTATGAAGTCAGCTGCTCATGTCTTGCTGGAAAGAGGAAGGGGGCCCTCCTCTGACTGTTACTTCAGAAGGCTAATGCCTCAGCAGGGAGGAGCTTGTCTAATGAGCCTGTAACCACCAAGGGCAGTGGTTCTTGACCTTGGATTCCCATTAGCATTCCCTGCTGGAGCTGAGGACTTGCCCCACCCTCAGGGATTCTGATTGATTTCCTCTGGCAGAAGGCCAAGAATTAATAATTTTAAAAGCTCCCAATAAGTCTAATTTTGCAGGATTGAGAACCACTGACTTAGTGTTCAAATATTTTCCCATGCAGGTGATCATAGTGGGCTTTATTTTTATGATTTCTTGCATTGCTACCATCTTTATTGTTAGGTATGCTTTTTCATTTGTGGCATTTGACATTAATGTGTTCTCTTTATCATTTTTTTCCTTGACCAATCTTGTCAGAAAAGTTTTATTATTAATGTTTGGGTTTTGTTTATCCTGTAATTTAGCTGCATCCCACAGATTTTGACATGTAGCTTATTTAGCACCATTTGGTTCTAAATGTTTTCTAATTATTATGATTTATTTTCTGACCCATGAATGATTTTGGTTTTGGTTTTCTCTTTCTTTTTTTTCTTTTTCCCCCTTTGACCAACATCTCCCCATTTCCCCCACCCTCTAGCCCTTGGCAACTACCATTCTACTCTCTCTGTTCTGAGAGAGTAATTAATATTGACCAATTCTTTCAAAACAGAATAAGAAAAAAAATGAAGAAAACAGAAATTAAAAATGTCAGGTGTTCCAGAATAGATATTATTGAAGACATGATAACATTAAAAGGATAACAGAAGAATATAAATAACTTCATATGAAGGCAATTCAACCACATAGAAGAAAAGGATTAATTTTTTGGAAATAACAATTTATCAAAACTACCTCAAGAAATAAAAATTTAAAAACTGAAGAGTTTATACCTATTAAGAAATTTAACTCTACATAATCAAAAGCTTTCATACAATTCCTAACCCAGATGCTTTCATTGGTAAATTCCATCAAAAGCTTAAATGGGAAATAGCATTAATAGTAATCTAACCAAACTCTTTCAGAAAATAAAGAAGGAGATAATGCTTCTTAACAAAATTTTTGAGGTTAATATAAGTGCCAATAACAAAATCTGACAAAGTTATTATAAGAAAAGAAAATTAGAGGTCAAAAAATTTTATACAAAGAGGTGCAAAAATGTCCTACAAAATGTTAGGAAATTGAATCCAGTAGTATATAAAAATATTGGCAGTGGGGTTTCTCCCAGAAATATGAGGTTGATTCAATGTTGAAAAACAAATCAATGTAATTTACAACAATGACGGAATAAAGAAGAAAGATTGTACGATCACCTTGATAGATGCAGAAAAGCATTCACAAAATTTAACATCCATTCATAGTAAAAACAAAACAAAACACCCCCAGAAAACTACAATTCAAGAAAATTTCTTTAATCTGCTAAAAAAGCATCTATGAAAACTGTTAACAACAAAGTAAAAGATAAAACATTAAAAACTTCCTTTCAACTTTGGGAGTAAGGCAATGATGTCTTGCTGTCATTATTTCTATCATACATTGTACTGGAGTTGGGTCCTAGCCAGAGCAAAGGAGCAAGAAAAATAAATAAATGGTATAAAAATTGAATTGGGAGAAGTAAAATTGTCTCATTTTAATAGCTGAAAAAAATTTCTCCCAAAAGTACTTTTCAAAGTGTCCAGGGACTCACGGAAGGTCCCTGATTATCTTTCAAGGAGTCTGTGAGGTAAAAGCAACTTTCATAATAAATACTATATTATTATTGCATTTACATCCTCATTATTTCATGAATGTACAGTGCAGTTTTCCAGAGGCTGCATGATATTTGATATGGTAACAGATAGAATTCAGAAACAGGCATGAAAATCCAGCCATCTTTTATTAAGCCAAGCATTGAAGAGATTTAGAAAACTGTGAAATAATTCCACTCTCCATTTTATTTGTTTTTGAAAATATAGTTATTTTTCATAAAAATGTGCTATTTATGTTAATATGCAAAGAGTTTATTGCTACTTTAAGTGGATGAATACATAAATATTTAAACATTTTTTCAGATTTAATTTTTAAATGGACAAATATAAATTTATCTAACCCATATGAAAAAGCTCTTCAGGGTCTTCAACAATTTGTAAGAGTGTAAAGGATTCCTGAAATCAAAAGTATTCACTCATCCACGTGGAAAACCTAAGAAATCTACCAAAATACTAAAATTAATAACTAAATTTAATGAAGTTACAAGTAAATGACAATATACAAAACAAATTACATTTCTACATAATAGCAAAAAAATGAAAATATAAAATTTAAAAATTCCATTTACAATAGCACCAAAAACATAAGATGCTTAGGGATAACTTAATATAAGTTGGGCAAGACCTTGTCACTAATATCTACAAAATACTAAAAAATTAAAGAACATCTAAATACATGGAGAGATATGTTCATACTCTGGTACACTTGATATTTTTAAGTTGTCAGTTTTCTTTAAATTGATATATAGATAGAATGCAATGCCATTCACAATTCCAGAGGGCTTTTGTTTGTGTGTATGTAGGCTGACAAGCTTATTTTAAAATTATACGGAAATGCAATGGACCTAGAATAGTCACCAAAATATCAGAGCAAAATTGGAAGGACTTCTTTGTCTGATTTTATCACTTGTTATAAAGCAAAACAGTATGGTATTGGTTCAAGTTTAGAAAATTAGATCAATAGAACAGAATAGAGAGTTCAGAGTTCAGAAATAGACCCACGTGTATACAATCAATTGACTTTTAACAAAGATAATTCAGGGTTGAGAGGCAAGAAGGTGAACTAGAAGCAACCTGTGCACACCGCTCTCAAGGAGAGGATGCCCACCTACAGATGGACCCTCTTGGAGAGAGCATTGTGACACACCAGAGAAGTGACAGGGCACAATCAGAGTGAAGGAGAAGGGGACCAAGGATAAGTCAAAAATCCATGTTATTTTTAAATATGAGTTCCACCATGGAACCAATGCAACACAGACAGCTTGAAATATCAACAAAGTGTTTGGGAAGAATGTGGCTAATGAATGCACAGTGCATCCGGTTTGAGAAGTACCATTCTGGTGATTTAAATATTGAAAATGAGCCACGTGGTTGACCTGAGACCAAGGTGGATAATGATGAGCTAAAAGCTGTGGTGGAAGCGAATCCATCTCAACTTACGTGTGAAATAGCAGCAAAGTTTGACATTACTATCCCAACAATATCAGATCATTTGAAACAAATGGGCAAAGTAGGCCGGGTGCGGTGGCTCACGCCTGTAATCCTAGCACTCTGGGAGGCTGAGGCGGGCAGATTGTTTGAGCTCAGGAGTTCGAGACCAGCCTGAGCAAGAGCGAGACCCCGTCTCTACTAAAAATAGAAAGAAATTATATGGACAGCTAAAATATATGTATAGAAAAGTTAGCCGGGCATGGTGGCGCATGCCTGTAGTCCCAGCTACTCGGGAGGCTGAGGCAGAAGGATCGCTTGAGCCCAAGAGACTGAGGTTGCTGTGAGCTAGGGTGATGCCACGGCACTCTAGCCAGGGTGACAGAGCGGGACTCTGCCTCAAAAAAACAAACAAACAAACAAAAAAAAATGGGCAAAGTAAAGAAGCTGGGTACATGGGTACCGCATGAATTAAACGAGCATCAGAAGAGAAATTGTCTTGAA
>CM052438.1:147546713-147569143 GCA_028533085.1 Varecia variegata | reverse complement strand
ACTTTTAGAAAAAAATTGAAACATTTGGTAGAGAAGTGAGAAAAATCTTCTTTAAAAAGACAGCAAAGACATTAAATCATACATAAAAATTGATTGATATATTGGACCACATTAAAACTAGAAAATATTAATTCAGTAAAATACTCTATAAACAAAGAGAAAAGGCAAGCCATACAACAGAGGAGTTATTTGTAATGCCTAATAACCACCAAGGTTCAAGATCCAGAATATACAAAGAATTCATACAAAGCAATAATAAAAAGACAAAAAAAATGGAACAAAGAATATACATATGCAATTTAAAGATCATAAATAAACTTAAGACACTCAATCTTAGTGAAGTTAAAACACAATGAAATATTTTTTAATTTTCTAAATTAGAACACTTCAAAATAATCTGATAATATTAAGTGTTCACCAGGGATTTTTGAAAAAAGTAGTTGTTATTCACTGCAGATAGTAATGTAAAGTTATATAACCACAGTAGAGAAGTTTTGTCTATTTATTAAATCAAAATTTGTGCTTAGCTTTTGACCCAGTGATGTCATTCTTATTTATCTACCTTGACAAATAATCACATGGATGAGCACTGATATTTTTATGTGAACATTCATAATACCATTATTTGGTAACTGGAAAAAGTAGAAACAATCTAGATGTGCATCAAAAAAGAAATGAAGAAATAAATGTGGGTATATAGTTACAATGCAAGGATTTAGGAAAAAACATTTAGGTCAATGTGTATCAACGAGGAGCAATCCCAAAAAAAGCCAAAAAACGAACCAACACAAAAAACACTGTTGAGTGAAAAAAACAAATTGCAAATTGCTATAAACATGATCACATTTCTAAACCTTAAAAGCACACACAATACTATAGAGTTCTATGGATACATATGAAAATATACAAGTAAATATTTTAAAAGGTCAAAAATAAAACATAAAATTCACAATAGTATTACATCTTCACAGCAGGCATGGGACTCAGAATTAAAAGGGGTCTAGAAGTAAAATAAAGTAAAAAGTATGTCAAAATGTTACCACTCTTAATTGTTGATGGTGGAAGTATGAGAAATTTTAAAAAATTTTATATTTTGCAGTATTTTTGACATTAATTTTTTTTAATCTGAAATGCTAAGAGGCCTGATTTCATAGCTCATCTATGTCATTAATTCTGCTATTAACTCAAACAAGTAACTTCTTCCATATCCATATTTCCTCAACAGTTCATGCAAATGTTTCCAATGAAGGCATGACTTTTTGTCTCTACCCTAAAGTTGATCTTTCTCCAATTCTAAGGGCCTGGAGAAAAACCTTCATTTTTTCTTAGCTCATAAGGAAAGACTCCTGATTCTCAGGGGTTAAGGTCATCTTTCAGTGACAAAGGTGGAAAGTTCCTTCTTTCCCTCATCATTATAAGACTACGTATTTTTTTGTCTGATATCTGGCTTAACTTCCCACATTTTCCCTTTGGAACATTTCTGCCAGCATCCAACATCCCAGAGAAGGGTTACAGATAGAAACAGAAAAGTCCAAAGTGAATTAAAATACCAGGTTGTTGACAGGAGAGAAAAAAATGGCCCCTGCTAATAACCTGATTTGACATCTGATTTATGTGGCCCTAAAAGGACAGTCATAAAAAATGTGTAAGCGAAGGAATAACACCAAGTGATTTACAAAGGCCTTGGGAGTGTGGGCAACGGTATGCAGTGAAAGGGAGAGTAATAAATCCAGCCAGGGAAGCCATGCTGATCCCTTCACCTCCAAGGCCCGAGAAACCCAGGGATTCTCTGCTTGTAGCACTTTCTATTCAGCCTTTCGTTCAGCAAATGTTTTCTGAGTCCCCAGGCCCTGGCCAGCATTGGATGAGGCAAGGTCTATTTGTGTGTATGTGGTAGGAGCAAATGCATAGAGAGAAGGCACAAGGTGCGACCCAGAGTGTCCAGGAACTAATCATATGATAAGCCAAACAGCTAGGCCAGAGACCAAATGCATCCGTGTGTAAGGATTGGAAGCAACTAATTTAACATTAAGTGTTGAAAATTCCAGGAAGAAGCCATTGCTATTTTCAAATATCCCAAAAGCTTCACCAAGAAGAAGAATACTTAGTCTCCAGGGGATATTGGGACTAATAAGTTAAGAAAAGCAAATTCCTTCCATCAATATTTATTGAGTACTTTCTAAGTGTCAAACATTGTTCTAGGAGCTAAGCACCTAGCAATATTGCAAAAAGACTGACAAGATCCAAAGCCATTAGAAGTTACACTTCAGTGGAAGGAAGACCTATAATATGCCAAACAAGCCGATTATTTCAGATATTGACATGTCTTATAATTGCACAGCACCATGAGATAGAGTGTTAGCAAGGGCAGAAGGGGGAGGGAAAATTTATTTAGGGAAGATGATCAGAAGAGTCTCTGAGAAAGAGGCATTTGTGATGATATCTGTATAGTAAGAAGAATCTAAACTTGCAACAATCTGAGGAGGAGAGATCCAGAGAGAAAGAACAGTAAGTGTGATGGTGTTAAAACCGGAATAAGCCTGGAATGTCTGTCTTCAAAGGAACAAGAAAGTCTACTGGGATGTGGTGAGTCAGGAGAGTGAAGACGATGAGTTTGAAGATACAGGCAGGTACAAGAAATTGGGCCTCGTAGACCTTGGTAAGGAGTTTGGGTTTCAGGCTAGGTGCAATGGGATCGACATGGGCTGAGCAGACTTTTGGTACACTGTGCCACATCCCATTAGCCCACATCTGATTTCAGATGCAGGTGGATGGGCAGTGCCCATGCACATTCCCAGCAGCCCAACTTAAAAATGAGTCTGCGGGAAGTTCACTACAAGACTTATACAATCAAAGTAGTTAGGGTAATGTGGTATTAGCCCAAAGATAGACAAATAAACCAGTGGAACAGGATAGAAAATCTAGAAACAGACCTACACATATACAGCTACTTGATTTATAAGAAAGATGATATTGTAGTACGATATGGAAAAGGTGAAGTTCCAGATGGTATAGATGTAAAACAAATGTGAAACAATAAATCTTCTAGAATAATATATAGGAGAATATTTTCATGAAATTGGAATAGACAAAAAAAAAATTGTGAAGGACACATAAAGCACAAACTATGATGACTGGTACACTGGAGTATTTTTAAATTAAGAGTTTATCTAAAAAGCCTGGAAATAAACCCACTCATTTATAGTAAATTGATTTTTGACAAAGGTACCACAAACATACAATGGTGAAAGGACAGTCTCTTCAATAAATGATGCTGGGAAAACTTGATATCTATATGTTGAAGAATGACAAATAGACCCTTATCTTACACCATATATAAAAGTTAACTCAAAATGGATTGAAGACTTAAAGACATGAAACTGTAAAACTACTAGAAGAAAATGCAGGGGAAAATAGCCTTAGTCTGGGCAATGACTTTTTGGATATGACTCCAAACAGAAGCAACAAAAGCAAAAATATACACATGGATAACAGCAAACTAAAAAGCTTCTGTGCAGCAAAGAAAATAATTAACAAAGTGAAGAGACAACCCACAGAATGGGAGAAAATATTTGCAAACCATACATCTGATAAGAGGTTAATATCCAAAGTATATAAGGAATTCAACTCAATAGCAAGAAAACAATCCAGCTTAAAAATGGACAAAGGACTTGAACAGATGTCTCCCAACATAAGACATACAAATGGCCAATAAGTACATGAAAAAATGCTCAGCATCACTAATCATTAGGGAAATGCAAATTAAAACCACAACAAGACATCACTTCACACATGGTAGAATGACTTTTATCGAAAAGATGAAAGATCACAAGTGTTGGAGAGGATGCAGAGAAAAGAAAATTCATACATTGTTGGTGGGAATGTAAATTAGTGTAGGCATTATGGAAAATTATATGGAGGTTCATCAAAACACTAAAAATAGAACTATATAATCCAGTAATCCCACTACTAAGGATATATCCAAAGGAATTGAAACCAATATATCAAAGGGATATCTGCACTCCTATGTTCACTGCAGCATTATTCACAACATCTGAGATATGGGATAAACCTAAGTGTCCATCAGCAAATGAATGGATAAAGAAAATGTGATATATTTGCATAACAGAATACTATTCAGTCTTTAAAAAAGGGGAAATTCTGTGATTTGTGACAACAGGGATGAATCTAGAGGATGTTGTGCTAAATGAAATAAACCAGGCACAGAAAAACAAATACTGCATGAATTCCCTAATATGTGGTATCTAATAAAGTTGGACTCATAGAAGTAGAGAGTAGAATTATGGTTACTGGAGGCTGGATGTGGAGGGTAAGGAAGGATGGAATGGGAGTTGCTAATCAAAGGGTAAAAGTTTCAGATAAGTAGGAAGAATAGAGTTTAAGATCTTTGCACAGCAGGGTGACTATGGTCAATAATAATGTATTTCAAAATAACTAAGAGAATAAATTTAAAATGTCTCACCATGAAAAATGATAGATAAGCAAAGCATTAATTAGCTTGATTTAATGATTCCACATTGTATACATATACTGATTATCCCATTGTACTCCATAAATATATACAATTATGATTTATCAATCAAAATAATAACAATAAAATTTTAAAATAATTTATCAAAGACATTAAAAGAGGAAAAGGCAAGGCATAGAGTAAAAGATATTTATAATATATATCTGGCAAAAGATTAGTATCCATAATATGTAAAGAATTTGTACAAAGCAATAAGAAAAAGATAGACAGTCCAATAGAAAAATAGACAAAAGCCTTAAAAAGGCATGAAAGAGAAGATCCAAATGACCAAAAGAAGTACCCAACATTATTACTCATTATAAAAGTGCAAATTAAGACTACAATGAGATACTACTACATACTCATCAACATGGCCAAGATTAGAGAAACTTATAATACTAAAAAAAAGGCATGGCAGAGGGGAAGAGAGAAGGTAAAAAAGATTTGAAAAAAACCCTCTTGATTCCAGTTTTCTCTTCTAACAGAGTTGTGGGTATCTGATGAAGAACATAACAGGCTAAGACGTACAAAGGTCCTGTGGCAAAAGGCCATGATGATCTTAAGGAGGCAGATATGGCTGGAGCAGAAAACCAGAAGAGGACAGGTGGGTGTGAGGTGGGCTGGCGTTGGAACACAAGTAGAGCATACAGGGCCTTGCAAGTAAGAACCCTGAATTCTCATGAGAGAGAGAGAGGGAGAGAGAGAGAGAAACTCTGAAGAGTTTTGAGCAAAGCACAGTTTTATGTTTAAAACTTTAATTTTAAACTCTCCTTTACTCTTTGACCATAAAAATTGACAGATAAGTGAGGTGATGGAAACGTTAATTAATTGTAGAATCAGCTGTTAATGTCTGTTTTTTTCTACTACAGTGTAAAATCTATAAAAACATCAACTGTGCACATTTTGTCTACAGCTGTATTCCTAGCATCTAACATAGTGCTTTGCTCAGGTTAAGTATTTTTTTTTTAGGTAAATGATTGAATACTTAAAAATTGTGGTTCATATATGAAGTCAACAGACCAATAATCTCAGTTATGCAAGGACTCACAAAATGTTTGACTCATGCATTCTTCCTGAAAAATTACTCCAAGGTCTACTTCAGCCAGCTGAAAAAAAATGAATCAAAATTTAAAACTCATAAATAATAAAGTCATGGTGTGGAAGAACTGGTAATGAGCAACTGAAAGCATTTAAGCACATAATTTATTCCAAATAACTGTGGCAAATATGGTTGCAAAACAGAATGAAAGTGTCATAAATAATTCTTGAAAGAGAAGATTCTTAATTTATAAAATTAACAATTAACTGGGTAAAATTATCATATTACACCAATTAAAGCTGGTGGCATCAGGTAAAATAAAGATGGGAAAAGATGTATTGTCCATCTTCATTGCAGGTGGTAAATAATTACAGATGATTCATAGTATACACTCAAATATATTTTTTGACAAAAATAAAACAGATTTCCATTTTTGGCTATGACAAGATATCTTGTAATAGACCAACTCTGCCACAAAGAATAACTATAAAAATTGGTTAAATGCCAAAAATAAACCAAGCTACTTGAAGGTGGAAGAGAACAACCAAAGTAGCCAGGACCTGAGAGTATAAGATCTCAGAGGGAAGAGAAACACACTGAGGCCTCGTATTCAACATTGCTTTTCCCCCTGGGGATGTTTTCCAATTCAGGGTTTGGAACATAGACACTGAGCAGAAACTGGCAGCCTAAGGCTAATGGCAGTTTCTTTATTCTGGAAGACAAAAATTAGAGTTCTGGACTACAAGGTAAACAGGATTAAGGGCCCAAAATACCAGAAGTAAAAGGAATGTCAGAGAAGTGAACCTGGTTTTTCTCTCAAAGCATTTGTTAAATCTTAAGCTGCACATACTCCCAGAAAGAGGCCGAAAACCAAGGAAACAGAGAAAGTGACTGCTAAGACACTAAAATGCTAAGCAAAATTTCAGCAGTTTCATGGCCCTGGAAACACAAGAATTGGAGTTGAGACATAGCAAGGAAAGCGTAGGCTTTCTACTGGGACACCTGAAGAACTGTACTTAAGGATTAAGACAAGCCATAAAAAACCAAACCTTACAATTCCTGAAACACACCCTCAAATAATTTTAATTTGTGAGTGATTAAATTGATTTCCTCAATTTTAAATATTTTTAAAATACAAAACAGATAAACTGATCTGTTTTCAAGGAAAAAAAAAAAAACAGTAGAGGAAGATAATGCACCCAAAGTCTGTAGCATTTTTTATTTAAGAAACCTGCCTAGCGTCAATTAGAAATTAGATTGCATTTCAGGAAACAGGACTAAATGACTAAAAATTAAGAGAAAAAAGGTAATAGAGATGCATTTTTGGATAATTTAGTTATTTGAAGTTATCTAACATGGACTTTTTAATGGATATGACATATTTTTAAGACTATAGGTGAAAAGGTGGAAATTTGACCTGGAATCTAAAAAAAAAATCATTAAATAGAAATTATATCCTAGCTCTCTGGGAGGCCGAGGCGGGCGGATTGTTTGAGCTCAGGAGTTCAAGACCAGCCTGAGCAAGAGCGAGACCTCGTCTCTACTGAAAAAAAATAGAAAGAAATTATCTGGCCAACTAAAAATATATAAAGAAAAAAAAAATTAGCCGGGCATGGTGGCGCATGCCTGTAGTCCCAGCTACATGGGAGGCTCAGGCAGTAGGATCGCTTAAGCCCAGGAGTTTGAGGTTGCTGTGAGCTAGGCTGACACCACGGCACTCACTCTAGCCCAGGCAACAAAGCGAGACTCTGTCTCAAAAAAAAAAAAAGAAAGAAAAAGAAATTATAGAGATGAAAAATACAGTAACTGAAATTAAGATGTCAGTATATGAATTTCACAGAATACTAGCAGTCTTCAAAAAATTCATAAAAATGCATATTATGAGAAAAATATATATGGATTTTAAAATCTTTTGGATCAAAATAAACTTGTACTAACTTTTTACAACAAGTCTGAACAGGTTTTAGTTTGAGGCACTAAGAAGGTTAAAATATCTGTTCGATAAGTCTTCATCAGAGCAACATGAATTCTGCTAAAATTGAACCAAGAAAAAACATCAATTTTTGGTGAAGCTTGGGTGGAAGAATGGTGAAATCACTGATGCTTTAGGAAAAGTTTATGGGGGCAATGCCCCAAAGATATCATCAGTTTAAAAATGGAGAATTCATTTTAAGGAGGTAAGAGATGATGTTGAAAATGAAGCTTGCAGCAACAGACCACCCATATCAATTTACAAGGAAAAAAATTGTCTTGTTTGTGCCTTGATTGAAGAGGACCAATGATTAACAGCAAAAACAATAGCCTACACTGTAGACATCTCAACTGGTTCCTTACAAAATTCTAACTGAAAAATTAAAGTGGAACAAACTTTCCACTCCATTGGTGCCAAAACAGTTACTTCCCAGATCAGCTTCAGACAAGAAGAGATTTTAAACAAGTGGGATCAAGATCCTGAAGCAATTCTTTGAAGAATTGGGGCAGGAGATGAAACATGGCTTCACCAGTATGATCCTGAAGACAAGGCACAATCAAAGCAATGGCTACTGAGAGGTGGAAGTGGTTCAGTCAAAGCAAAAGTGGATTGGTCAAAGCAAAGGTCATGGTAACAGTTTTTTTCTGATGCTCAAGGCATCTTGCTTGTTGACTTTCTGGAGGCCCAAAGAATGACAACATCTGCTTATAATGATAGTATTTTGGGAAAGTTAGCCAATGCTTTAGCAGAAAAACACCTGGGAAAGCTTCACCAGAGAGCCCTTCACTGCAACAATTCTCCAGCTCATTCCTCTCATCAAGCAAGGCCAATTTTGCAAGAGTTCTAATGGGAAATCATTAGGCATTCACCTTACCATCCTGATTCAGCTCCTTCTGATTTCTTTTTGTTTTCTAATCATAAAAAAATCTATAAAGGGTACCCATTTTTCTTCAGTTAATACTATAAAAAAGACTGCATTGATGTGGTTAAATTCACAGGCCCCTCAATTCCTTAGGGATGATTAAATGGCTGATATTATCATTCACAAAAGTGTCTTGGAGCTTATGTTGAGAAATAGAGTTTATATGTTTTTTAATTTTTATCTTTTAATTCCAGTTTTCCACAAAATTTTCAAGTCACCTCATATTAATCATTAGTTAGAAGCAAAGAGGATTCATGAATTAGAGGCTAGATCTGCAGAATATGTGGAATGAATCACAGAGCAAAAGTAAAAGGAAATGGAAATGAAAATCAATGACAGTGCAAAAGATATACTGGGAAGTTTTAAAAAGATCTAATATAAAAGAATTTGTTACTTCAAAAGGAGAGGAAGAAAATTTGGAAGAAGCAATATTTGAAATAATACTGCCTGAGAATTTTCCAAAACTGAAGGAAAATAACCCATAGATTCAAGAGGCTTTATGACCCACAATGAGGATACATTTCATACACACACACACACACACACACACACACACACACTCATATACTGAGGCATCTCAGAGTAAACACTGAGCATCAACTTCTCTTCAGAAACAAAGCAAGCTAGAAGATAAAGAAACCACACCTTTGTTCTTATCGCTCCTTATCACTTCCCCAGAGCCCACCTGTTTTCACCTAGTTCTTTTGTTTTTTGGTTTTTTTTAGAAACAGGGTCTCACTCTATCACCCAGGCTAGAGTGCAGTGGCATTGGCATAGCTCTCTGCAACCTTAAATTCCTGGGCTCGAGGATTCTCCTGCCTCAGCCTCCCAAGTAGCTAGGACTACAGGCTTGCACCACTATGCCTGGTTAATTTTTTATTTTTTGTAGAGATGAGATCTAGCTATAGTGCCCAGGCTGGTCTCAAACTTCTAGCCTCAAGCAATCCTCATGCTTCAGCCTCCCAAAGCCCTGGGATTACAGGCAAGAGGCACTGCGCCCAGCCCAGCTCCAACTCTTAGTTTCAACATAGGAATTTTAGGGGGACACAAACATTCAGATCATAGCACAAGGTAACTTAAAAAGAAAAACAGATCAATAATCTAAGCTCTCACCTTAAGAAGCTAGAAAAATAAGAGCGAATTCAATCAAATTAAGAAGGAAGAAAATAATAAAGATAAAAAGACAATCAATGAAATGTAAACTAGACAAGCAATAGGGAAAACAAATGAAATTAAAAGTTGGTATTTGAAGGAAAGATAAAACAAAAAAAATTATAAACTTCTGGCTAAACTGATCAAGAAAAAAGAGAGAAATCACAGCTTACCAATATCAGAAATGACAGAGGAAATATCACTACAAATACTATAAATACTACAGACATTAAGAGGATAAGGACATATCATGAAATATTTTATGCCAATAAATTTGCCACCTTGAATGAATTGGATAAATTCCTTTAATGATGAAAATTACTGAAACTAACACAAAAAGAAATGGACTATCTGAATAACCTCATATCTGTTAAATAAATTGAACTTGTATTTGATAACATTACTTAAAGAAAACTCCATACTCAGATGGCTTCACTAGTGAATTCCAGAAAACATTTAAGAAAGAATAATGCCAATACTATGAAAATTCTATAGAAATAGAGAAAAAGTAATGCTTTCCAAGTCATTTTATGAGGCCAGCATAATCTTGATACCAAAATCAGGCAAAGACACTTCTAAATGAGAAAATTACAGAACACTATCTCTTGTGAACAAAGACACAAAATTCTTAATAAAATATTAGCAAATTGAACTCAGCAATATATAAAATTAGTAATATATTGTGACCAAGTGAGATTTGTTCTAGAAATACAAGGTTCATTTAACATTAAAATATTAATTAATAGACTAAAGGAAACTCATGAACAAATTAAAGAAGAAAAGTCAGATGATAAATAGCTGCAGAAAAACATTGAAAATATTCAATATACCTTCATGATAAAAATCTCTCAGCAAAATGAAAATAGAAGGGAACTTTCTCAACATGTGAATGTGGAACAAGCACAACTCTTATAGATTTGTGGTAGGAGTATAAAATGTTCCACCTTTTTTGGAAATAGTTTGGCAGTTTCTTATAAAATTAAATATACACCTACCCTTTCCTAGGCATTTACTCAACAGAAATGAAAACTTAGGTTTATACAAATGCATGTACAAGAATGTTATAAAGATTTATTCATAATAGTCCCAGCCTGGAAATAATACAAATGTCTATCAACTGATGAATGCATAATAAATGATGGTATATTTATATAATGGAACACTACTCAGAAACAAAAATCACCACAAATATCTGGTACAATGTTGGTGAATTTCACAGACATTACCCTTGGTGAAGTGAGATAAATTGGACACAAAATAGTATATACTGTAGTGTGTGTGTGTGTGCAATATGTGTGTATATATATATATATATATATATATCACATATATGTGTATATATATGTATATGGATATATACACACACATGCAAAAGTACTAGAATACAGTAAAAGAATTTTAAAAAGATTGACTTGAAAGTGGCATTAGTAAACTCTCTAGTGTGATGAAAATGTTTTGTATATTAATAGGGATGTGGGTTACACATGTATATAAATTTGTTAAAACCCACTGAAGTGCAATACTTTAAGACTTTACATTTCACTTTATGTCATTTATACTTCAAAAAACAAAAAGAGAAAAAAATGCTGATTTAGCCACAGTATTATCACACAAGGACATTTTAAAGACAAAGATACTCAAAATAAACAGATAATTCATGACAAATACCAAATTCCCCTGCTGAGATACAAAAATTCTAAATCTATATTTACCTAACATCATAACTTCAACCTTTAAAAGGACAAAAATTGTTAAAAAAATTTTAATCAAATAAAGAATATCTTTTGAAAACCTGCAAAAATAGGCTAAGAAATATTCCAGAGAAATAAAATCTATGACAAAAGATCAAATTGAAATTGTAGAATCAAGAACAATATAAGAACGGAAACTAAGAACTCGATGGATGGGTTTAACAGCAGAATTAGCTGTTCAACATTGCACGGAAGAAATAAAATTAGAAACTTTAGGAGAGAACTCTGAATAGTTCACCATTAAGTACTAAATTTAAAAGGAAACATTTAATAGAGTAAAAAGCAAAACATATACCTGCAAAACTACCATAGGGAGGCAGGCACGGTGGTGCATGCCTGTAGTCCCAGCTACCCAGGAGGTTGAGGTAGGAAGATTGCTTGAGCCCAGGAGTTGGAAGCTGTAGCTTCCCACTGCACTCCAGCCTGGGCAACATAGCGAGATTCCATCTCTTAAAACAAACATAAAACTACCATGGGGAAAAATAATGAAAAAGAGGATGATCCAAAGGAAACAGCAAGGAAGGATCAAATATAATAAACATAACAAGACAAGAACAAATAAGGATACCAGTTATGACAAGAAATATAAATAATTTAAACTTTCCAATTAAAAACAGATGTTTTCCTCAGCAATATTTATACTGCAAAAATGTTGGAAACAGGCATGTCCAACCATAGGGAAAGATTACATGGGCGATGTTTCATCTCTATGCCATAATTAAAATTGGTGTTAACAAAAACTTTTTAAATAATATTGGAGATACATATGTTAAAATATTAACCAAAAAAGGATGCACAATTCTTATATAGTATTATGATATCTAAGTATAGAATTTAATAAAAACAAAGTAGGAGAAAAATACCAAACATAATAGCAGTTATCTATAGGCAAGAGAGTTATTTTTTGTCCTATGTGTCATTTATCCTTCCTAGAAATATATAAGGCTCCTCCAATGTGACTGTGTCACTTTTATTTATGTATTGTTTTATTGCACAAGGAATCCATGAATATAATAGTGATGTAAAAGATATAAATGATACATAAAAGTTCCCCTTGACATTCTGACCTGCTCTCTTCCTATTCCTGTGCTAGTCCCTTCTATAGGAGTAACTATTGTTATTTTTCCTGCTGCCTTCCAGATAATTGTCATGTATTACTTTGATAATCAGAGGTGATACCTAACAAAAATAAAAGCAGTGAACTTTCCATTGCTGTAAAACAAGGCTCAGTGACTACATGTGAGGGATACTGTAACAGAAATGTCTGCATAGCAGAGTTGGAGTCAGGTGAACTCCCAGTTTGGGGTCTGTTGTACAAATTACTAAGCATTCACTGAGTGGAGGAATAACTAGAGTATGGGTTAGTCGAGCTGGATGGGTGAAGTTAGAGTCTGCCTGCATCCAGACGTTTAGGTGGGGTGTGGCTGGGTGGAGGATAGAAAGAGAGACTTCTTAGTTGGCTGTGAGCAGAATGACATCATCAGGGAAAACGCAGTGAAGAGTAGTTCAGCTGGAACTACTAGGTAGGAAGGAAGGAACAGGGAGAGGAGGCTGCATGGCAACGTCAAGCTCAGGCTTTAGGCGCCTGGAATGTCTGGCGTGGATGGTTGGAACGTGTCCTGGTGCTTCTTCAGAAATTCTCTTGTCGTTAAATCAGCCACAACTGAGTCCTGTCTGGGATTTAGTTTTCTGGTTTATAAAATGGGGATGTGAGTAACATGAGAATTGAATTAGATAAAGAATGTGAGAACACTTGGCAGTGTGAGTGGGTAGCACAGCAGAAGGTTGGACAGGGAACAGCCAAAGGAGCTCCAGCCCCTGGAGCTGTCTTGATGGCTTCCCTGTGGATATTTCTGGAAATCATGCAAAGCTTAATCTGGCTTCCTGTGACTAGAAAGACCTTGTCCCATGTTGGCACCCATGTCTTTGGGGGGTAGTCAACTCAATTTTCTGATGCCCCAAAGCAGACATTGTCCCTGCATCTGTAGAGAACTGAACACATGGTTTGGTGTGGTTTCTCTGAAAACACAATTGCTGTACACTTAATCATTTCTTTTTCAAGGAAAACATAACATTAGCTACTGTACATGGGTATGTAACTCATCTCTTTTAATTAGATGCTAATTAATGACTCACTAGCTTTAATCATATCAATCTGGTAATACTATTTATGCCCCACAGAATAATGAACTACTTTATAAGAAATGAGTGTGGCACATGTTGACATAGGAATGCATCCAGCCATAATTCGCTCTGGGTAAATATCCCACCCAGACTTGGATTCTGAACAATTTACAAGGCAATGCTCACATGACATGCCGGAGAGAGAGGCAGAGACGACCATATGGAGGGAGACAGAAAGAAGCGAGAGGCAGAAAAATTTCACAAGAGGGTTTTTCCCTAGAGAAAGGTCACTGTCCTGGTTAGTTTTATCCTGGAGGTGAATTGGAGGCAAGATCAGTATGAGGAAGTCAAAGGAAGGGTTTTGCTACACCTCAGAAACTGCTTTTTGGGTGAGGAAGAGTGTGGCAGGCAGGTGTCATGATTTTGCTAAGGCTTGGCCACGAGATCCTGCTGCATCCAGCCAAGCTTGGAGAGTGGGAATGGGCATGAGAGAGGATGGAACCAATATGGGCATAAATAAGAAAATTCTCTGCTTGTTTCCTAGTGAGGAGGAGTGGCCATCAGCTAAGTATTCCATGCCTGAATATATATGGTGACACTGGGCATATCTCAAACAGGGTTTTAGAGCCAATAAGGGTCCAAGCCAGCTCTAGGGCAGGCATGCAGCCAGGTGGTAAGGGGCAGCCAAAACCTGGGCGACTGGTGACACTGGGAGTCCAAGTATGCAGGAGCAGCATGGCTCTGAGAAAATGGACCTCTGCCAGTGTCATCTGTATCCAGGAAGGATAAAGAACTGTGTCCCAAACCCAGATGGAAAGGACTTGCAAGAAACGGCCAATAGAGTAACAGTGGTTACTTAGTGAGGGATTATTCCATGATAAGAAGTTTTCATACAACATCATGGTGCCTTGTGGAACATGCATGCTTGTTCCCATTTTATAGATGAGGAAAATAAAGCTCAGAGCAAATCAATAACTACCCATTGCTACATAGAAAGAAAGTGGCAGAGCCTCGATTCAAACTTGGAACCAGGACTCATAGACTGTTTTTTGAGCACTAAACTCTACTCGCCCCCCTCAACCCCTCGACCCCTTCACCCCTTCATTTTTATACCTCTCCCACCCCCACCCAGGAGCTATAGGCTATATCAAGGGTGGCAGCAGAATCATCTGGTAAATAACAATTATTAATAGGGAACTGAGACAGAAATCCAGTCCTACAGCCTGGGATAAATTAATGAGGGGCAGGTGGCAATTTGGTGAGCACTCAATATTCCTGAAGCAAATCAAATGCTAGCCTCATTTTTTCCAAAGATTGATAATGAATATTCTGTCCACATTAGGATCCCTCAAGATTTGGATGGTGAGTTGAGGAGCATAGGCCAAAGGCCTTACAGTGCTAGGCCCTCCATGACTTGACCCTGGTATCTTTCTGGTGTCACTCCCTTCACTCTCCCTCTCAGCCACAATATTCATTTTTGCTGTTCCTTTAATAAGTTAAGCACACTTGTATCTCAGGGCCTTTGCACTGGCTGTTTATTTACCTAGAACTTCCTTCTCCAGATTCCCTCCACAGAAATAAGCATCTCTGCATTTTTTTTTTCCACTGATTTATCCCAGGCACCTAACAAGTTTCTGGCACATAGATACTCAAAAAATATGCATTGAGTAAATTAATGAAGAACATTGGTAAGTATAGTTTGGGAGACTTCTCACGACAGAACCTAAGTCAATGGGTAGAAACTGAAAGGAAGCAGATCCCAGCTCAGCCAGACCTGTCTAAGCATCAAATGGGCGACTTGAAAGGAGAGCCCATTGGAGGTGTGGAAGCAGAGCCGGGTCAGCCACTGGCTGAGCATGTTTACACTAAATAAGGAATCAGGTAAAGTGAAGGTTAATGAGTCTTCTAGCTCAGAGAGCTTCTGATTCTATGAATATAATGTGGCCTACTCAGGTGGCTCCTGATGAACCTAACTGGGGCAATGTCGACTGGGTTTTGCTGTAAGAAAGGACAGGCCCCACTTCCCAAAGAGAACTGCCTGTGAAGGGAGACTCAGTCTGGGATGGGGCTTCACTGGGCCCTTGCAGTGGCACTGATGAAGTGCTGCCTCAGTGCTATTGTCCTTAGAACCCACAGAAATGCCTGTGTCATCTTCTGCAAAGAGTCAGAGCTATTATATAAAAATATTTATGATATGAGCCAAGGGGCAAGTAGCTACATTACGGTTTTGTTTCTCAACCTTAAATCAGATGTGTGGGTTTAGTGTTTATTAGATGCCAGACACTGAATCAGTACTAACATTGCTGAAATAAAAGTCATAGCCCTTGTCCCTAAAAAGTGATTACATCACACAAAGTTTGGTACTTGTCCCCAAGGCCAAATCAGTGAGAACGAAGAATAAGAACAAGTAGTTTCAGGAAAGGAAAAAGAAAGGGGAGGGTGGCAGACTAGAGTCTCAAAAAACCACTGTCCTACCTTTAAGCAGAAATACGGGGCTTTTAAAAGGGGGGGTTTCAGAGGTTGGGCTCGGGTTTATGTGACCAATGTCACATATTGTGGTCTTGGGCTATTGTTGTTTAGCTGTAGTTGGTGGTTTTGGTTGTCCTTATCTCTGGTGAAGATGATCTCGTGACCTCTAGACAATTCTGTTGAGCCAACTTCTATGGTTTAAGATACTAGAAAACAAAGAACAAAACACATTTCCCTGCCCCTTTGATTACTGGCCTCAGGAAGAAATGTAGGTTTTAATTCCCAAAAAGGATTCAAGAGTTTAAAGAAACAATTTGTAATACATTTTGCTGTTTTTCAGACCTTTACCTCTGTTTCAACTATCGGATGCAGAAGATGTGCATGTTTGGTTCACCACTATGCCCCCAGTGCCCTCAACAATGATGGTGCACAGCAGAAGCTGAGTTAATATTTGTTGAAGACATAGCTATAAAGTCTGCCCTTTATGGCTTAACCAACAGCAGATCTGGGATTCAAACCCGCGCCTGTTCGTTTCCATGTACCTCACCCCATATAACCACCTTCTGGTAGTGTCAGACTATTACTGATGATGCTCACCCAGCTAGTTGGCTAGGCTTGGAAACAGTGTGTGTGTCTCTCTCCTTCAGCACTACACTGGTGATGCCAGTGGGCAAGGGGGAGTGGTTGGAAGGGCAAGAAGGGGGTACCAACACATGACCTCAGGACTGGAGGTAAGATGGACACGTCCATTATTGAAAGTAACCCAAAGCAGAGAGAGCTCCTCAGTCCTGGGTGAGGCAAGGGACACTGAATGATTAAACAAGGGAAGGGACAAGGAAGGGAAAATTCTGTCTTCAAGCAAGAATGGTGAACACAAGACCAGAAATGGAAGATGTGCCAAAGGAACACAACCTACATTGGACATGGAATAGGTTAGGAGGTGAAGCAAGTGAAAATTAGGTATGAGAGTGAACAGAGAATGTTTGTGAAAAGGCCAGCCCTGCCCCTTGATGCCTGAAAGCTTTGTCTCTGGAAGCATTGAGAGAGAATGTCTAGACTAAGGTTTTCTGGTCAAGGTCAGATGGGCGGCTCTCAGACCTAGGTCCCACTTGAAGAGGCCAGGACCCTCTCCTGTACTGATGGGGCACTCAGTAAGTATTTGTCAAAGAGGGGTATGATATGACAGGTTCTATAGTACAGGTATATTTCACTGCTAAGAAAGTACAGAAGCCAGGTAGGGATTTTGGAAGGCTCAGTGAAGAGAGATTCTTTGAACTTGATCTTGAAAGAGCAGTGAGAATTCACTAGAGTGACAAGGAAAAGGAGGTATTTCAGGCGGCGGGAACTGCTTGCATAAACACATTACAGCAGATCTGTCTCCTCGCCCCCTCCAGTGCATATTTACCTTTCTTTTAATAACAGGAATGTGCTTTTTTCTTGGTGTGACGACACATCCCCTACTCTCAGTCCATACGCCATGGGTGGAGCTGACTCTACCCTCCAGTCTGAGGGTGGATATGACCCCAGCTTGGTGAATCAGAGCATCTGATGCCTCCGGCTATGGTCATTGGTTCAGAGATGGGCACTAACTTGATTTGGGCCAAGGAGACCCAGGTCCAGGATTATGGCTCAAAAATGCATTCCTAGCTTTTCATGCTGAAAACTGAATTTGGAGTAGAAAGGATGTGAAAAGGACTGCAGCCGTCCTGTCACCAGGAGAAGGGATCATCAGGAGAGTTTGGGGACAGAGTCGACACCAAGAGAGAAGAGCCAAGAGCCAGAGAGGGACCCAGTTCTGGTGATGATGCTCATTGTCAGATTTGCCCCTGAATTTTGTTGTTGTTGTTGTTGTGGGGGTGGGGGGAGGAACAATAAATTCTCATTTTCCCTAAGCCATTTGTGTTAAATTTTCTACTGTTTGCGATGAAAAAGGTCCAGACTGACATAGGAAGGAAAGCGATAGAGAGCATAGTGTGTTTAAATAGTAGCAAATATTTAATTTAGAAGGGCATAGATGCCATCCTCTTGATGTAGAGAAGAGGAGACTGAAGCCCAGAGAGGAGGAGGGGCTCCCTTGAGTTCCACGTCTAGGGAGGGAGAGGACAAAGGAGCAGAGCAGAAAAGGGGTAGGACTTAGAGGGGGAGGCAAGAGACGACAGGCATTTTACTGTTCTCATTTGGCCTGAAAGAAAGAGCCAAGAGCCACCATGAGCAATATGTCCTGACATCGCCTACTTCCTTATAAGAGGGTTCCATGACCACTTGGTTAGTGCATGACCAGTGATGGCCTGGTGGCCAATGGTAGCTACCATGACACTCAGACCACAGCTTGCCAGGTCTTTACCAGCTTTCAAACTTGCTTTGTGTAATCGGGACAGGCAATTACAGACTTTTGCTTCATGAAACCGTTTTTTTTTGTTTTTGTTTTTGTTTTTTTTTTAGTTAGAAAGACCTCACACAAATCCCACACCAATGCTTTTAATAATATATATATTTAAAACTGCAAATGGAGAACCAGGATAGCTCTCAGAGCTCAATGCAGTTTTTCTTTTCGATAGATGGATAGACAAGTGACTTATGCAGATGCGGTATATACATTCCGCACAATTTGACCATGGTTAAAGGGTATTTATATTCTGATGCAGATAAAATTGAACGTGTCAACACTAATGCATTTTTCAAGGAGAATCACTACTTTCACCATAATTTCCATGGAAAATTTGTGTGCACACGCAGTAATAGACACATTTATAACATCAAAAGGATTCAATTTTCTTTTCAATCATACCACAGTATGAATCGCTTTTCCTATTGAATTTAACAATGAGGCACATTACCAGAGTCTAAAGGATGGGACACTTCGTCTTGCTCTTATGAAAGTACGTCAAACAATGGGTAATACATCACACAATGTCTCGGGTTAACTGAGCCTTTCCACAGGCTGGCTGCTAATTTGCTTGGGCCAGCAGAATGTCACTTTTATTTAATTTTGCCAATAAGATCAGCAGGGATCCAAACTCTGTTTAACTCCCAGTTATTAAAAGAGGTTTTTCTTGTTACACGAAGAACTCATTAATTCATGTCTCTCTTAATTCAGAATTTGAGGTCTTTGGAACAGGAGGTGGGAGGTGCTTAATCTCTGCTATGAAGGAAGCAATCTCATCCTGTACACGAGCCTCCGTGCAGATTGCTTAAACTGCAGAAGAGACAAAGTCTTCCAAGGCCTCTAGAAGAATATTTGATGTGTTAATTACAAATTGTTCATAAAGAGTTACCAGAGCAGCTCATCCAAAGAACCCCAGTAGGGATAACTTTGTCCTCCTACCTTCGTTCATGCAGACATTCAGTGACATGGTCATTTAATTACCCATCTATTCAGCATCCTCCATCCATTCATTTACTCAGAGTTTACAGAGCTCTTTCATTGTATTTCTCAGGGCTTGAGTTTGGGGCTTGGGCTTACAAACTAGTGAGGGAGACAAGCTGTTTGTTTAACATGTTCCACTCACCCTGAGATTCACCTTCTACTCTTCTTGACCCTGCTCGGTGTTCTAGAAGGCCCCTGAACCACTTTAGTGGGCTCCCTTGCTTCCTGGCCTCTGGTTGGGTTTGGTCAGTTGGAGGCCCTGGCAGATCAGAAGGTGGAAGGACAATGGAGTCAGGATATTTACTCCCGGCTCCCTCCGAGCAGAGATGCCAAGGCTTGGCCGAGTCCCTCTATCAGGGGTCGCAGCTCCTCTCAGGTAACCACTCCCTTCCCTCGTCCCTGCAGACCTGGGGTGGCAAGGATGGCCACTGTTACTCGTTCTGGGGTACAGCGCTATCTCTTTTTGGTTTCTTTTTCCCTAAGCCCTGCCCACATCTATATAAATGGTTACTTTTTATTAAACTTTCCTTAGATTACCCACCCTGACTGTGCCACCTGTTTCTTGGCTGATACACAGGTAAGCCAAAAATCATATGCCAAAATAGCATGGGCTGTGATAAAGGTGATCCCAGGAGTCTAGGAGGTCTGGAATAGAACAAAGCAGTGGTTAAGGTACTTTCTAGGGGTCACTTCTGTTCTGTATTCAGAGTAGTCAAATTGCATTTGCTTAGAAAATAGACCAATAATCTAGACTTCCTACAGCTGTCCACTGCTCTCTCCTAACCCAGCCAAGAAATATCCTAATAGCTTCTTTTTAGGGGGGAGCAGTTCTCTGTTTCTCCACCAACCTCCTAGGTCCACTTCACTGGCATGTTGTTTGATTTCTGTTAAATACTGGGAAAGGAGAATGAAAAATAAGGATTTCAGGTTCATTTTAGATGGAAATAAAGACCTAATGAATGAGAGGCAGAACACAATACAACAGCATTGAAGCAGCCAAGTACAACTTGCTCTTCTGCCAGAGGTCACCTGGACGTGATGAGGTCAAAGGGTAGCAGAAATAAAAGAGCAGATTAAGAGGGTGTATGAGCATGCTTACGTCTGTCTGGGAAAGCAAGTGCTTGCATTTCTGCCTGTATGTGGGGGTGCGCTCTGGATGAAGGTCTGAGGAGGACCCACACACAAGTCTCACCGCTGAGGACCACAGCTCTCCCACCTTTCATTATAATTATTCTGGAGAAGCCCAAAGATGTCATGTGGATGAAAGGGCATTTTGACAGGAGTGACCAAGTTGAGAGAGAACAATAATTAAGCTGGCAAAGTCCTTGGGGGTTAGATCCTGGAGTCACTTGAAGGGAAGCATGAGGAACCCCAGGTAGCAGCCCAGGAGTCAAAGCTTGAAAAGTAGGAGTGAAAATTCCTTGTTTGAGTAAACTCAGAATCATAGGGACCTTTTGTGGGATGTTTCGCTGGAGGTGAGTGTGGAGTGGAGAAAAATAGTGACTGGTGGGAATAAAAAGAAATAAATGCATATAAACAAGGGAGAGCCAAAGTAAACGAGTGGGTCTTAAAGATCACTGAGTCCAGCCCTGTCCTTGAGGGAACTGAAGAAACCAAACAAGGAAAGTGACTTGTCCGGATGTTCTTCACATTTGGAATTTGGAGGAAGACTAAAAGAAGGCTGTACGTGTGAGGGTGAAGAAAGCTAGAAAAGTAAATGCAGCCATATGGAAATGCATGTGCGTTTAGATGTGTGTGTGTGTCCATAAATATGTAGATACTTACCTTGCAGGTTCATGGGCTAATGTATTTGTATGGAGTGAAGGTATGTGCATGTGTTGACACACAAATACGTATTTTTTTCTGTATATGCACATGTCTGCATGTGCTAAGGGGAATAACACGAAAGCTCAGGATATTACAGGACTTCTTATACTTTAGAGATGAAAGCTGATAATAATATTGGCCACCACATGCTGTTTTCTGTGTTGGGATAATCATTTTATGTCTATTATCTCTTTTAATACATAAAATCCCACAAGATTTAAATTAGTATCCCTGTTTTGTAGATTTATCCTCTGAGGCTCAACTGAGGTTAGTGACTCATCTGTGTCACATAGTTAGTTATAAGTGGGAGGGTTAGGATTTGAACTTAGATCTCTCAGGTATTGCAAGGAAAGCTTAAAAGCACCTGGGCACCAGTTCTTGTGCACCCTGGCACACTGCATGTTCCCCCCGGGTGGCGCGTGGAGGCTGGCCTTCCTTCAGCATCCCTTCGGAGATGTCCTCACTCTGCTTCTACAACCACAGCAGCCTGCACCATCTCTGTCCTACCAGAACCAAGTTTCCTTGATAGAACAGCAGCTCCTGAGGGCAGAGGCCTCCTCTATTCCACTCCCTGTTTTCCCCCAAGTCCTTTGCACAGTTCCTGTTACAGGATGAAAGTTCAGTAAATATTTATTAAATAAATGGATGAATGAGTAAATAGATGGTAATGCTTGCCTAAACTATAACGTATTTTTAAAGAAATCCCATCTAATATCTTTCAAGTACTCATAGCAACAAGCTAACATATAAATTCCTGAGGGGACCGGCTTTAATACAAAAAGATAAGCATAATTTGTAATTAGCATATCAAGCACACTTAGAAGCAGTAGCATTCCCCTCCAGTTCTTGTTTATATTTCTTGTTAGCTTCATAAACACTTTCTTTACTGTCAGAACAAACAGGCTTCTATCCAGGCCCCATACAAATCACCACAACTGCTCATTTGCCAAAGCCCTGGCCAAGGTGTTTTTTCACCATGGACTAGGGGATGCCCTTCCCAGCTCCCCAGGGTCAAGGCCAGGCACTGTTCTTATCATCAGCTGTCCTGCCTCCAAGCCACATAACTGGGAATGATTCTAGCACCTCCACACACTTGCAAGGGGTGAGGAATTCAAATTAGGGCCTTCTGTGATTTTTCACGGGATAGAATACCTCAGTTTCCTGCCATGGGGAGTCCCCATTCCGCCCTACATCTGGAGAGAATGAGCTGATTGGCCCTGCAGGGGCCAGGGCTGGCAGAGGCTGGCAGAGTCTGGCAGTGTGCTCAGAGTCCCGA
>CM052438.1:147524365-147546213 GCA_028533085.1 Varecia variegata | reverse complement strand
GATTTGGTGGCTCTTGCCTGAAATCCTAGCACTTTGGGAGGCCAAGGTGGGAGAATTGCTTGAGGCCAGGAATTCAAGACCAGCCTGAGCAATATAGTGAGACCCTGTCTCTACAAAAAAAAAAAAAAAAAAAAATAGAAAAATTAGCCAGGCGTGGTGGCATGCGCCTATAGTCCCAGGTACTTGGGAGGCTTAGGCAGGAGGATCGCTTGAGCCCAGGAGTCTGAGGTTGCAGTTAACTATGGTGACATTACTGCACTCCAGCTTGGATGACAGAGCAAAACCCTATCTAAGAAAATGCCCAAAACAACAAAAAAAACTTTCAGCTATTCTCAACCTAATTGTTTACCTATAAATGAGGCTGATGGTAATAATGTATAATTTACAAAGAGGACGGAGTGGGATCACATGACCATTAACCTCATATCTGGTCATTTTGGGCCTCGGATATGAAAACTAAGTATGGCCTAAGCTGCTTCAGCTTTGCCTTCTATTACAGTTTGCAGGAAGGTGTTTCAAGCACTGCTTTCCAGTTCTTCAAAATTGTCTCATGGGAACTTCTCAGCTTGTCCTTCTCGCTCAATGTCAGCCTGATGCAGTCCCATGCCCTGCTGCCTCCCGTGCATTGCCCTGGACATGATGGGTGTGGAATGGGCTGGGCCGGCTCTAAAGTTGGCAGATCAGGCTTGGATCCTGCACTGGCTGGATGAACACAGGCCATAGGATCTCACCTTTCTGAGCCTCAGTTTCCTCTTTGGTAAAAGGACAAAAATAATCCCTATTCATGCATTCATCCATTCTTTCAATAAACATTTATTGTTTGCTATATGCCAAGTGTTGTTCTAAGTGCTAGGCATGTCACCCTGCTCTGCCTCAAAGGGGCTTAGGTTCCAGTGAAGGGTGACAAATATTAAAAAGCATAATAATAAAAAATATATATGTATCATATACCCATAATTTCATGGAAGGATAAAAAACCAAAAAGAAGATATGGAATACTATGGTGGGGAGTTGCTGTTTCAAACAGAGTTAATAGGGTAGGCCTGACTGAGAATGGCATGTATTAGCACAGATCTGAAGTGGGGAAGGAACAAGCCATATGAATATCTGGGCTAAAAATATTCTGGACAGAGGAAACAGCAAGTGCAAAGGCCCTGAGGTAGGAGTGAGATTGGAGTGTTTGAAACACAGAATGGAGGCCAGTGTGGTGGAGCAAAGTGAGGGAAGGCAGGACAGAGAAAAGTGTACAAGATGTGGTCAAAGCCACATTATGTAGGGCTATTTTTATTGACAATTAAATGAAATAACATATATATGAATGTGCTAAGGACATAGCAAGTGTTCAATGAAGATTTAATTCTCTTCCATGATATGTTGTAGTGGAAAGTGTATGGAGCCAGGAGTCAGGATCTCTGGAGTTCAGTTCCTTCTTTGTCTTGGCATAGCTATGCTGACTTTGGGCAAAACCTTCTTCTCAGAAGGCTTCAGTCCCTTCATGTTTAAGATGAGGCATTAAGGCTAATTCAGATGATTTTGATTTTTTTTAGACCCCACTAAATCTCATGTTTTAAAATTTTTGTTTGCAAATAAAATGCATCAAAAATAAAAAATAATTTATTTTTTAGTTTTAGAAATCAAAGGTAGCTAAAGCTGGGTATTTTAGTTTGGCTACTGGGGTTATATCATTGTGATTCAACACATGAAAGGTCTGCCGTGCCATAGCAGGCAATCGGAACTGTTAACCAGGATGAGATAACCACATTTATCTGATGTCTTTCCAGCCCAAAGTCAAGACTCTCAATAATGATTGTTTATTAATTGAATGGATGAAGGAACGAGTGAGCAAAGGAACAAATAAAGTCATAGCTATTGTGCTTTGAAATCAGCACATGAGCTGGAGGTCTCATCTCCCTCTCTGTATTGTTACCTGAAAGGGCCAGGGATGCCATGCTGGGACCCGAGAGTCCACACCTGTGTAGCTCTGTGATTTAGTCTTTTGGCTTCTAGAAGGGTGCTCCATACCCCAAGCTGGTCTGGCCTCTGGCTCCTTTTCTTAGCCCTAGGATTATAATCCTCAAACTTCTGTGCCTTTCCATCCTTCCCCAGCATCTTGGGAGAAGGCCTGCAGGAGCCCTCCTCTCTTCTTCCTCCTCCTCCTCCTCCTCCTCCTCCTCCTCCTCCTGCTTTGTCTCCTCCTCCTCCTCTCTGCATCTCTCTCCCTGAGTCTTGCCCAGCCTTGCCTCCCATCCCTTCTGTGACTGTCTACCTTTAAGTCCAAGCCCCATGGTTTCCATTGAAGAATAAGCTCGTGTCTGTGGCTGTGTCCCTAGTGAGGCCAACTCATTACTCTTTCTCATGTCCTTAGCACTTGGGCTCAGGTTGATGTGTTTCTGATTAATGAGGCATTTGTTCTGCACCACAAAACAATTGAAGAATACCCTTCTCATTCCAGTGAATTGTGTCACAAAGTTAATCATGACATGACCTTCCCTGGTTCCAGGCAGAAGAGACCAGGTGTCCAAGCCTCACTTGACAATTGTTTTCCAGAAACAAAGACTCGGGGGCACATGCAAAGAGACGTCTAAGACCTGAGTCTGACATTCAGAGCCTCAGATCTCATAAGGCCACATGCTGTCCGCCCCGGAGTCAGAATTCTCCAGTGTCCCTTTCTTCCCTGTCGTCCCTTCCCACGGGGGCCAGTGTGGTAACAGAGCAAGTACAAGCCTTGGAGTCAAACAGATCTAGGTTCAAAACCTGTGTGACTTCGAGCAAGCCACTTAAGGTCTCTGAGTTTCTACCTCAATAAAGGAAGGCGATGTCACCCAGCACCCAGCCTTGCTGTTCGGACTTTTTGGAATAATGTAGGCAGTGAGGAGTGCAAAATTGGGCACAAATCAGAATGCAGTCAATAGTGGTTCTCTTCTCTTACACTTCCTTCTTCTCTTTGGACCTGGCTGAGAGCTGTCGTGGCAGGAACACTTCCCCAGTTTCCCTGCTCTAAGCCTTCCACCTATTCTGAACTAAGAAGCCAAGAGACTCCAGACTGTGCAGACCCCGAAGGTAAGCCAGGACAGTGAGGCAGACAGTGAGGTCCTACCCTGGCAGCTGCAGCACAAAGGGACATGTAAAAGGTGGCTTTTTTCTGGAGGTCTTGGGGTTGTGGCTTTTGAGGCTCACAGAAAGTGGCCCCATTCTATACTTCAGCATGTGCCCTGAACGTGGGTTTGGCCAAAGATCAGTAAGCTCCATGTTCTTGGACACTTGAAGCTCAGGTGAAGGGTGAGGAGAATGCTTTCAGGGGTTGAATTCTGGGGCAGCAGGATCAGTCTAGCAGAGAATACTCAACTCGACGTACATTAGAACTGCTCCTCAGTGAGGAGCTCTCCAGGAATCATCGCTTTCGTGGCATGGGTTCAGGGAACCAATATTCGTAAATCCTCTAAGCACCAGGCAATGGGCCACGTGTCCCAGTGCACTTCACCCTTACAGCAACTTGTCTTCTGTCTCGCAGGAACAATCTTCCTCATTTCACAGATGTGGAGTCAGAACCAAAGAGGTTACATAACTTGCCCAGGTCACACAGCAATCGAGTCAGGATTTGAACTCTGCAAGTGTTTCTTAGAACATTCTTTTGAGCTGCACACACCTCAGACTCCACCACCTCACTCATAGTGATGCTGTAACTCCCCCTTGTGTCCTGATTCACCAACATCAAAGGGTTCTCTGCCTCTCCTTTGCTTTTCCAATATGCAGAAAACCAGGAGTTGCATGAAAAACTATAACTCTTGTGCAACGTGACCAGCAGAAGCCTAAGGGAATCTACTACGGTCGTTGAGGTAGATAATAGGTGTAGGTGACATGCTAAGTGCTAGGCTTGAGGCAGAACTGCAGAGCAAAGACTCCAAGAGTCATGTGAGTGCCCAGTGAGACACGGGAGGCAGGGAATCAGGAGGAGGAGCTGAAAGGTGGAACCTGAAGGACCAGGGCTGGGGTAGGGTGCTCCGCCACTGTGCGGGTTTGAGAGAAGGCAGAATCCCAGCTCTACCTCTTACCCACCGTGTAGTCCTGGATAAGGTATTTAACTTTGAGCATCAGCATCTCCATTTGTGAAATATGGATATTCAGATCCCTATCCAACCGTGAGGATTCAAAGACATCATACCTTAAAGTGCTCAGCACAAAACCTGGAGCACAGGAAGTCCCCAACATGTTAGCTGTGGTTATGATTTCTGAGAAGCTGGTTGTGGCTGAATGGCGTGGGCTAGGCCTGAGAAAATTTGCGTGCTTGCGTTGGGGTAAAATGAATCTGAGCACATGTCAGTTCAACTTCTGATCCTAAGGATGTTGTGAGTGGGAGTAAGGTTGTTAACAGTACAGAGTTCTATGTCCTGGAATACTGAATCCTTTAGCAACCTGGTAGCCATCACTGGAGAAGCTTGCTAGCCTGCTCTGTATGCTGCCTCTGCCCCGGTTACATTTTCCCCTGTAGTGCTTAGGCTCACCCCAATGTTAGTGCTATGAATGCTCTGCTCAAGCGGAACATCTGAGCACAAGATCTAGTGACAGACTGTGGTCAGGGGGCCTCGGTGGAGGTGGCTGGAAGGAGGACAGATGCTGGCGATGCTAATGGATGCAGACTGCTGCCTTCCTACCTCTGGGCCCGTCCACTTGGGATCCATATCACTTCACAAATAGATTTCTCATGTCCTCTCTTCAAACTTCCTCCAACCCCCCAGCTTCAGAGGGAGGCAGGGATTTGTTGAGGCACATCCATCAAACCAGTGGAATCACTTCTGTTCATTCCTGATTGGATTCATAAATTTGTTTTGCCACAATCGTCTCATTCAGAGAGTAGACAAGTTCTTCCTGAATTCATGAATTTGAGAGGAAATGAACCAAAGGGACTGAGGAGCCCAATTTTGAACTGAACTGTGGTATGTTTGTCTCCAACTTTCATTAACAATTTCAGGAGAAAGATTACAAAGCTGTGAAAAGGACCAGCATGTTGTTGAATTGGAACATCTGCACCAGGCATTAACCATTTTAAAAATCTTACACAGAAATGAGCAAACATAAAACCAGATACTCATACCTATTTTTCCAATCTATTTGCACATTTACCTCTTTGTCAAGGAAACTAACCAATGTCATTCATCCATTTAGCAAATATTTACAGCAATCTGTTATATATCAGACACTGTTCTAGGCACTTAGACTGCATGAGTGAAAACCACAGACAAAAATCCCTTCCCTTGGATAGGATTGAGATGTAAGTAGAGCTTACATTTTTGCATTTTTGTGTAGGGAAAGGAAGGATGTATGTGTGTGTGTGTGTGTGTGTGTGTGATTTTGCAGATGTTCTCACCAATTTCTTACCCTTTCCTGAAGTTCAAACATTATTGATCTTTTCTCATGTGACACATCGAAGTTAGCAGTGTAGTGTGGTTCTAAACCTAACCACCCTTCACAATTTCCTGGGATGTTTGTTAAGCATAGAGATTTGGAAGACTCAGCCCAGAACTACCAAACTGGAATTTCCAGGAGTGGAGCCCAGGAATTTTTATTTTTAACCTGTTCCCGAGTCTTTGGAAGCAGAAAGTCAGAAACCAGTCAAAAGGATGGTTATTTGGGAAAAATAGGGTGGTGGAAAGGCCAGAGATTTTGGAAACATAGTCATGGGTATGAATCCTAATTTTACTGTCTGCTAACAGTGTGACCAGAAGCAAGATGTATGTTTCCAAGTCTCATTTTCCTCATCTGTAAAAAGGGGATAATAATGCCTACCTCATCATAGTGTTGTAGAGAGCAAATGATGCAACGTATTTCACGCAACTAACCCACTATTGGAACACGTTTGGATAAAAAATTCTGTTTCATTTTGTCTTTTTTTTTTTTTTTTTTGGAAATAGGCTGCAATGCAGTGGCATGATCATAGCTCACTGCAGCCTCAAACTCCTGGGCTCAAGTGATCCTCCCACCTCAGCCTCCCAAAGTGCTAGGATTGATTACAAACATGAGCCACTACACCCAGCCTGTTATTTCTTAGGTGGGTAATATTCTTTCTGTGTGTGTGCGTGTGTGTGTGTGTGTGTGTGTGCGCGTGTGACACAGAGAGACAGAGAGAATGTGTGTGATTGCATGTATGTGTGCCTGTGTGCTGCTTACTTGGTTGACAAAGAAGGCACAAGAGTGGCACATCCTGGTTTAGCATTTCTTGAATATCTACTTAAATGTTGCCACCAAAATCTGAATTCTGACTGAGTATCAGTCATTATTTCCAAAGTATTTTCACGAAGTCAGAACTTTAGGGTTAATCTTAACAGCTGACCAATACTTAAAATGGTTCAGTTCTCTGTATCAATTCAGTTTCAAAGCCAATTACTTTGATTAGCATTAAATTTAATGATATGAACTTGTATGTTACTTTATAATTTTCGAAATATATCTACATATCTTTGGATCTTCACAACTATCCTGAGAATTAATCAAGGCAGATATAATTATTCTAGTACCACACATGAAAACACTGAAATCTACAGAGGTGAAATAATGTAGCCAATTTCCATGGAGTTAGAGGCAAAGCTTGGACTATGGCAAGTAGTCTAAGACTGAGGTATGGCCATTGTTAATACCAGATAATGTTCGCTAGAGTTCTAGAACTTATAATAAAGAGAGACCCTGTCTGTTATATAGACTTTTCAATTTCACTGAGAGTGCCAGAGGCTACAGGCCGTGAGAGCCCATACGTTTATTTTCTGAGAAGGAAGGAATGCGTGATTGTGCATGTGCACCATAGCAATACAGAAATTCAGTACATAGAGAATTAAAAATAAATAAAAACTATAAAGGAATACAAGCAAGTGGCATCAACTCTTTGGAAAACCATGTAAACTGAAAGAGTTCCTTGTAGAATTGGGGTCACCAGTTATGAAACTTCAAACCAGGCTGGAAACTGGGCTGCCTCAAGGTAGGCGCCTCTTATTCCTGATTTCTGTGACTTGAGCCAATGAGCAGATAGGCAGCCTCCAAGAGTGGAGTTCTGACTGTCCGAATAAAGGCACTTACAAGCCAC
Organism: Varecia variegata; assembly: GCA_028533085.1. Classification (NCBI taxonomy): domain Eukaryota; kingdom Metazoa; phylum Chordata; class Mammalia; order Primates; family Lemuridae; genus Varecia; species Varecia variegata. The sequence continues at coordinate 147,539,141 of CM052438.1, read as the reverse complement.
AGGATTACCAGAGTAGAGTCAAGGTAGGAGCCAAGTACATACCTCAATATTGGTCACTTAATCCCAAGGTGTCAGTCTGAAAACTGGAACCAAAGTTTCCAGCCAAAGAAGTATAGGTAACCTAGGGAATCAATGAATGGGAACATGTGTAAGCAAATAGCAGGTCACTCCCAGGAGCAGATTGCTTGCATTTGAAAGAGCTGAAGAAGAGCTTCTTCAGTAGAACAGGCATGATTTTGTTTCTGCCTTCTTCAAAGGAATTGCTTTAAAAGCCAATGAAATAATAGGTATGAAATCATCATGAAGTACTGTGGTTAGGGGAGAGATTCAAGGAGCACTAATAGGATGTTTCTCTGGTGTTATGATGAATTAGAGATGGATGCTACAAACTCAAGTGAAAGAGATCATTTATTGAACATGCAAGGGTTCCAAATGGATCGTCTCATTCAAGCCCCTCAGAACAACCCTATGGTAGGTCCTATTTCTATTGTCATTTTACAGATCATGAAATTCAAGTTTGGAGAGATTAAGTGACACAGGCAGTAAGAGGTAAAGCAGGCTTCCACTCAAGTCCCTTTCTTCTGGTTTTTGAGAGTTTGTGGCCCTTCTTCCCCTGTGGTTCAGCATAGTCCGTTTTAAGAGAAATGTTCATGAGCTGGAAATGGATTTTCACGGACGGGCAGGTTCCCATGAAGGTCCATAAGTAAGAGTGAGGGAGGGGCTGGAGACTCAAGACATCAACATGGGCAATTTCCTCAAACGGGGACAGAAGTTGAGCACCTTGCTGAACACAAGCACAGGGATAATTTCCAAGAGTGAAGGCCTGTGGCTTGAAATGGAGCTCACAGATGGAGGTCAGCTCAGCTTTGGGAATCACAGGACCAGAATTCCAGGGCAGCCTGCAGCTTATACTGCCATTTCCTTGTTTAATGACATTAGCTCTTCTGAGTTCACTTCTCACGTTGGGACTTAAAGGCACTCTACGTGGCTCCTGGCAGGACTCTGGGCAAAACCTGAACATGGCTGCAGATTCCCTATCCTCCCTACTCTTCTTGAGAAGACCAACATTAGCCTGGGAGTTCACAAGTGGGCAAGAGAGGAGAGTGACCTATCTGAGGGCCTCATACCAATCAGGGATCTTACAGAAAAAGTATTGAGGAGTTCAGAAAATTGCTGGCAATCTGAAGGAGTAGTCTTGGCAAACTCTCCAATGCCCTTCTTTTTTGTGTTGCTCGCTCCAAGTTCAAAAGTTCAGGGTTATGAGCCACAGTCGTGGTGTCTCTTGAGAAAGGATTTGGTTATGAGACTGGGCTCAGCCAATCAGACCCACAAACGCCTTCCCTAGACCTGGGTTTAAAGCTAAAAGCAGAGAGCAATGTGGAGTATGCAGTTCCTCTTGGCATCTTCTTTTGGGTAAGCTGAACTCTTCTGTGATTACAATACAGACTGGACTCCTGGTCTTTGGACCTCTTGGACAGGATGGTGGTTCAACCCAGAAAGTAGCCACTCAATTCTCCTCTCTTGAATCACCTTCATGACGCTTTGAGCATTTGGCTGATTGTCTAGGACATTTCTTTCAAATACACTCATTCTCTGCAGTAAAGCAATATTCTTTTATACTTTGCTTTACTTCCTCTACCCCACTGATCAGTCTCAAGCAGGGTTCAGATGAAGAACTGAGATGCACTGAGAACAAAGAGATGGAGGGAGGGGCATTGGGCCACATTTCCTGGGCAAGGATAATCCAGGAGCTATCATTTTCGAGTGACAATAGGATCTTGGCATGGTGAAAAGAACATCGACTCTGCTATTTACCAGCTTCATGACATTAAACAAGTTCTTTATCTTGTTGTGTCTCAGTTTTCTAAATGGGAATAATACTGTCTACCAAATAGGGTTATTGAGAAGATTAAATAAGATTAGACTAGGTGTTTTTCTGGCACAAAACAAGCTGTTACTTCTACCCCCAAGTATCACTGGAACCCTACTTCCCCTTTCTCTGGCAGGGAACCAAGAGGGTTCATGGTTCATGAACTCCTGGTATTTTGGTAATAAGTCCCTAGGAGTCCCTAGGACTCCCTATGAACATGAACATTAAACCAGACTCATGAGGTTCAAATCCTTGCTGAGCCACATACTACTAGCTATAGCCTTGAACAAATTACTTAAACTCTCCACACCTCACTTACCCTCTCTTAAAATGGCAACAATGAAAGTATCTACCACTTAGGGTTGTCATGGAATTTAAAGTTAATAAAAAGTAAAGCACTTAGACTAGCCTGACATATAATAAGGATTCAAGAAATATTAGGTAATATTCATTCAACAAACATTTATTAGATATCTATTATGCCCAAGTGCTGTGTTAGGTTTTGGAGTAGCAAAGATGAATTAGACACAAGCTAGCCCTTAAGGAGCTCAAAGACCTGTGGAGCAGAGCTACTGAATGCTAAGCTAAAGCCACCTCTTGTTCTAGAGTTCCTAAAGCTCCCTTTGCTCACTTTATGGCCACAGTGTGGCCACCTCTCCACTTCTCTAGGGGATGCTCTACTTTTTCCAAATTCCATCTGCAAATATCTCCCAGCCAGACTCTTCAGGACCAGGTATTTTGTTTTTGTCCCTCCCTTTGGATACTGGAAACTGAGTCCCTGGAAGTTATATACTCAATAATCTTACAAGGCTCTAATAACTAAGGACTTCCCCCACAAGAGAAAGAAAATAAAAATTCCTACAAGTATTAATCATACTAGTCTAGGATTTAGCTCTCTAATATTTAATTGCTTAATTTCCCAAGGTTATATTTACTTTTGATTAAATTCTTTAAGTTCTAAATCTATGCAAACTATGTTCTAAGAATTTTTCATCTTTTTATGTTAATGAATAGTTAAATGAACAAAATTGTTTGCAATCAAATAATCAACACCTCCCCCCCCAAAAAAGTAATTTTATCATTCTCTAGCATTTATTTCAAAGATCATGGAACAAGTATGTTTTAAATGTATAGGACTTCACAAGCTTTTCACATACATAGAAAAGTTTTACAAGCAAATGAGTTCCTAAGACAGCCATTACTTTTCCATCTTCAGAAGTTGGTGAATATCTGGAATGTGGAAACCTTTGATGAATATTTTACCCTGGGGCTTAGGAAGTGACAGGCACTCCCTCTGTGTGTCATTTCATTCTCTATTCTGGAGAGGCAGCTGGCCACATGTCCGGACCTCAAAAGGACTGTGCATGTTAGGAATGGGCATCAAGTTGAGGAGCATAGTGACCAGAGCCTTCCTTATCCACAGGCAAAGAAATGGGGGTGGAGGCAGCTGGGCACAGAGAAAGGAAGCCGTGATAATAGACACAAAGTCCATTTTCCTGGGGAAATATCACTGGGCTGGAAAAAGTAAAACAGAATTAAAGGAAAAGTAAAGGGAAGGAGAAATAGGAGTTGGAACAAGAGGTAGAAGCAAAGGAAAGGGAAAAATTTAGTGGAGAGAAAGATTGGGAAAGAAAGAAAGGAGAGGGCAAAACAAGAAAGAGAGAGAAAAGGGTAGCTGATGGAAAGTCTAGAAGGAAGAGAGAACCAAGGGATACACCAGGGCAGGAAATTCAGGACTCCAGGGTTGATGAACAAGGTTTACCACCAACTCACTCTGTGACATATTAACAGATGCCCTCATCCCCACGCCACCTCTAGCCTCTTAGGTAAAATGGTGCTAAGATACCTAACTCAAAGGCTTGGGACAAATTAAATGAGAATGTGAACCTAATGCATCAAACACAGTGCCTACTAGGACAGATGTCCTATATATGAAATCCCCATGTTGCCACTTGGTCTCAATTTCCCAATCTGTTAAATAAATCCTCTGATCTCTGGTAGACAAGAATTAAACAGCTATGATGGCAGCAGGGATGGGAACAAAAATGAACAAAACACAGACTTTTCCCTTAGAGGACTCTAAGTCAAATAGGGAAAAAACACCCACATGCTACAGTGTGTTGAGTTGTAATACGGAAGTCTGTGCCAAGCACTATAGGCGTACAGATGGGGAAGGGAGCTTTTAATGCCACCTGCAGAAGTTGTGGAGCATTCCCAGAGGAAGTGATATTTGAACTGAGACATGAAGAAAGAATAGAAATATTCCAGTCTGGTGATGGCACTCTCTGGAATCGCTACGCTGCCATGTTGAAAGTGCACTGAACCTTTTTTCCATCTGATGGAAAAAATAAAAAGAAATTTAAAAAAGAAAGAAAGAAAGAAAAATTCCAAATGGAGTAGGGCAGGGAAGGGCTTTGCACCTACGGCAAATAGCATGCACAAAGTAGAAATAATATCGAGCATGACATAGGCAATGAAAAAGGAGTTAGAAGGAAGGAATATCAGCTGGAATCAGATCTTGAAGTGTACTGTGCACAAGATTGTGAAGTTACATTCCATTTGTGATGCCATTAGGACTCGCCAAAGGATTTTAAATAGAAGACTGATACACTTGGGTGTGGTATGTAGAAACAACCTTGGAGCTGTGGGTCAGAGGCAGCTGATCCTGGATGAAGGGTGATCAGTTATTCTGTTCAGCCAGAGAAGATCTGATAAAATCTGAGAGAAAGCAGTGGCAATGGGCCTGGGAAGACAAGAAAAATCTAAGTGAGGTCAAGTCATCAGACAGAGGGGAGAACCCCGTTTTAATGGGGCGGGCTAGAAGGCCTGCATGAGCTCCTGAGAAGCTTGTAAATGATGGGTGGTCATTTGCCCCAGTCTTTTTTATCACCACTACTCTCTCCAGATGATTCTTTCTTTCTTGAGATAAGAACAAAAATGAATGCTTTATTTATCAACATTTAGTTAATACTCTATTTATTAAACCATTTAAAGAAGTCACTGTATATCTTAGTTGTTTGTTTTTAGGTATAATGCATAATTCATTAGCAGCAAATGCTTGGAGAATGAGGCTGCTACAAATGAGAGAAATGTATTAGGATAAAGATACTTTTGCAACTAGAAGTTTGTGCAAGACCCCTACGCTGAGCCTCCGAAGCCAGACTTGCCTATGGAATATACTTCATAAGCCTCCCCACCAATGCATTTCCATTTTACAGAGACAGATGAACTTTAGGATATGGCTTTCTGGCTGATTGCTGGTGACACCTACCCCAATCCACGTTATCCAGTGGGCTCATTCTGTTATCATCAGGGCTGCTTGACTAGGAGATAAGACGAGACAAAGGGACACAGTATTGGAGAATTTTCATCACATGGGAGAAGCATAGGGACAGCCTTGCTCTGTGTAGGTCAGAGCAACAACCAATGGGTCCAAGTCACCTGGGGGCAGATTTCAGCTCACTTGCAGACAGATTAGGGAACAAGAAATATGTCAAGCAGGGAATAGATGGTGCCATCACACAGAATAGGGTGCATATCGGGCACCCACTGCATTCCAGCCACTGCACTTGGGCTCTCAAAGCTATTTTCTCTCTGAAACCTCACGCCTCTTTTATGGGTAGGGACATAATCCCCACTTCACAGCTAAGCAGCCAACTCTCTGAAGGTCAAATGACTTGCCCATAGTCACACAGAAGGTAAATGGCAGGTCTTGGATTCAAGTCCATGCCCCAGATCCCAAACTGAGATTGATGCCTCCCTGATAAGTGTTTAGGTGGCCCGTCTTGGGCCATATACAACCAGAGGCAGAACAACCAAATGCCTGGGAAACTATAGCAGGGGATTCAGCTTTGGACAGGATATCAATCCAGATGAACCCAGACCTTCCTCCTAACTCTGACTATCTCCAATTCATAAAAAGCAAAATGTAACTGAAATGAATACACAATGGAGTCCCCAAATGCAAGAAATGATAACGATAACTAGAGTAAAGTTATCTGTAACATAAATGATTTTTTTTCTTTAAAAATAAAGGGAAAAAAGCAGAAACCCCAAGAGGAAGTACATATTTTATAAAACATTTTTCACCACAAAAAGTTCTGTTTTAGGTATGTTTTCATGCTGAAACCTATTTGCAAATTATTTTCTCACTTTTTTTTTTTCACATGAAATGTACCCTCGATTATATGACAAGAAATTATATGGTGCTAATAATTTATTTAAAACCAGATCCATGTCTCACATTCATTCTGTGTTGTGAAATCAAGTAGATGCAGAAGGGGATTTTTTTTCTCTCTGAACTTTCTGACCACCTCTATTGTGGGAGGGAGAGTAATAGCAGGTATCGAGGGTGCCAATTATGTGGTGATGTACAAACCCACTGGAGAAAAATCTATATGATATTTTAATGCTAGTCAAACAGAACGATGAAGTTTAAATTAGCTTCAAGCTACTAAAAATTCTAACTATGGCTCTGCCTTCATTGTATGTGAGAGTGAAAAATAGCTGTGCAGAAAAATACATGTCTATCTTCTCTGCGGATAGGCTGCCTGGTGCGTCTTTCTTTTGCTGATGTGCAAGGCTCCATTTTTGTTTGTTTGTTTGTTCATTGCTCCATTTTCCATTTTCCTTTCACTTATTTTACTCTCACTCATTTCTCCTGCTGACCACCTCTCTTCCCTTCTTTCAATCATTTTATCCCCTACTTCCTTTTATATTAATTCATTTATCAGTTTCATAAGCTCATAGAATCAGAGAATGTTAGAACTCATAGGGCTCTAGTTAAAAAAAAAAAAAAAGAAGAAAAAGAAGGCTTTTGGGAAAAAAACACAACCACCTCCTCATGGCATGGGTGGGTGGTAAGGGAGGAGGGCTGAGGGTTTGGGAGAGGATACAGCTCACCCAAGGCCACCCAACAATTTTGTAAGGGAGTTATTTTCTGACCAAGGATTTGATTACAGAGAATGGGAGTTTGGATTAGAATCCTCACCTCCATAGACTCTGTCTATGATTACAAAAATCCTGGTGTAATAATCACACTCCCAAAAAACTTGTTGTTTTTTTTTTTTTTTTTTTTTTTTTTAAGCATTAGAGCAGATCCAAACCTCATGCAACCCCATCAGTAGGGGAGGTAGGCAGCGCTGATGAGGAACACTCCTATTATAAGGATGAGGAAGTGGGGTGAAGCCGGAGAATGGTGTTTAATGAATACTTCCTGTGGGGCAGGCACATTCCCATGTTACTTAATCCTCCATCAGCCCTGTCATTATGTATTTATGTCACTGTTCTATAGACCACAAGCCCAAGGTTCAGAAAACTTAACTGGTCACATAGCTGGAGTGTGACTGAGCTGCAAAGAAGCGCTGTGGAAAGCCCATGTTCTCTGTGAGATGTGGCCAGGCCCTCAAGTGTTCCAACAGGCCCTTGGGGGAGATGGGGCTGGAGGTATGGTCTTCTAATTCAGAGTGCTTCCCAGAGCATCTCAGGAAATAAGCCAGAGGATTGGTGTGATCCCATCAAGGGACGGCAGACTTGGCAATGATTTACTGTTGACACTGATGCTCATACCAGGAGAATGGACTTGACAGGCAGGGCAAAAGAGCACAAGTTGAACTTGGGAAGTTATGTATCATTCACTTTGAAAAAATGGCTACATGAAGAAAAAGCACAAGAATTAGAGTTTAAAAAGTAAGCATCTCGATGGTAGATGATTTTTTCAATTTTTTTTCTTGGAAAACAGCTGTATCATTTTCATCAAACTTGAGCAATATAGAAAAGTTAAAAAAATGGTGAAAATCATCTAGAATGCTACCATCAAGTGGTATTCATTAATAATGGATAGGTGTCAATCTGTCTAGATTTTTTTCTTGGCCAAGAAATGGATTCATGTCTTGTGTTTTCCTATAACCTCTATTTTTTTCCATATATCATGAGTATTTATTTTATAATATATGGAAATTTTTTAATTAGAAAAGTTGTTTGGTGCTAGATGACAAAGAGGTTTGGAACAGCTGGCTTAGGGGCTTGGTTACCTGTCTGGCATGTCTGTCTGTCCATCTGTCTCCAAACCAGTCCTCCTTTCAAAAATGACTTGAAATGAAAGAATAAGACATTTAAACTTTTTACTTGGCAAACAATTGGAAAACACTGAAGAATTTTGGGCAGGTGTGAAACATGATCCAATTAACAAATTAGATTCCTCTATCACAGTACTCTCAAAATTTAGTTCCTAGAATACCAGCATCAGGAACTTGTTAAAAATGCAAATTCTCAGGCCTCACCCCAGACTTACTGAATGCAAGACTCTAGGAGTTGGGACTCAGAAATCGAATTTTTAACAGCCCTCCAGTGATTCCAATGCATGCCAGAGCTTGGAACCTCTACACTCTACTCAAGCAGTATTTATCGGACGTATCTTGGTGTTGGTAAGAGTAAAGACCCTTCAGTCATCAAAGTGAGATGTCATGAGGAATGTCTGAAGAATGGCTGTCAGAAGCCCAGCATTGGCATGCCCAATATCAGTGTGGTTGAGCTGTTGGTATCATGCCCTGAATTATCCTCCACACTCTGCATTTATGTATTGTCATAGCAGGACTTACGAATCAATTTTTTTCATCAATGTAAATGTTTCTCAGAAAAAGTCAGGTTTTTTTAATAAATTCATTTTAAAAATCGGGTTTGTCTATCCCTAAATATAAGCACTTACCTTCTTGTGCCCATTAATAATAAAAAAAAGTTAAAAAACCTACCCAGCTTGTCATTCAATATCTGCATGTTTCTAGAAAGAAAATTTGTTTATATGTGCATACTCTTTCTTCCTTTTATTTTTTTGCAGTCCTCTAAAAATGGAAGCGTCTGAGGATCAATTCTGAGTCCTTCATCAGCTCTGCTATGGGAGCTCTGATTTTATGCTGGAGATTACTTCCGCGGGCCCCCTCCCCCAAGTTGAAAGATGACATTGTTCACCAAAACGATTCCCCCAGGATTCTCCCACGTCATGCCTGTCAAGCCCCAATGACAAGATATAGGGGGCAGTTAGACTATTACATACTCTCCCTGCCACTTTCAATCAAGCCTAATGCAATCAGAAACACATGACTACGTCAACACATCTCCTTTAATCAAATGTGATTAAGTCAGTCATTAGTTTTTCAAGACAAATAAAGGATACAAGTGCTTGTATTATAAATGTAACCGCCCCCCTTCTTAAATAATTTGTTAAAAAAGAAGCCCCCCCCCAGAACAGAACTTAGGACCCTCAGAGGTCTTTGTACTTTTCCTGCTGGTGTTTATTATAAGAGAATCCTGGCTCTGTATACACAGTTTCTTCCTGCCTGTCCCCCCTCACAAAGCCCCCATGTTGTCAAGCAGAATTTGGCTTCAGCTTGATCAGAATGATTTCATTATCCCATTGTTACCATTATGACTGGGGCAATTAGTAGTTTATAAGTATAAATTTATGGCAATCTGTGATCCAGGCGCATTGGCAGTAGTCAGGGCATAATAAAAACCCAATCAATTTCTTTCATTTAATATGTAGGCTGTGACCCTAGTTTTGATTAGAACTCTTAGCTATTTCATCTTTAAATAAAAAAGAATGTCTTCAAGCAATTATATGGTGTGTTAATTGGATATTCCTTTTTATCTCTTATACTACTGAATGCATTGCTAACGAAATCCTTGTTTTCTCCTTCTGTCTCATTCTCAGTAATATCTCTCCAACTCCCTCTCTCTGACTCTGTCACTGTCTTTGTCTCCCTGCTTCTTGGTCTCTACCTTGTACCTCTCTATTGTGAGTCCTCACTGGCCACATATAACTTGGCTAAAATGCAGGGGGCTGTGTGTGCCCTCCTTCCCCCTTCCCTTCTGTACTTACGAAGCCACTATTCTCACTCTGTTCTGTGTACCCCAGTTTCCACCATGATTTTTTTATTTATTTTATTTTTTTATTTTTATTTTTTTCAGGATATTATGGGGGTAAAAACATTTTGAATACATGTTATGACTTTGCCACACCCAAACCATGATTGGATGTTGAGGCAATATGGAGCTGAGGACACCAGATTGCCTAGAAAGCCTGGCACACAGGTGCTTAATAATTGGTAAATAAATGAGGCCACCCTTCCATTCCCTGTGTGTCACGTTGTCTTCCTCTTTTCCAGAATACTTTGCTAAAACCGGCTCTGTTTTTCCAGAGTAATATTTCCTTGAAGGATCTACAATCTCAGGTCTATACCCTAAAAGGTGGCAGTGTTGGGAGTGAAAGAGGACCCTAGTCCAGCTGATGGGGAGCCCAGGTCTGCCAGAGTCCTGGTCTGCCATGCAATTATGGAGCTTCTTATCGCTCTCACATGGAATATGTTTTTCACGGGATTGTGTAAACTGGGATGAGCCACCACGTAGGAAGTGGGCTTTGCAGTTATTATTATTACTATTTTTAATTTCTTTAGCAAATACTTCTATAGCACTTGATATCCCTCATTCATCCACAGACTCTAATGGAATCCTAAAAAATTTTTTGGTATAATTAAAACACATCAGGAAAGGTATCATTTGCCTTATCTCTTAGACACATCCTTCCCAGAGCCCTCCAGCATCCTTCCCAAGCTGTACCCACAGCTCTTCAAGCCCTTGTTCTGGGGCGTGTCTTTGCCAGCATCCTGGAATTCCCTGAAGAGCCCTTGTTTCCTGCATCCTATGTTTGCATTTTTGTTTGATTTCTTTGCTTCTGCAAAGCACATTTTGCAGTACCATCCTGAGAAAGGGTACATGGGAGATAATTTTTTTTGTTTAGAACCTGTTTGTCTGAAAATACACTCGTCTCTCAGTGTATGCAGAGGATTGGTTCCAGCCCCCACCCTGATTCCCAAATCAGCACATACTCAAGTTTTGGAGTCAGCCCTGTGGGACCCAAGCACAGGAAAATCGGCCTTCCATATACTCAGGTTTAGTAACACTTGAATACTGTATTTTCAATCTGCATTTGGTTACAGATGGGAAACCTTTGGCTACATAAGACTGACTGTATTTATTGAAAAAAATCCACATATAAGTGGACCCGTGCAGTTCAAACCTGTGCCGTTCGAGGGTCATCTGTTGCTTAGTCCCCTCTTATCCCTGGTTTCACTTTTGGCAGTTTCGGTTACAGGTGGTCAACCACAGTCCCAAAATACGTGAGTATAGTACAATAAGATACTTTGAAAAAGACAGAGAGAGAGAGAGAGAGAGAATAGTAGTTATTGTTAATCTCCCACTGTGCCTAATTTATAAATTAAACCTTATCATAAGTATGTATGTACTCTTATATTACTAAATACACTGCTAACGAAATCCTTATTTTCTCTTTCTAGCTAGGAAAAACATAGTATATAGAGGGTTTGATATTATCTACAGTTTCAGGCATCCACTGGAGGTCTTGAAACATATGTCCTGCAGATAAGGAAGGACTACTGTATCTTTATTCTATCCTTTTATGTCACGATCATGTGGCTTGGTCAGAATTCTAGGTTGCAAATCATGTCTCCTCAGTGTCAGAGTTAAGAAGCGTCATGCCTTGTTATTTCCAGTCCTCGGAGGTGAATTCCTTCTCCTTCTCCCATAACTCCTGTACGTTTTAGAATCTTTCTATTCTTGATCCTGAGATTTCACAATGACGTGCCTTCAGGTGAGTCTTTTTGTTCATTCGATTCCTCAACCCCAGTAAACTCTTGCAATCTGGAAACACATTCTTCAATTGTGGAAAAATTTCCTGTATTATTTTTCTGATAATATCCTCTCCTCTGTTTTCTTTTGCTGGAACTCATATTAACCAAGTGTGAGACCCCAATTTCTAATCTCTAATTTTCTTACTTTTTCTCTCATATTTTCCATTTCTTTGTTATGTCTTTTCTTTTTTCCTCACCTTTACCTTCCAACACCCTTATTGAATTTTTGTATTGTTCTTACCACATTTTTAATTTCTCAAATCTTTTCCTTCTTTTGTGATTCCCTTGTTCATAATATCCTGTTCTTGTTTCAAATATAATAATTTCTATTTTCTATCCAAGACTATTGACATAGACCTGCTTGAGCCCAAAGATCATGTTCTGATTATAACATTCTGCCTAAACAACCATCTTTCCTTGGTTCATAGTCTATTCCTTTGAGAATCTAGAAATGATGGAAATTGCTTTTTGACGTGGACCATAAACTGAAGCTTATGCTACATAAGAGCAAGGACTATGTCTGTACTATTTACCAATATATACCCTGTGCTTAACACAATTCCTTCCATGAAGAGATGTTCTATAAATATTTGGCAAATGAATAAGTGAATGGTGCAAGAACCAGAGTCCCCTGATTTTAATAAAACAGCCAGATAGGAGGAAAAGAGAGGCTTTCTAGTTCTTGTGTTGTCACAGCCATTCAGCAACTCTCAATGTGATAAAACAATTTCAGAGTGAGAGTGTGGCCCTGTCCTCAAGTCTGCCTAATGGAAATGGAATCCTCTAAGAAATTGCAGAAGCAGGAGAGGTGTTTAACAGGGCTGCCCAATGAGCTCATTTATAATGTTAACAAACCAAATTCCTGAACAAGCTCAGAGGCCCCTATTGGACCTGTCAGCCAGGAGAGACAGCTGTCGGTCAGGATTCATAGCTGGCAGGCGCCTGCCCTGAGGGCCAGCCTGGCAAGGGGGGCTGGGTGGGAGTGGGAAGATAACAGAGATAAATCTAAATTCATTCTGGAAGCAGTCACACTCAATGACATATTCACTGACTTCTTCAACAGCTCATTTGATAATGTTCTCTCTGCACTATTCATTTTTCTGAAAGATGAAAGCAGGCTGAGGATCTCATCTGCTCGCTGATGCAGGGAAAGAATTTGAAATTAGCACACACACATGCACGCATGCCCTCGTGTGCGCGCACACACACAAACACACACACACTCAAAAGGAGGAATTGGTGGGGGAAGGAGGAAGTGTTCTGATGACCAGTTTAGTGGTTAGTCCTGACACAGGGGATCTAGCAGCTGGGTGTGAGCTCACCTTTAATTAGTTATGCATTATAATTCATCGATGTGTCAATGGGCAGATATAAGGCTCAGTGGGGGTGGGGTGGGCACTTATCATGATCATTAATTGCTTGAAGAATATTATCTGCCTGTTGAGGGGCAAGTCATGACTTGAAATGTGAGGGGAAAAGGTCAGTGCCTTAGGGTCAGGTGCTACTTTCTTTCTCAGTGGGTTTCAAGTTCCATTGTTCCCATGACATAAATTAATGGATATTTTTTGAGTGCCAGCCACTGTTCAGGGTCCAGGGGTGCAAGAGAAAATGAGACACAGGTTGAGCTTTCTGGTACCACCTTCCAGTGAGACAAACTCAAAAACATTGAACTCTAATGCAGGCAGTAGTTGTGTTCTTTGCTAGTACCCATTAGCAGAGAGGATAACTTTTTAAAAAATTTGATGCTGTCACATGGCTTCTCAATTAAATGAATGTTGTGAAGTAGAGCCTAAAGAGTATAGGCTTTGGAATCAGCAAATCTGGGTTTGAATCCTGACTTCTATTTCACATCAGTGTGACCATGATCAATTGACTTTGTATATTTCGGTCACATTTTCCTCCTTGGTAAAATGGTTTCAGTGGGTAAAAAAAAGCCCCAAACTCTGTAAAATAATGTAAAGAGGTTTATTCTGAGCCATATATGTGTTACCATGGCCCAGGGAACATAATCTCAAAAGGTCTTGAGAAAATGCACCTGAGGCAGCTGGGTTACAGGTTGGTTTTATACATTCATAGAGGCAGGAATTACAGATAAAATCATAAATCAATACATGGAAGGTATACACTGGGTCAACCCAAAAAGGCAGGACATCTTCAAGCGGTGGGGGCTTACAAATCATAGCTGAGTTTTAGGGATTCTTTAGTTGGCAATTGGTTGAAAGAGTTAAGTTTTGTCTAAAGACCTGGAGTCAGTAGAAAGGAATGCTTGAATTAAGATAAGGGAGTCTTCTGTCATGTGATGCTTTACAAGAATCAGTTTGGAAAGCAAGCCACATTGTACTGGGTTAAAAAAAAAAAAAAGCCCATTTAGTGATTTTTTTCACTTGTAGGCATGACTTGCCAGACCTCTTAGAAAAGAATTTGTTGAGATTATTTATGTCTAGTGTATAAATGCCATATGATGATTGTGACACTACACATCTCTTCCCTACTCTGTGTTCAGTGACCTCATGCTGGTAGCTTGATATCAGTCATGGTGGGGACATCTATACCATGGAAATCTGCAAATGTTACAAACTGGGGCTTTTTGCTTTTGGTTTTGTTTTCCCCTGAGAGCTGGTTGTTAAACATTTACCAATACACTACTGGTGGAGAGCAGAATTTGCAAAGCCCAGGGGGTGGGCATAAATGTTGTACTCCAGAAGCTTCAAGCGTTTGGCACTACTAAAGTATGGAGTGCAAGTTCAGATGTGGTGGAGGTAAGCAGGGTCAGTCATAATTTCAACTTCGGAAGTTGGAACCTTCAATACTTTAGTACTTCAATACTTTAATTAATAATATAAATAATTAGCTGTGAAGCACCACAACACAGTACTAAATACAGCTGTGTGTTGACATCCCAAAGTTGAGAATCTCTGTTGTAGAAGTCCCTGAGAGATTGTAAGCAGGAGGTGATTAGGTCACATTTATCTTTTTTTTTTTTTTTTTTTTGAGACAGAGTCTCACTCTGTTGCCCGGGCTAGAGTGAGTGCCGTGGCGTCCTCCTAGCTCACAGCAACCTCAAACTCCTGGGCTCAAGTGATCCTACTGCCTCAGCCTCCCGAGTAGCTGGGACTACAGGCATGCGCCACCATGCCCGGCTAATTTTTTCTATATATATTTTTTTAGCTGTCCATATAATTTCTTTCTATTTTTAGTAGAG
>CM052438.1:147482858-147524265 GCA_028533085.1 Varecia variegata | reverse complement strand
CCACCATTCTACTCTCTTCTTCTATGAATTTGACTACTTTAGATAACTTACAGAAGTGGGATCATGCAGTATTTTTCCTTCTGTGACTGGCTTATTTCCCCTAGCATCATGCTTTCAAAGTCTATCCACATCGTCACATGTTGCAGGGTTTCCTTCTTTTGTAAGGCTGAATAATATTTCACTGTATGTCACTATGGTCTGAATGTTTTATGTCACCAACGTTACTATAATATTTGTTGCTTTTATGATTCTTTGCTGTTTTTTATCTTTTGCTAAGGGACAATGTTTTTAACAAGAATAATATTTATTAATATAAGGAAAAGAAACCTCTACATTTCCTCAGATGTGAAGTCATTCTACGTGAGGGATGTGGATAGATGATGTCTATGGCCACGTGAGCACTCAAGTGTGGGTCTGCTTCACCTTTTTCTTCTCTTGACAAATCGCTTTTCCTATTTACTCATAGCCTCTCTGACCTCTTAATTCCAGGTCACTTGAGGCCCAGGCTCCTACGCCAGTGAGAGTGCTGACCAGAGTCTTCACGTTTTCTAGTTCAAATTCCCAAGCAGAGAATGTGGGTGGCTCAGACCGGCCTCTGTGCTGCATCTCTGGAGTCCAGTGTCCATCTTGGTGTGTGGATCAAGTGTCACCCCCTGGCTGCTGGGACTCTGGCCAAGGGCCACTGCACATGGAGGGAACACGTACAGAGAACCTATAGGATCCTCTTTCTATTAATGTCTTCTTTTAACATATTTTTACTCTTACAATTTGAAAAGATAATATTACTTTTTATTCTATTAGAAATTATCTGCAAGTTACAATTTGTCTAAAACTTTTCATCAGCGTTGAGAATGAATGAAGCAGTGCCTTTGGTTCCTTCCTATATTGGATGAGGAAGTAAGTATACTTTAAATTTTCCCACTCATTCCCTTTGCTGCTCTGATCTTGGATTTCAGATCCTGATTATTATTGATACTATAAATTATTTTAAAATAATCTCCTCTCAATATACGTATGTATATATTTTACCTAAAATACAAATCTAAATTTTGTTTATTTTTCTGTTCACTAATTATACTGTGACATTTCCATTCTTGTGTTCCTTATGTTATGATTCACATATAGGCTGAAATACTTCTTCAAGTTATAAACACCAGCCCAATTTCCCACCACACACATTTTTCCCCCCACAGAGGGTTCAAGTGTTGTTTACCCGCTGAGACTTTTTGGAACAAAGAATATATTTTTCTTACATCCATATACAGAATCCTTCTTAATTTATTGTATATTCTTCAGTCATAATCTTCCATTTTTTTCCCTCATCCTCTGTAGAAGTAATATTTTTGACTATTGGAATTGGCTGTTTCTTTTTTCTATTTCAGGAGAAGCATCAAGCTAGCTTATTTTGTTTTCTTCCTTTTTGGATGACTGTTTTTCTGTCTGTATGCCTGCAGTGTTTTAGCTCTGAATCTAAAAAACAAAAAAGTCAATAGAATAAATCCAGATGTTTGTTTTTCTTACATGTGTCTAGTGTAAAATGAGCCCCTTTAATATACAAATTTATTTCTATCATGAATATTTTTTCTCTTGTTTTCTTCTGTGTACTCAATTCTCTCCTCCTGGTATTACCCTGGATGTTTTGGACCTCCAGAATCTGCCATGCCCTTCCCTGCCCCCATCCCCCACTTATTTCTTTTTCTCAATGTTCCTAAATTTATCTTCTGTCTCTGTTCTTTAGAATACATCATCTCTTCTTCTTTGTGTGTCTGTCAGCTTTCCCTAACTCCTGGCACTGGTGCTTGTTTCTCCCCATTGTTGGTTCTCCTACTGATCATTTTAACAGGAAAATAGAAGGTAGGGGAGAGTTGGACTCATGATCTGGCCATCGTGACCCTGACAGCCCTTCTAATTTCTTGAGGCTGTTTCTGGGTACTTGCTGCCAAAACTTACGACAGAAAGGGAGAGAATGGATTCCACGTGGATATGAAGGCTGATGAGGAAATAACAAAGCCTGGAACTGACTTGAGTTAAAGTCCTATTCCAGGGAGGCAAAGGATGGGATCAAGTTATAGCAGAGCCAGAAGGACAGGCCAGATTCAAGTGAGTGTCCTGATAGGAATAGACCCATCCGAGTGAGACGCTGAGGGCAAGGTCAGTGGTAGGTAGAACAGAACCCAGGAGAGGTGAGTGGAGAAGAACACATGGATGTCCAACCTTGCAGGGTGGCATCCAGCCACACTGCTTGCACCAGACCAGCGACAAAGCTGACAACACAAGGGTTCCCTTGACTTCTGCTTCCTCTCCTGTTCCTCATATTCAATTAAGTACTTGCTCCCATTGATCCCTCATCCCCAACAGTGATGAAGCCCATCCTAATCTCTCCCTAGTCTATTGCCACTGACTATAATAGACTCCCATCTGGTCTTTCTACTTATTTCCAGGGCTGCCTCCTATATGTGAAATGCATATTACACCCCTTCTCGGATGAAAACTTCTGTGACTTTCCCTTATCCTCAGGATATATCCCAACTCTGTATGGTCTGCCTGGCCCTGCTGTGCATGGCTCCAGCAATGCCCACACTGCCCCCCTTGTTCTGTGCACCCCCTTTCACTTCCTCCTCCCAGATGACCACCAACTCTTACCCTTGCCTCCAGGCCTCTGGTGCCAGAAACACTCCTTCGCCCATCTTTCTGAAGGCAGCCTTAGCTCTTCCTTGACCCTGATTTGGGTCCTCTCCCCACCTTTAGCTTTTCATAAAATATACTTCATGGTTCATTTCCGTCCACAGGTAGTGCTCCCAAACGGAGCTAATGCAGTAACACCGTAGTGAGCTGAATAGTGACTGCTAAAAGGGTAGGTCCACATCCCCGTCCCCAGAACCTGATGATGTTACCTAATATGGAGAGGGGGTCTCTGTAGATGTGATTAATGATCTTGAGATCATCCCAGATTATCCAAGTGAACCCTAAATCCAATAACACGTATTTTTATAAGATAGGAGAGGAGAAACCACAGACACACAGAGAAGGAAGAGGCAGAGAATGTAGTGGTGTGGTCACAAGCCCAGGAAGCTGGAAGCCACCAGAAGGCAGAAGAGGAAAGGCTCCTCCCCCAGAGCCTCTGCGGGGAGCATGGCCCTGGCGGCACCTTGAATTTAGACTTTTGGTCTCCAGACCTCAAAGAGATAAATTTCTGTTGTTTTAAGCCACATTGTTCATCAATTTGTTACGGGAGCTCTGTGATGGACAATCTTTCTGAATTTCATTTAATTTGGTCTTTCAAAGGAAGTAGCTAGAGCCCCTCGTCTGACATTTTCTTCTCTCCTCATTCCTTTGTGAAGGAAATCTGGTCCTTCCGTGTTGGCATTCACCTTGGGTATTTATGCTATTGTATTGGGTTAACAAAATCCCCTTTCAACTATTTCTTTCTCTCTGTCTAAACCAATGATCCATTCTACTCTAGTGGCTGGCATCTTCTGTTTCTTAAAGTCATCTCTCTCTCTTTTTCTCTTTCCCCCGTTCTCTCTCTCTCATCTCTACCCTTCTCAGACTTCAGTAGTTTCTTTAAAATTAAAGCATACAGCCAGTGTGCCCTGTCTCAAGTGGAGAGCCAAATTTCATTACCAGTTGGAGCACTTTAAATCAATATTTGGACATTTAATGATTTTGCTCATTTTATTTGAATACATTAGAGAAGTCTGATAGGCCTATTAGGGTCCCTGTGATTAACATCTTCGAATCAGCAAAAGGTGCCAATTTAAAAAAATCATCTTATTTCAGGCCCACCATAAAAATCTGCATAATTTAGCAATTATTTTATCATTTTGAATATATATTAAAAGCAGTTTTCAGTGTTTAATTAGAAGATATAGTCAACATATTTTAAAGTGAGCTACCTCCTCCATATATTAGAGCTGAAAGTAAGAAATATTTGGGGCTGGCTCCAATTTGTGAACTAGCTTCACATCATATTTCTGCCCAAGGCACACATGACCCTCAATCATCCTGTGTATCCCTCTCATTAGGAACAGATTTACCACTAATCAGATGAACTAGAATTTCCCCTAGAGGCTATAGATGGTGACACCACAATTAATGAAAAGGCTATGTTCTTAAAACTCAGGAACTTCTTTAAAACCTTAACCCCAGAGGCAGAAATCCTACAGGCTTTCTTGGATGTATTCTAAGAAGGCCTGGACTTAGCCATGGCTCTGCTGTCTTCCTGTGCAAATTAGGGTTTGTGAAGATGGATATCACTTATCCCTTTCACCCTTCCCAGTCTCCCTTATTTAGGGCCTATGAAATGCCTATATCTGTCAAGTACAAGCTCATAATTAAATATCTTTAAAATCCAGATGATTGTCATTAGTAGATATCTGGACATTTGCTCAAAGGGCTTGGATAGGTCTGGATAGGGCATCAACCAAGCAGGTGTGTGTGGGTGTGTGACAGCTTGTCTTAGTTAAAGCAGGACACTGACCTAGTATGGTGTGGGTGTTGCCAGCCAGGAAATATCAATGTAGAAAAACACAAAGGGATACCTGGCCATTGAATGCTGGGCAGAAAGATACAGGGCTAGAAGAAGGGAATAAACACTGGGCATGACAGATGCCAAACATCAACAAGCCTGAGTGGAATGGTTTCAGGGTGCAGAGTCTGTGCAATGGTACCCCATGGACAATGGGCATGTGATATGTGGGTTGGGTATGCTTACTTAATGGTCTAGGCAGATAATAGCTACAGGGAAATCTTACTCGGCTGATGTCACCTCAGAATCTGGTCCTCCTTCACCCTTCCAGCAATGCTGGCCTATCACCAATAATTCACCAGGCTCTCTTCTCTTCACCCACCCTTTGGGCATTCTTCAGCATCAGCTTCCTTTTCCCAGTTTAGAACCAGTTTCTTCTCAGTTATTTGACTTCTGCACCTGAGCACCCTGGGATCACAGTTCCTCCTCTGATCACCAGCACCCATCATCCCTGGCAGTATAGAAAAGTGATGCTTTCATATAAACACTCAAGGCCAACAGGAAAACAGGGGCAGTGGGAGCTGACATGAGATCATCCTGAGAGGAAGAGGAAGAACCAGTAGGCAGATCAGGCAGGCAGAGGTGCTGAAGGTGAGCAGCTGAAGCAGTGCTCAAAAGATTTTGTTTCTGGTTAACTTACTGATGTCAGTGTTGTACTATGAGATTTACCTACACAGGTAGAAATGGTGCAAATATCACCTTAGGAAGCTGTAAGAATTAATAGGGCTAAGCATGGTGGTTAGGATAATAGGCAAGTAGCCAAGGTGTCCTCAGGCAGAAAGACTTGAGACAGGGCCTGAGAAAGGTAAGTCATAGACTTCCTTCAGTGAAAGGAAGACCTCCTAGGGTTGTGATACCTCCAACCTCCCCCTGTCCTCAGCTCCCTCACTAGCTAACTGCCCTTGCCCATCTTTGGACATAGGACACATCAGCCAGTGCTTACTCACCTATATTAGGAAACCTACTTTAAACAAGGGACTAGGATGGATAATTCTAAGTGTGGATACAGCATCACAGACTGGTTGCTGTGCAGACTTACCCATTTCTTCCAAAATCTGCTAATACCAAACCCTGTTTATTAACCAGAACTACATTCTCCAAATGCCTCATTTGAATCACAGACACCAACTGATCCCATTTGAACCTCTGGAGACGAAATCCTAGTTTCATACTCTGATCTCATTTCTACCTCCACCATCTGCCTCAAGCATAGGGAGGACATAAAACACTCTCATCTGTGTCTGCATTACACTTTTGGAAGCAACAAGTGCCTATTGAGTACCACTGATGAAAGAAATTGAAAAAGACACACAAAAATCAAAAGATATCTCATGTTTATGGATTGGAAGAATTCATATTGTTAAAATGCCCATATTATCCAAAGCACTCTACATATTCAATGAAATCCCTATCAAAATCCAAATGACATTTTCCACAGAGATAGAAAAAACAATCCTAAAACTTGCATAGAACCAAAAAAGACCTCAAAGCAGTCTTAAGCAAATAGAACAAAGCCAGAGACATACTACCTGACTTTGAAATCTACTACAAAGCTATAGTAATCAAAACAGTGTGATACTGGCATAAAAACAGATACATAGACCAATGGAACAGAATAAGGAAAACAGAAATAAATCCATGTATTTATGGTCAATTGATTTTTGACACAGATGCCAAGAACACATAGTGGGGAAAAGACAGTAGACAGTTTCTCTAATAAATGATGCTGGAAAAACTGGATATCCATAGGCAGAAGAATGAAAATATACCCTCATCTCATACCATGTACAAAAATCTACTCAAATAGATCAAAGACTTAAACATAAGATCTGAAACTATAAAACTACTAGAAGAAAACATAGAGGAAAATCTCCATGACATTTGTCTGGGCAATGATTTCTTTAATATGGCACCAAAAACATAGCAACAAAAGCAAAAATAGACACATGTGGTTGCATCCAACTAAAAAGCTGCTTCTGCACAGCAAAGGAAACAATCAACATAATGAAGACACAACCTGTGGAATGGAAGAAAATATTTACAAGCCAAACATCTGATAAAGGGTTGATATCTAAAATATATAAGGAGTTCAAACAACCCCATAGTAAGAAAACAAATAGCCTGGTTTAAAAATGGGCAAAGAACCTGAGTAGATATTTCTCAAAAGAAGACATGCAAATGGCCAATTTTTTTCTTATGGAAAAATGTTCAATGACACTATTCATCAGGTAATGCAAATTAATTCCACAATGCAATATCACCTCATACCTGTTAGGATGGCTATTACTGGAAAACACAAAGATAGCAAATGTTTTCAAGGATGTGGAGAAAAGACAACTCTGGTACACTGTTGGTGGGAATGTAAATTAGTGTAGTCATTATGGAAAACAGTATAGAGATTCCTCAGAAAATTAAAAATAGATCTACCATATGATCCAGAAATTCCACTCCTGGGTATATACCCAAAGCATATGAAATCAATATGTTAAAGAGATATCTGCACTGTCATGTTCATTGCACCATTAAGCCACAATAGCCAAGATGTGGAATCAACCTCAGTGTCCATCAATGGATGAATGGATGAAGAAAATGTGATATATATACACAATGGAATACTATGCCACTTTTAAAAAGAAGGAAATCCTGCCATTTGTGACAACATGGATGAACCTGAAGGACATTATGTGAAATAAAATAAGCTAGGCACAGAGAGACACATGACACATGATCTCACTTATATATGGAATCTAAAGAAGTTGAACTCATAGAAAAAGAGAGTAAAATGGTGGTTACCAGAGGCTTGGAGTTGGGGGAATTGAAGAATGTTTGTCAAGGGATATAAAATTTCAGTTAGAAAGGAAGAATAAGTTCAAGAGATCTATTGTACATAATGGCGACTACAGTTAATAATAACATATTATATACTTGAAAATTGCTAAGAGATTATATTTTAAGTGATCGTACCACAATAAAAGTGAGTAAAAAAAAATGAAAAAAATCAAACAGAGCTTCAGTGAACTATGGGAAAATTTCAAGTGGCCTAACATACATATAATTGAAGTTCTAGAAAGAGACAACAAAGAGAATTCAGGAACAATATTTGAAGAAATAATGGCAGAAATTTTTCAATTTGGTAGAAATTCATTAACTTTCATCCAATGTCCAAATTTAATGAAAAACTATATACCCACATATGCAAGATGCTAAATGGATCAAGGCTAAAGCAGCAAAAGGATAACCAAAAATTCCAGTGGCTATACTAATATCAGAAAAAGTTGACTTCAAACAAAAGTATTACCAGTGATAAAGAGGGATACTAAATAATTATAAATGGATCAATTCATCAAGAAAACATAATCTTAAATTAGTATCCATCTAACAACCAAGTTTTAAAATATTTGAAAGAAAAACTGATAGAAATGAAAGGGAAAAAAGACACAAACCCACAATTATATTGGAGACTTCAACACCCCTCACTCAGCAATAAATAGAACTAGTAGGCATAAAACCTGTAAGAATATAGAAAACTTGAATACTCCTACCAACCAACCTGATATAATTGGCATTTATATAAAGAACACTCCATCCAACAGAAGCAGAATAAACATTCTAGTCAATGCAAATGAATATTCACCAAAATAGATCATATTCTGGGCCATAAAACAAACTGTAACAAATTTAAAAGAAATAACATCATGCTAAATATGCTCTCTAACAAAAATAAAATTAAACTACAGATAAATAACAGGAAGATATCTGCATGATTCTCAAGTATTTGGAAATTAAACAACCTATTCCTAAATAACTTATGAACTGAAGTGTATGTCTCAAGAGTAATTAGAAAGTATTTTGAATTGAATGAAAATAAAAATACAATGTATCAAAGTTTGTGTTTTTAGCTAAAGCAGCACTTAGAGCAGAGGTCAAAAAACTATGGGGGTATAGCCATTCAAGCTAAGAATTGTTTTTACATTTTTAAATGATCATTAAAAAAAAGAGAGGAAACCAAGAATGACAATTACTTGACAGGAAAAATTTATAGCTTGCAAAATCTAAAATATTTACCATCTAGCTCTTTACAAAAATGTTTGCCAATCCCTGGCTCAGAGGGAAATGAATAGCATTAAATATTTATATTAAAAATTAAGAAAGTCCTCAAATCAATAATCTAAGTTTCAATCTCAAGAAGCTAATAAAGGAAGAACAAAACACAAAGCATACAAAGAAAGGATATAATAAAGATAAGATAGAGATCATCAATATTGAAAGCAGAAAATTTATAGAGAAAGTCAATAAAACCAAAGGCTGGTTCTATGAAAAGATCATTAAATTGATAAAACTCTTGGCAGAGGACAGAAATGACCAATGTTAGGAAAGAGGAGACACAACCACAGAGTCCACAGATATTAAAAATATAATGCCATGTTATGAAAAATTTATTTTAATAAATTTAGATTACATGGACACATTACCTGAAAGAAAATCACTCAAGAAGAAATAGATAACATGAATAGCTCCATAACAATTAAAGAATTATATATGTGGTTAAATCCTTCCCACCAAAACCAAAAAATAAATTAAAAAAACCTTTATGCTCAGATACCATGCCTGTCAAATTTTAGCAAATTTTATGGAACAAATTATACCAATTATATCAATTCTACACAAACTCTTCCAGAAAGTAGAAGAGAACACTTCCCAATTTATTTTATGAAGGCAGCATTACTCTGATAATAAAACATGACAGAGAGATTATAAGAAAAAAAACTGCAGAAAAATAACCCTTATGAATAGAGAAGCAAAAATTCTTAATAAAGCATTAGCAAATGAAATCCCATTAAGTGGGGTTTATGTCAGGAATGCAAGGTTGGTTCAGCATTCAAAAAATAATACAATTTACTATATCAACAGACTCAAGAAAAACTGTAAGATCATCTCAATAGATACATGAAAGCATTTGACAAAATTCCTTACTTAATTATAATAAAAACTCTGAGTAAATTAGAAATAGAACTTTCTCAAATTCTAAAAGGACATCTTCATTAGACTTATAGCTGGTATGTTTAATAACAAAAAGCTGAATACTTTCCTCCTAAAAAGGAAGGTGTCAGCATTCATCACTTTTACTCAACATTGTATTGTAGGCTCCAGCCACTGAAATAGATAAGAAAAAGGAATAAAAGTCATACAGATTGGAAAAGAAGAAGAAATACTGTCCTTATTCATATAATTGACACAATTATGTAGAAAATCCCAAGACATCTTCAAAAAATTATTTGAACTAATAAGTGACTTTAGTGAGGTCACAGGATATTGACTCAAATATAAAAATTAATGGCATGATATAGTTTAGCAACAAGTAATCAAAATTGAAATTTAAATTACACAGAAATCCACAAAAACATTGTTGAGAAAAATTGAAGAATACCTAAGTAAGTAGAAAAATAAACAGCAGATCTTGAGAATTATTTACCTCCATCCTCTTTGCTTTTTGCTAGAGTCCATTATTTTGTTTCCATGCTGACCCTACCCCTTGGTGGCTTGATCCCTGGCTCCCAGGTAAATCTTGGGGTGTGATCTCATTCTTCCAATCACTGATTGGTTTAGAGGAGGTGAGCATGTGACCCATAAGGCCAATGAAATTTGAGTGGAACTCTACTGGGGTGGCTTCTAGAAAAGGTTTTCTTGTTGATGAAGAGTCACATCTCTTCATCTCTTCTTTTGGTAGATGTGGTTCAGGTGAATGTAAGGTCTGGAAGTTTGGTTATGATGAGTTGAGTTAACCTGAGGATGGGTCTGACAAATAGGAAGGCAGGAAAAAAAGATGACATTTTAACAAAAATCCTAGAAAAAATTGTTAACCTGCTGAGTTACCCAGTTCTGTGGAGCCACCATGTGGGGGGACTTAATGTTATATGAAAAAATAAATAATATGTATTTTAAAATTCATTTTACTTTTGGGTTTCTGATACTTGCATCCAGAAGCACCCTACCTGATAAAATTATGTTTCTTGAGCTAAGTTAATTGTTCTGTGCTTCAGTTTCCTCGCCTTTTAATTAGGGATAATGCTAATAATAATACTTAGCTCAAAATTTTTAGGCAGATTAAATAAGATAATATAAGTAAAGTATACTGTATAATAGCTAAGCACTCAATACATATTAGCTTTATCATTATTATTATTAAATAATATGTTGTATCTCTTCCCCAAATGTAAGAGAAAACCATGCACGAAACAAAAAGATTTAATTCAATCAGTAAACACTTACGGCTGTCTGCTATATATCAAGCCTGTCACAATAGCTGTGATGAGTGCCTGTCTCTCAAAACTCACAGACTCAAGGGGA
Organism: Varecia variegata; assembly: GCA_028533085.1. NCBI lineage: Eukaryota > Metazoa > Chordata > Mammalia > Primates > Lemuridae > Varecia > Varecia variegata. The sequence continues at coordinate 147,513,389 of CM052438.1, read as the reverse complement.
GCAGAGTCCAGAAAAGAGGCAATTATAGAACAGTACTTTGGCCATTTACAGTTGCTTCGACTGGCTAAGTATGGGGTGTCCAGGTTACACAGAGAAAGGGCCTTTAATTCTGGCTTGGTGGAGTATTAAGTTAGTAGGACTTATTGGAGGAGGTAACATAGAAGCTAGGGCTCTGAGAACATATATGAAATATCCAGATGAAGGGGGCCCAGTAGAACATTTGGAAGGCATGCTAGGCCAAGGAAAACATATAAATAAAGGTTTGGAGATGAGGAAGAGCATAGGGCATTCAGGGAACTCTGAACAGTTCGGTGTGGCTAAGCCAGAGATTATTAGGCTAAGAGCTGGATGGGCACCTTCAGGACTCATGTAGAGCCTTTCTAAGTCATGAAAAGGAGAAACCTGCAGGCTTCTTGGGGGGGTTTCTAATTTAGAAACCAGCATAAAGTAGGTCTTAGTAATGAAAGCTGTGCTGCTCCTGGTTCATGTCTCTAAATATGAATTTGACCTGTTATTTATTTAAGATGCGAAGCTCTTGCCTATACATCAAAGACCTCAGCTTAAAAAAAACATAAAATCTGGCTCAAGTTAAGATTGAAACTTTTAAAGTGGGGCAAGTTATAAATTAACAAGTTTCCTACTGTATGCATGAATTGGAGGCTCATACTGAATTAGGTCACAGACCTGGACCAGACTAATTGGCTTTCATTTTTTTTGGGTCCCCAATCTGTGACAGATATTTCAGGGAAGGCAGATGGGAAGGTTGGGGATTATTGGGCAAGTAGTAAGGTACAGAATAACAAAAGTAATCAAATTTAGAGACAGTCAATTCAGGAAGCTTCTTAGATACCCTCTGGTCAGAGTTCTGAAACTTTTTAAAATATGGCACCCTTTCTTCAGATGCTCAAGTTTATCTTGGTAGATTGCAAAAATGGCCCAAAATTTCTCCAATCCCTGTATACATGCCTTTGTATTGTATTGCGTATTGACTTTGCAGCTTTTCCTATCAAAAGATAGATTCTGTGTGTTCACCCCTTAAGTCTCAATTTGGCCCTATTACTTGTTTTGGCCAATGGAATTTTGTCAAATAAGATGCAAGCAGAGGCATGGAAAGCACTTGCTCACTACAATTTGTCCTATTTTTCTGTTCTTTGGAACCTAAGGTCACCATGCAAATAAGCCCAGGCTAACCTGCTGGGGATAACAGGTTGTGCAGAGGGAGGTCCAATCATCCAAGTCATCCCATTCAAGACTATCAGAAACTGATCAACCAGCTGCCCTTAGTCTCATGAGTGAGCCCAGCTGTGGCAAACTGAAGTGGAGCCCAGCCCAAATTGCTGACCCACACAGTCACGAATTAAATAAACAAATGTTTTAAGCCACTATGCTTTGGCACATTTTGTTATGTGGCAGAAGCTAACTATCTATTCAGTAAAAAGCTCAATATTAAAAAGAGGAGAAATAAAATCTGATCAGATTGAAGCAGTGGTGGAGAGGGAGCCTTGGCCACTCTCTTCCTTGACCGCATCCCTCTTTCCCTGGTAGTCCCTAAAGGGGTTCTGCAGAGCCAACAGTTCCCTGAATAAGAGTCTGACAAATTTGAGTAAGTCCAATGCCTATTTTACAGATGAGAACACTGAGGCTCAGAGATAATCCTGACTGGAGCCAATCGGTACACTGTGAATGCCTGGCCATGGCTTATAGATGGGTATGTGAGAACCAGTCAGACCCAATGAGACACTTATGGTGAGAGAATATGAGGCAAAGAACAGTTTCAGCCATTCGTGAGAGACAAGCCTACCTAAGAGTGGAGTCTCTGCAGCAGAGAGCAGAGAGGAGAGATGAAGAGAAGTCAATCCCAGTGATATTGTATGGACCCAGCTGAAGATGAGCAAGATCTACTTTGGACTTCCCAGTTACATGATGAAAAAATTCCCCCATGTTTCTTAAACCAGTATGAACAGTGTTTTACATCACTTTTAAACAAGATTTCTAATTGATTCATCTATTCTGATATGCATGTTCAAGTTCACTTGGACGGTCAGTGCCCAAGCTGAGACTACCCACTTGTTTCTGAATCTTGCCTATTTTCTCCCTAATAGGACAGGACCTTCAGATGGATAAAAGTAACCCTCTCATCCCTTGTTGTATCTTTCCTCAATGTAGAAACTTTATATGAAGAAGGTAGAAGTAGTATTTCAAGCATGTGGAATCTTTTGGTGGTGTACCTGGAATCAGAAATATGTGGAAATCCAGAAAAATGGACCGGCAGTATAAAGAGACATGCCAACAAGTACAAAGTGTAATTTGAACCTGAATCTAAGCAGTTATCTTGTGTCATTAAATTAAAGCTCTTTAAATGTCTCTCATTTGGGATCAGAATTGGCATCAGGATATGGACGAGAAGGAGAGCTTTGCTCCTACTGGGGTTCGGGGGAGCTTAGACATAGGGAGATAGTGGCTGCATGGGACAGGAAGTCAGATTGACTGTTATCACCAACCAGACATGAAACGTGACATGCAGAACAATGTTGCCAACCTACGATATCAGAACTTAGAGCAGAACCCTGTCTTTCTGATGTGAACCCACACACACTGCACTTGGACAAATGTATGCTCTATCTAATCATCGGAAAGTAAAAATAGGCTTTTCCTTCTTCTACTTGTTTGCAAATTGAAAGTCTAACAACTTTACCACTCAACTGCTTGATGATTAGTAGGCGGTAATTTAAACTATACACATTATGCTAAGTATCCTTATATTAATTCAGTCTGAGTGAGTTTTTATAAAATGCTTTGTTCTGCTCAATAAAGTTAATTATATGTTCTATGTTTTATTACTGAGTGTCTTGATTTTTTTAAACATAATGGCAGCTTCAATTGCATTTCCTTATAAACTCGAGTGTGTAACAAAAAGCAATCCATATAAGGAAGCAGAGCTGTCCACTCCTCACTACCCTGCCCATTATACCCCCAATAGCCTTACAAAGGTGGAGAATGTCCTGTATGTTTGTAAGGGGCTGGCTGTACCCCAGAGATCCAGGATCCAAAGCCGTGAGCAAATAGTAGGTCCCTGAGAAACTTCTCCTATGTAGAAGGGGAAGGAGATACGTGGTCTAGGAGCTATGAGCAGAAGAACCCAGGGTTGATTCCACTGGGCTTTAAAAGCAAGAGGTTAAGAGGATGGAACCTAACCAATATGTGAGCAATTCCACAAAACATGGGTCCATTCTAGATAGTGTACCTCCTGGTGGTGCTCACGGATCCCGTGCAGATTGCCTCTCAGATAAGGAGTGTGTGCTATACTCAGCCTCAGAGTGTGTGCTATATATAGCCTGTGCTATACTCTAAGAGCTCAGGAAGGCATGGAGGAGAGATATCCTTTTTATGAAGGTTATAATAGAAAGGCAAATGGCTAGAATTTATTGAGTATTTCTCTTAGCACTAAGCACATTACATATATTAACCCATTTAATCCTTTGTAGAACTCCATGAGGTAGGCAGAAATGAGGAAAACTGAGGTTTGGAGAGCTTAGGCAACTTGGCCGTAGAACCAGCGAACTAGTGCATGGAGTCAACAGGGGCAATAGGGAGTCAGCAGCCAGCAGAGACAGGAAAACCAGAGCCAGCCCAACTCTCAGGAAAACCTCAGGGAAGTGGGGGGGTTAGCAGCAGAAGAGGAGGAAGCAGACCTGGATGGGTTTTCAGAGTGTACGTCCTCTCTGCATTGAACATCAGCAGCTTCAGGTACATGTGGGAAGGAAGCCATTAAAAAGCCAATAGATGGTATGCTACTAAAAAAGAAAGCAGAGAATTAGCTGTTATTTATCTCATTTTTATAATAATAATCTAGTAATATATTTTTATTTAATTAACACAACTTATATATTTAGGATATTGAGAGTTTAAAATATTTATTAAGTAAATAACCTTATCGATGATCATTACTAAAAATATCTTACATGTGCACTGCTGCATATGGTTTAGTTTAATGGGAAAACTATAGAATTGATAGAACAGATTTGAACACAGCTTCCAACATATTTTGTCCATGTGCTTTCAGACAAGTCATTTGAACATCCCAAGTCTCATTTTTTTGCAACTATAAATGGGAATAATGGTAACAGTAAGCTTACCCTCGGGCCTATTTCTCAGATCAAGTGAAATAATGCATATGAAAGCATTCTAGAAACTATAAAATATCATATCCACTTTAGGTTCCATTAACCTAATTAACCTTCCTGTTTACAAATACATTGCATTTTGACAGTTAATATTTCACTGGATTTGTCCATTGGCAATTATATTCAGAGTGGAGCTACAGATCACCAGCCAGGGATGGTTTTATACAAGCTGCTGTTTCTTGATCCATTTGTAGTAGAAATAAGCCTGGACAGGTACTCAAGAAACTCAAGCTTCAACCCCTGGCTTTTCCATTCCACACAATTACTGTGTGACCATAGACAAGCTAATACAATTTCTTAATCTCAAATTTCACTACTAAAAAATATAGATGAAAAGGATATCTGCCCTTTCCACCTTACAGGATTGTGGTAAGGTAACTAGGACTGTCAAAAATCCAAGTGTCAAAAGGTATCTTTACCTCCCCTGATTTAGCCAGTACATGACGTATATGACCACTCAGAATGTGTACAAGCCATGACACACCTAAGGTCTGCTTTAGGCCCTGGATGAAGCAGGGACAATAATCTAGTGGATTCAAACAATCAGCAAGTGTTCTGAACACCTGTGAGTGCTCCAAATCCAATTAGGAAAATGAAGGTAAATTTCATAGAGAAGATAGTGCCCCTTATCCGAGGGTGATATATGCTGAGACCCCCACCAGCTGCCTGAAATTGTGGACAGTACTGAACCTTATATGAACTATGTTTTTTTCTATACATACATACCTATGATAAAGTTTAACTTATAAATTAGGAACAGTAAGAGATTAACAACAATAACTAATAATAAAATAGAATAATTATAACCATATATTATAGTAAAACTTATGTGAATGTGGTCTCGCTTTCTTTTGCAAAGTATCTTACTATAGGCTGGGTGCAGTGGCTCACGCCTGTAATCTTAGCACTCTGGGAGGCTGAGGCAGGAGAATCACTTGAGGTCAGGAGTTTGAGACCAGCCTAAGCAAAAGTGAGACCCCGTCTCTACTAAAAATAGAAAAATTAGTCAGTTGTGGTGGTGCACACCCAGAGTCCCAGCTACTCTGGAGGCTGAGGCAGGAGGATCACATGAGCCCAGGAGTTTGAGGTTGCAGCGAGTTACGATGATGCCACTGCACTCTAGCCACAGCAACAGAGCGAGGCCCTGTCTCAAAAAAAAACAAAAAAAAATCTTATTTTACTCTACCACAGGTAACCAAAACTGAGGAGAGCAAAACTGTGGATAAGGGGGACTGCTGTAATCCAGACTATCAGATAATCTCCCTCACCACCACCAAAAAAAGAAAAGTACATTTTATCTAGATTCAACACACATCGCTGTCAACCTATGAAATGGTGGTGTCAGGTTCTTCCAAGCACAGTTCCATTCATGTTTTCAGCACTCCTCCCGAGAAAGCAGGGAGATCAATGTCTGATTTACAGAGAAGGAAACAGCTTCAGAAAATCTAAGCGGTGTGTGTAAAGTCGACAGTCTCCAGGGTGGAGGGGCGGGTACAGTGCAGTACAAGCCAAGATTCCAGCCCAGGAGTCTTGGGACCCACACAGCCCGCTGGCTCTTCCTCGCCAGCCCTCAGTGTGCCCATCTGTAAGGAGCTCTCACCCACAGTTGTGGCGATGGTGATTCTGAGAAAGTGGCAGCCTTGTTTCTATTCTGCTCTTGTGAGGAATCCTATGAATGATTTATGGCCAAAGCCTTTTCTTCTCTCTATCCCTCTTTGAACTTATTTTTAGATATTTGTCCATTCGGTTACAGGCTTTATTGAAAACTGACTTCATCAATCACAACTTACAAACCCAGGGACAAAAGACACAGAGTGAACGGTCCACTCAATTCTCTTTTCCAAGGAGAAACTCCTATTTCCTTCGCCTTCTAAGAAAAAATAAAGTAGCTTTAACTACTAATCACAACTAATGGAAGATGCACTCTGCTATTCTTGACTACAATGACTTGAGGCAAACCCCAGGGAAGTCAATATTAGATCAATTTTTTTGGCTGTCGGCTGGAGAAGGTGTAAAAAGCTCCCACCGTGGGTCCATTGTGTAGCCCTGTGAGGGCTGCATCTGACTGGGAAACATTTAAATCTATTTTCTTTTGAACTCCGAGGCCTCTTAAGTGAAGGGGAAAAAAGCCCTTTGCAACAGGTCTGGTGTTTTGACATTCATTTTCAGAGCACAGGGTCTTTCTGAAGGAGGAGAGCGCAAATGCTTATGATTAATGGAAGCCATGCTGGGCAATTGGTGTCATCAGAATCCCAGACTGAGCTCAGCGGCAAGGCCAGAAAATTCGAGGAGTCACTGAGGGGTGGTACAAGGCTGCACGCCATGGGGAACTAAGAGAGGGAAATGAAAGTGTGGACGACCTTAACCAAAGACAAAGTGCTGGGGAAATAGAGCCTTCCATGGCAGGGGAGGACACTTAGCCTCTAATTGCAGCTAGTATTTAATAAGCACTTATTATGTGCCTAGCACTATGAGAAAGACTTCATGTGCTTTACCACATTAGGTCTTCCCAATAACCCCATGTGATAGATGCTACTGTGATTCCCATTTTAAAGATCTGGAAACTGAGACCTAGAGAATGGAGATACCTTGTCAATTTACATAGCTGGAAAATGGCAGAACTGGGACTCACCTATGGCTCTGACCTCAACACCCACACTTGTAACCATTATGTGATCCTGCATTCCTGCTCTATCACTAACACATTGTGTACATGGAGCAAGATTTATCTTCTCTGAGCTTCATTTTCCCAGGTTTTATGTAAGCCACTGGTCTAAGGTTGAGAAGAGGCCATGACTGGATTGCCTCAGCCACCTGCGTGTATGTTGAATGCTGGAATCCTACCAAGAACCCACTGGGCTGGGCGCCTCTCTCTGGCTAGAAGATGGGAATATTGGGATGTGAACAAGGATAGACATTGGGGACTCGTTGTTCAATTGCCCTAAGTCTACCTTTGGTCAACTGTTTTTCCCTCACTCAGTTGTCTATAAATTAAGGTCTCCAAGGGCATATTGTAGTTCTAGTTCAAAGCAATTAACCTACTCACCTGAAAAGCCTTGAATCCTGGTGAGAAGACAATGTCAGAACCTAACAGGTGATGATGGGATGGTTGTGGGTCTAGTTTCCCAGGTTCCTTGAGGGACTGAAAAAATGGGGAAAAACTAGATAGGATCCAGATGAATATCTTGAAGACTTGCTTTTGTAATAGAAATGAGGGAATATAGTGTACAGAAGTTAAGTATATGGCACTGCAGATTTAGGTAGACCTGGGTTCAGATCACGGTTCTATCCCTTACTAAATGTTGACCTAAGGGAAAATTACTAAACTTAGCTAACCCTCAATTTCTTTATCTCTAAATAGGTATCTATGAATGACTTACCTCTTGAAGATTTGTGAAGATTAAGAGCTAATGTATATATATCTTAGCCTATTATACAACAAATGTTAGGCATTTATAGTTACCTCCAGAAGAGAGCAGGTACAGGGTTTAGAAAAGGAAACAGTATTTCCATGTGATGAGAGCACTGGCAAAAAAAAGTGGAGGCAAACTTGGCAGAGAAAACTCAACTGGGGCATTTAAGGTGGCTTGGTGTCCATGGAGCCACCCCGCTTGGAGGGAAGATGGGGTGACCCCAGCTATGTTTGCTTCATTTTCAGCAAGCACTTTCTTGCACTTGACCCGACATAGCAGGAGACCCAGGGAAGAGAAGGACAACACGGGGTGGGGGTGGGATGGAGGTTAGGTAGGGCTGGGACTCGCTAGTGGATAAACTGATGCCGACTAGGCTTGTAGAGTGAGAAAGTTCTTTGCAACATAGCCCTCTCTATGGTGGTGAGGAAAGGCAGCACAAAGTAGACTTGAAGGTTTCATCTGGATTGTATTGTCAATGAAAAATCAGGAAAGGAATTTTTCTACTGTGTTTTAGAGTGTAGAGGAGAGGTTTTCCCTACGGCATCCACTCTCCCTGTTCTATAGCAGCTTTATCCAGTCTTGGATAAGACTGACTCTACTCTAGCTCCAGGAGCAGGCCTGGTTCAATTATCAGCAAACTTTTCTGCAAAGGGCCAAATATTAAATATTTCAGTCTTTGTGAACCAGATGTTTCAACTACTCAACTCTGTTGTATCATGAAAGCAGCTATAGGCAATAAGTAAATAAAAGGCTCTGGTTATGTTCCAATAAAACTTTATTTACAAAAACAGGCTGCAGGATGAATTTGGCCTGTGGCCATGCGCTGGTCTAAGCCAATCAAGGTACCCTCACCCACCGTTTTACACAATGATGTCTTAACCAAATGGTGTATAATACTTCAGTGACTACAGTGATTGGTTCTGGGATGTTCTAATCAGTGTAAATATCAGAAATAAAGTGTGATGGATTTGTGGGAAGTGGCGAAGGGAAGAATACATTGTTTCTCCCTGTGTATAACTAAGACAATGATCATGAGAAAAACCAGGCTGAGAAAGCAGGCAGTAAATGGAAAAGGAACAAGCTTAGAATATATTAGAAAAAACAAACTGATGGCCTGATTAAGCCATGCCTGAAGTCTGCAAGTCTGCCCCACATTTGACTTCATAATTATAAAATCAAATAAATTCCCATTTTATAAGTCATTTTGAGTTGGATTTACTATAACAGTATTTCCAACCAAAGTATCCTGACTGACACAAGTTGGGGATCATATTAACTAATGGAAGGAAAAGAACACTGCGCCTTTCCACAGTTAAAACAAAATAATAAAACACTGAAAATAGAACTGCTTTTGATGCAGCTCAGGTTAGGGAATCACAAGACAAAATTCTCTATTGGACCTTTTGTTATTTCAGGAGACACCTCTGAGAAAAGAAAACTCTACTTATTAATAGATCACAGAGGCTCTAGAAATACACCTCTTCCATATATTCTGAATTGCCATGGGAGTCCCTCTGTGAACCTCTATTTCCTCATTTGCAGAATAAGTGTCTTGGGTAAAATGGGCATCAGAAAGTCTCTCTTCCCACCATGTCCAATATCAGAGTAAGAACAGGTTGATCCTTTCTCTGAAAAAATGTAATTTTTTTCCCCAGGAAAGATTAGGAATACACAGGAGGAAGAAAAGGAGAAAATACAAATCCTTCATACTACCTTTCTTGAGGATAACCACTGTGAACATTTTGGTATCAATACATTCAAGCTTACTTCTGTCTCACACACACATACACACATGCACACACAAACATTAGAAATCACACTGTGCCTGTTATATCATAACCTGTTGAATTACCTTAAAAAAATAATGATCATCTTTCTCTAACAATAAATATTGTCCCATAATATAATGTTTTAATAGCTGTAAAGAGTTTCCATTGGATAGATATGCCAAGTTTATTTCTAATCTCTTTCTGTTGAAAATTTAGGTTTATCTAATTTTCTGCTATTTTAATAGTATGATGAACATTACTGTAGCTAAATCTCTACACATTTGCATTATTATATCCTTAGGATTTATTTTTAGAAATGGAATTACTAATTCAAAGAGTATAAACATTTTTAAGTTGTCTGATGCATTTTACCAAATTATCCAGAAAGTTTATGCAAATTTAAATACCCTTTTCCTATATATGGGAAACCTTACTCACTCACACTCTCACCAGCACTGGGCATTGTTATATTTTAAGAAATTCATAAGTCAGAAGCAGTGAAAAAAGGAGACCCCAGACTCATTATTAGAAGATAGCTTGGACTTCAATTTCTTTGTGGGGTAAATCTTCTTCCAGATTTGATTTGTAATTGGACTCCAGAGCTATGTTAGGATCTAACTCTGGTTACATGCCCACAACAAAAGGTAGTAGTATAAGAGGACAATTTGATTCCTCTTTCAAGATCTAAAAATAGAGGTGAAATAGCCTCATCAGACAAGGAGGAAAGGATGCCTGCTGAGCCAGGGGATGTCAGAGGAAAATGGGTATTAAGGCTAATTCCAAGTTTTCTGAATCCTCCCTCATAGCCCCCTCCAACTCTTAGAGACTCAATTTTTACTGATTAGTACCTTTACTGTGACCCAAGAACTGTGAGATAATAAATATGTGTTGTTTGAATCTGCTAAGTTTATAGGAATTTGTTGTGCAACGAGAGAAAACAAATAGACCCCCATACTCCTCTTTCTGTTAGCAATTTCTGTAACAAGATTCTCATTGGCAAACCAATTCTGTCTGATTTAAACAGAAAAGCAATTCATTGGAAGCATACCAGATAAGCCACAGACTCAACAGAAAGGCTATAGAACTGGTCTCGCTCAATAGGCAGGTAGTAGAGACCAGCAGCAGGAACCACAGCCAAGCGCTTCAGCATAAGTCTCGTTAAGATAACACCACTGGTTCAGCTGCCACTGTTACCACCACTGCTAGACAACACTGCCAACAGACTTAGACACCAGTTGCAACTAGAAGGTTTTCACCTATATAAATGGAGGTTTCCACCACCCCCTCCTAAGGTTTGATTAATTTGCTAGAATGGCTGACAGAACTCATTTATTATAAAGAATATTGCAAAGGCTACAGATGAACAGCCAGATGGAAGAGATGCACAGGGAAAGGTATGTGGGCAGGGGCCTGAGCTTCTCTACCTTCTCCAGGTGCCCTACCCTCTGAGAACTTCCATTTGTTCAGCTAACCAGAAGCTCCCCAAATCCTGTCCTTTGGGTTGTTATGGAAGCTTCATTCTGTAGGCATGACTGATGAAATCATTGGCCATTGGTGATCAACTCAACTTTCAACAACAGAGGTTGGTGGGTGAGGCTGAAACATCCGACCCTCTAATCACATCATTGGTTCCCCCAGCAGCCAGCCCCAACCTGAGGCTATCCAGGAGGTCACCAAGAGTCACCTCATTAGAGCAAAAGATGCTCCTATCGCCCAGGAAATTTTAAGGATTTAGGATCTCTGTGTGAGATCTCATCACTCAGGAAATTACAAAGGTCTTAGGAGCTCTGTGTCAGGAACCAGGGGGCAGAGATTAAATATTAGAGCAAAGGATTCTAACACCCTACCCATAAGGGTTTTAGGAGCTGTATGTCAGGAAACATAGACAAAGACTAAATATATATTTCACAATATCACAGTTCATAATGGAGAAGAGGACAGAAATGAAATAGATATCGATGCATGTGGAAAAAGATTATTCTTTCTAGGGGATGAATTTTATTAAAAAAAATAGTAAAGAAATTCAACAGAAGGTAAGGGGAGGTGCCAGAGAGGAAGGAAGCTTCTTGACTGACAAGGCATGATGGGACCCAGATAAATAAATAGCATACAGGACAAGGGGATATGAGGCAAGTGCTCTAGCCAGCTAATTGGCTGACAGTTATTTAAGAGCATCTCTATGTTGGAACATTCCATGGATTTTCAAGGCCAACATCTTTCCTTTGTCTAGGAGTAAATCCAAACACTTTTGTTTGATCTTCAAGACTCTCTAGCTAGACTGTCTCTACTTCTCTCCGTTCTGACAACACCATGGCCAAATATGCTGCTCTTTCCATATCACTGCTCACACCAGGACTCAGCCTAGAATTACTATTCCAAACCTCCAGTTAGCAATACCCAGTCCTTGGAAATTCTGCTCCTGTCAGCTTCACTCCCAAAGCAGCCATCACCCAACCTTCTCTGCCACTATTCTGGTAGCTAGCATGATTTCCTGGAACTGTTTGTCCTAAATCAGACAGGCTCTGTCACAAAGAAGAAAGGGGCTTGGCAACAGGGACAGGTATTATAGTTGAGAGCAGAACCCAGAACCAGGTGGGACCATTTTAGGAGAACCATGTAAACTGTGAGGCCAGTCTTCTGTTGGATTATCCAGGAGCTCAGAACAAAATGTCCAAGGAGGTACAGTAAAGTTAGCATTGATTGAGTCTAGTGTTGGCCTCCGTGTTGGAGGAGGGCTGAGGTTTTGATAGGTCCATTTGGAAGAAAGCACCAAATCATGGCCAAAAAGTAAATATCTGGCAACAACTGGAAGATGCTGGGAAGACCATGGACCTGGTAAGAGACTCCATTCACTAGAGCAGGAATCCATTCCTTGGGAAAAAAGAAAAGCTATAACTATTTTGGCATCTACTACTACTACTATTACTACTACTAATAATAACAGTACTAATATTTATCAGCAGTTGAATCTCTTCTCTGTATTAGATTCTATAGCCAATTACCTCATTAGTTCCATGCAATATCTTTCAGGTGGCATATGATCTTCTCCTTTTTGCAGAAAAGGGTTATGTGACTGGATTGACACAAAAAGTGGCAAAGGCAGGATTCAAACCAAGACTTCTAGACCCCAAAGCCCACACATTTTCCTTTAAGTCACAATGCCCCTACAGATACTGTCAAGCTGACATGGAAGAGAGGCTAAGCTGTGCTTTGAGCAGCGGGTGGGAGTTGTCTGAGATTAAAGGGCAAATGATGGTCTGGAGTAAGCCCCAAGCACACTAGATCTCAGGCTGTTGGCTGCATAACTAATTTATTTCCCTGCCTGTAGGAAGGGCTGAACTTTTTTTCATACTTCCTGCCCAGGGGAGTTTGGGTCAGGGACTGAGCATGGTTGAGTCTGTAGTTAACAGTGTCTGGGGAAGACAAGGGCTGGCATAGTCTATTTATCTTCCCAGATGAAGGATAAGCTCATTGATGAGAGTGCCTGTGCCTTGGATATCTTCTCTACTTGTCCTAGAGGCTGGCCCACAGCAAGTCCTCAGTGTGTACTTACTGATGGACTGATCGGTCAATTGATTGATAGTACAATTTTTACCGAATAAAGGAGCATTAGGGAAAGCAACAATGGGCTTGGTTCTTCCATTATCCATTATCCCTCTATGCTTCCTCAGACCTGCCTTGCAGAGATGTGACTTACTGCTTCCTCTCTCCCTCCTCCTTCTCAGAGAACATGACATGACCTTTCTAGCTCCATAGAATATATTTACCTTCCCCCTGGGTACTTTCAATTTGTATTAAGCAAAACAATGCTTACAGTGCTTTCTCCTCTGTCCCTAATAAATGGAAGCCCTGACTGTCCTCAATGTCCCAGACAAATAAATGATCCAAATCACATAAGCTCTGAGCAGATCTGCTGTCCCAGTTCAGCCCAGTAGGGCAATGGCTGTACACACATCCCATCCTCCACCTCTCATCACTCCCCCATTGCATATCACAATACTCTGACTAACTTGTTTAAGACATGAATAGGGGAGTAAGCTGAGTGCCTGCAGGACAACACATGCCAGTCTCCTCTACTGGTCAATAGAATGGGTCAGGCACCAGCACACAGGAAGACAGATGTCTAATGGGTCAGGTCCTTCATCACAAGGGTCTATCACCAGCGGTTCTGGGCATCGACTGTATCAGACAAAGTCAAGCCCTTCTTGGTTAAAAGCCACACAAGCCCTCACCACTGGGATATCTCGTTCACTGAGATGCTGCAGAGTCCTCTCCCAGGAATCCTGCAGTTCCCGAAATAGAAGCATGGTTTCTTTGTCCCAGTGCTTGTGTTATTACCCTTCAGACTATGTATTTGTCAATACCATCTTACTAATATTGGCAGAATAACCACTAATTTATTCTCTGAACCAAGAGACTTTTTAGAATAAAAGAGCTCACTATTAATACGTATACAGAGATAAGAAGCACAAACTAACACTGCCCTGGGAAAATAAGGATATGGGATAACCCTAATGTTGGCTTCTCAAATTGCAACATGAGCTCCCTGTGGGCAGAGTCAGTGGCCCTTCCTCCTCTCTCCCACCCTCACCCCTTAACCTCCAGTCCTCATTCAGCATGAAGTTCCAGAGCTCTCTACACAATCATTCCCAGACTGTGGCCTGGGAAATCTGACAGCCCCATGAGCACCACAGCAGGCACAAGAACTGGGACAGTAGGGAGCTGGGATCCCAAAGCACCAAGCATAATCTTTCTGAAGCATCAACCTGTGCATCGAATGCCAAAGTCAGACAAGGCCGAGGGCCTGCTGGACAAATGCCCAAGATTCCTTTTCCCTTCCAGGGATTCCTTGGAATGCCGTGGGTATTTCCTGACCCTTCTGGCACAATGTCTTCGGACCAGCTGCTTTGCCACACCACAACACTTCTATACCGCACACTCACAGCCAAATCCCCTGCCCGCAGTTTCAGGGGTGCTTACACAGCAGCAGGAGGTTAAAAGATCATCTGTCTGTCACATCGTGGCTTCCTGGCCTAGCAGAACCAGTCCTGGGTGTCTCGCTCTCAGTCCTCATGGGATATTAATGTTCAGTGCTGTGTTTGGAGGTGGTGGGCACCCACTTATCTTTGGAGGCTCCACTATATCTCTTTTTCCTCCCATCTTTCAAATAAAAACAGCTGTTCTCTGGGAGAAGATACCCATTATCTCCCCATCCCTGGAATTCTATGGGGATCTTTGTACCCTGGGCTTCCCTGAGCTGTTAGGAAACCCTAAGTGAGCATTTAGTCTTCTGTCAGTAGCACATTTGGACATTGCTGCAGGAACAATACCCATATTATCTTACCGATTTCCTCCTGCCAGTCCTGTAAGATAGGTGTTGTTGCACCTTTAGTTTATAACTGGGGAAACTCAGGCTAAGTGAGTTTTTAAGCTGTTCACAGGACTTTCTGGTACACTGTAGATAAAAAGAATAACTTGTCAAAAAGAGAATGAACATTCTTGCTGAGACACAAACATACAATGTAAAATAATACTAGATACGTTACTCAAGAAATCCAGAAAAAAGGCCCAGAAAGTTATAGTTTGGGAATCCTTGACAGAAAGATACCTGACAGTATAATGTCAATGTGAGGGGATTATCCTATGTCCTGTAGTCATTACAAGAAAATAACTCACCTCCCTCTCCAGGTGTGGGAGGACCTGAGATGCAGGTCTCCATGTAGACACTACAGGGTTCCTTAACTATTGTCCTGGGTTCAATAAATGGAAATGAAACTTTCAATTCTGAGAACTCTGACAAAGCTGTTTCTAAGAAAATATTCATTTAAGGACTTGCTATATAATACTTTGAACTGTATGATCGTAAGTGTACCTGAAAACATGCAAATGAGAGCAAGACAGCAAGAAGATTCATGCTAAGAGTAGAGATGGAACAATTCCAGACAATTAGTTTTCTTTAAAAAAATGTCTACATTCTTACAAAACTATTCTGGTTTAATTTTTTTAAGTGTAGTGGAGAGGAAAGAACATGAGACTAGAACAAAAGCTCCACTCTTTACTGAGTTTGTGATTTTTATTTTTCTGAGCCTTAGTTTTCTCATCCTACAAATAGAAGCCATAATGATTATGTGATTGTGCATGTCATTTATGTAACCCACTGTCTGGTGCTCAATGTTACTCTCCTTCCCTTCCTAACACTAAGTGAAAATGTAGCACCAAGATACACCAGGCCTGTCATTTCCAGGTCTTTTCCTATAGAAAAGTTTCCCCAATGTCGGGAAGCTAGCATTAGGACCCCGCTCACTGCCTATAGATCTATCTCCCTCCACCACATGCAAAGCATCAAAAGAACTACTCTGTCCATGAAAATCACAGCACGGGGAGGAGGGAAATCAAACCCAAAATTAATCAAACAGGATGTATTTCCCAGAGCAAACATGCATCAATTAGGGGAAACGTTGCCATCCAGGTACTGGGTTTGCAATTTCACGAGGGACTCATAAGGTGAATAAACTTAAGCTCTGGCATTGATTATGGAAAGCAGTGGCTGTGTGATGTCAGGGCTGCTGTGATCAGTCTGGCCAGAAATTCACTTTTCAGTGCCTTGATTCCTGGGATTACCTTTGTGCTGACTGACAGCCAAAGAAAGAAAAACTGTACTGCTTAATGAAAAACTTTCTCTGATCTGTTCATCTAACAGCTGGGCAATACAACCAATGCTGATTTTCTTTGTGTGTTTTTCGATTATACATCTTCTTTAAATAAGAGCAAGCCAAAGCAAGAAATTCTTCATTACCCCTTCTGCATACAAGGCATGATATTAGGCACAGCAAAGAGTACGGAGATGAGAAAAATAGTCTCTTCCCTCTGGGAGAAAAGTGGAAGAAAAAACCTCAACAAGTTCTACTGGAACCTTGCTGTAGGCCAAACACCATTTCCTAGGCTTGAGGTCTATTATTACCTATTTTTTTCCCCACAATCATATGAAGTAGGTGTATTGTTCCCATTCTTTGGATGAGAAGACAGGCTCAGGCAGATCACTGATTTGAGCCCTGGCTTGTTGAACTCTGAAGTCCCTATCCCTCATGGCTTCATAATCTATTCCCAGATCAATGTCCAAAAATCATCCTTCTCTGCACAGACCACAAAATGGGGTAGAAGCCAGGGGGCAGCAGGGCATTGCACCAGGCTCATTTACAACCTCAACACTCACGCATCTGCCTCCTCAAACTGGTGACATGACACATTCCCCAGGAAAGTGCCCTCATCTCTCCAGTGAGAACCAACCACTCCTTCCTCTGAACTCCCACTACATTTTGTTGAACCTCTCTTACTTCCTTAGCTTTACCCAAAATAAGCCCCGGTTCATTACATGTTGATTCCTTCTCCAACCCTTCTGGAATCCTGTTCGTCCTCCAAGATTTGACCCTGATGCCATTTCATGAGTTCAGCTATTAATTGCTCTCTACCCCTGAGCACACACACACCCTTATTCTTACTTTTTAAATCAGATGTGAATTCCAATCCACCAAATCAGGTGCAGAACACGTAACTTTCTTTCTATGACCTGACACTCCTCTGAGATTCTCCTCATCTTATTTGGCCCTCAGCAGTCTCCCTGCAGGTCACTGCCAAGCTGTCCCTATCCCCACCTACATGATCTCGTCCGTCAGCCAATCCCTCCTTTATTTCTGTGCTATCCTGGTGTTCAGGAGTCTCTTTGATGCTCTCCTCATCCTCCTCCCTCTAGATGCCCCAAGCAGCCACTCCATCTCTGTGGCCTTGCTGCTTCCCTGCAGCTCTGTCAGAGAGACAGGGCTCCTCTGCTCTCAGATCCCACAAACTCATCTGGAATTCTCAGCTTGCCAGGGGCTCTGCCAACAAGTCAGGTCTAGAACCTCCTTCTCCAGGACCTATTAGCATCTTTACTCACATAGCTTTTCCCTCCATTTTTCAACACTGCCAAGACCTAATGGCAGATATGAGGACGTATATACAGCCTTTAAATATATAACTAGAATGTGATCAATGCTATATTCCGACATCTCCTGAAGTTTTCTTTGGTCTGTAATTCTCATCCTTTTCTGTTTTGAAAAAGAATAAAGTGATTTATGCTTCCAAGAGTGTGGCAATTAGATACTCAAAAGTGCTCTCCCACTGCACACTATGTGTTGTATAAAACATAATTTTTAATGTATTACTGGGCTTTCAGATGGTAAAGAAACTCTCCAAGCACCCACCCTTCCCCTCAAAAGAAAAAGAAGAAAGATCAAAAAGATAACTGTGACCTATAAACAAATATGGAAGGCAAGGTTTGTCTCAAGTAAATGCCAATATTAGCACTATATTCTGGTGAATATACCTTGAACCAGCTGAACAGTGGAATTGTTTACCCTCAAACACTCACGTTAAACTAAAAATTCAAGAGGAAGTTTAAAAAGGTCCTAGGTGGTAACAATGGCTCCTGGCAGAAACAAATAAAATTAGTCTTTGGAAGAAAGCATCCTTAATTTAGGCCACACCAGATTTCCTAAATTTAAAGTCAATCAACTAAGAGTGTATAATAAAATATCATCAAGCATACAAGGAAATAAACCATCATAAGGAAGAATCAGCAGAAACAACAAATACCAGATTTA
Source organism: Varecia variegata (assembly GCA_028533085.1). NCBI lineage: Eukaryota > Metazoa > Chordata > Mammalia > Primates > Lemuridae > Varecia > Varecia variegata. Next base: position 147,495,384 of record CM052438.1, on the reverse strand, counting down.
GACATTGTACTGGGCATCCCTTATATAACACTTCTGATACATTTGACCTCAACTCTCTCACATTCTGGTCACTGTTCTCATAACCAGATCTGTGTGGGCTCTGATCAATTTTGTGCAGGTGCAGCCTGGAAGTGTCTCACTTCCTGCCTACACTACATGCTTCTCGGCATGCTTCCTACCTCCTGTCCCAGGGCTTCCCTGATGATGCTAAGGTGTGAAACACTGGGAGACCCTGGTCAGTGTCCACACATGTGGAAACCAAGAGTATCAGTAAATCAACGCCCCATGGACAAAACTGACTGATGGGAGAGGGGAACCAATGGATAAATTGTTTCTCATGCCTCGCCCTAAATGGATGATCCTGGGAAGTAGCTTATATGACTTCATGAGACATTATTGCACAGAATAGACCTATGCTATGGAATAGTCAGTTGTATTAGTAGCAGCCAGCTAACAGCACATCTTCATTTAGACTGTCTCTCCTTCCCAACCACACCTATCTTTGCCCTCACTCCTGCTCCCTAGGATTGTACTCCCTAAAAGAAAGTCACATATAACTTCTGATTTCTGGAAAATCTAGTGTAAGTCAGTCAAGAACTTTAAATATTGCAGTTATCAGATAAAATATATTACAACAATATGTGAAATGGTTTTTAAAATACAAATAAAAAGGCAAGCAAATAAACACCATAAAATAGCCAAGCAAATTAAAAAAGGTACAAAATAAGAATGAAAAGCATAATTGTTAAAAATAAATTTTTTAAAAACTCACTGTATATGATAAATAATGGCTATGATAAGGCCAAAGAGAGAATTAGCAAACTGGAAGATGTATCTGAAATAGTTGCCCAGAGTGTAGTCCAGAGAACAAGAAGATTAAAAATATAGAATTAAGAGATATGGTGGTGTTATGGTCTGAAATGTATCTCCCCAAATTCATATTTTGAAAGCTGATCACTAATGTGACAGTATTAGGAGGTGGAACCATTCATTGGGAGGTGATGAGATTAGTGTCCTTATAAAGGAGGCTTCAGAGAGCTGCCTTGTCATTTCTACCGTGTGAGGACACAGCAAGAATGCGTCATTCTGTGAACCAAGAAGTGGGCCTTCATCAGACACTAAATCAGCTGGTGACCTGATCTTGGACCTCCCAGCATCCAGAAGCATGAAAAATAAATTTCTGTTGTTTACAGGTCACCCAGTTTATGGTGTTTTTTATAGTGGCCCAAATGGACTAAGACAGGTGTACAGAATGAGAAGGTCTACTATATATTTAATAAGAATCCCCGAGAGAACAGAGAAAATGGTGGAAAAGAAATATTTAAAAAGTGGGTGAGAAGAAAGACATAAATCCATTGGTGCAAAAAGTGCCATATTTACCAACCAAGATGCATAAAACCTACACCAGGTAAAGCAGAGCCCGAAAGACAAAAAAACGGATTGTTATCAAAATCAGCCCAGTGGGAGAAGGGAAGACAGGTCTCTTATAAAAAATGACAGAGCAACAGTATTATCAGGTTCTCCCAAGAAACAGAATCAATAAAATGTATATATAGAGAGAAAGAAATTTATTATAAGGAATTGTCTCATGTGATTATGGAGGCTGACAAGTCCCAAAATCTGCAGGGTGAGTCAGCAAGCTGGAGACTCAGAAGAGCTGATACTGTAAGTTCCAGTTCAAAGGTCTGCAGGCTGGAGACCCAGAAAGAGCCAGTATTTCAGTTTGAGTGCATTTTTTTTATTTCAGAATATTACAGGGGTACAAATGTTTAGGTTACATATATTGCCTTTGCCCTGCCCGAGTCAGAGCTTCAAGTGTGTCCATCCCCCAGACAGTGCACACCGCACACATTAAGTGTGAATATACCCATCCCCTCCCCGCCACCTGCCAGACAACCTGATGAATATTATTACTATATATGCACAGAAGTGTTGATCAGTTAATAACAGTTTGACGGTGAGTACATGTGGTGCTTGTTTTTCCATTCTTGTGATACTTCAATTAGTAGAATGGGCTCCAGCTCCATCCAGGATAATACAAGAGGTGGTAGATCACCATTGTTTTCTGTGGCTGAGTAATATTCCATGGTATACATATACCACATTTTATTAATTCACTCATGTATTCATGGGCATTTGGGTTGTTTCCACATCTTTGCAATTGTGAATTGTGCTTCTATAAATATTCAAGTACAGGTGTCTTTTTACAGAATGTCTATTTTTCCTTTGGGTAGATGCCCAGGAATGGGATTGCTGGATCAAAGGCAGAAAAAGGCTGGAGTTCTAGTTCAGAAGCAATGAAGTAGGAAGAATCCTCTTACTTGCAGGAGGGTCAGCCTTTCTGTTCACACATTTAACTGATTAGATAAGGCCCACCCACATTAGGAAAGGCAAGCTGCTTTATTTAGTCTTCTAATTTAAATTTTAATTTTATCCAAAAACACACTCACAGACACACCCAGAATAATGTTTGACCAACTATCTGTGGACCCCATGGCCTAGTCAAGTTGACACATAAAATTAATTATAACACTCACTATAATTTCTTCTTCTTCTTCTTTTTTTTTTTTTTTTTTAGATAAAGGCTTTGCTCCATCACCCAGGCTGGTGTGCCGTGGCACGATCATAGCTCACTGCAGCCTGAAACTCCTGGGCTCAAGCAATCCTCCTGCCTCAGTCTCCCAAGTGGCTACGACTATAGGTGCGTGCCACCATGCTAACTAATTTTTTTTATTTTTGTAGAGACAGGGTCTCACTATGTTGCCCAGACTGGTCTCAAACTCCTGGCCTCAAGTGATCCTCCCACTTTGGCCTTCCACAGTGCTGGGATTACAGGCGTGTGCCACTGTACCTGACTTCACTATAACTTCTTGACTAAAATGATGGATGTTTGAAAACAAAGGAATATCTTCAAAGTGCTAAGTGAAAATAACTATGAACTTAGGTTTGTAAAAGCAACATAAATGTTCTTCGAAATGTAGATAAAATAAAGATTCTTACGTCAAAATTTATCACCAATGGATATTCACTTAATAAAATGTATATATCCTAAACAGAAATAAGGAAAACTATCCCAGAGGAAGCTCTGAAAAATAAGATACTGTAAGAAAAAAAATATGTTAAACATTAGGTAAATATAAGCAACTATTTTCTGTGTAATAATAATATACAGTTTGTGGATTTAAAAAAGAGAACTTGCTAATAATGCCATGTGAGTCAGCAGTGAAGTAATTCAAGTTAAGTATTATAAGGCTCTTACATTTCTCAGAAAGTTACAATATTAATTTCAGATTTCACTACATGTGAATGGCAAATAGCTAGGATAATCATCAAAAATAGAAATAAAGGGGCCGGGCGCAGTGGCTCACGCCTGTAATCCTAGCACTCTGGGAAGCCGAGGTGGGCGGATTGTTTGAGCTCAGGAGTTCGAGACCAGCCTGAGCAAGAGCGAGACCCTGTCTCTACTAAAAAAAAAAAAAAGAAATATAATTTATAACTTCATTAGATAAACAAAAAAACAAACAAAAAATTCCTTAATGAAAAAAAAAGCCCATAAAATGGAGAAAAAGTGAAGCATAGCTATATGCATCAGATAAAAAATAAAATAGTAGAAACAAGCCCAAATATATTACTAACCTTGATGAGCACAGATGGATTAAACTTTCCAGTTAAAGGCAGCAATTGTCAGTTTGGATAATGAAGCAAAACCTAATGAATATGCTCTTTGCAAGACACATACCTAAAACATAAGAAAGAAATAGAAAGTTTAAAGTAAAAGGATGGTAAAAGAGATACCAGGAGAATATTAACCAAAAGAAAACAGGAGTTGCTATGTTATTATCAGACAAGCTAGATGCGATAGGCATCTAGATCACCTTGAAGATGATCCCCCAGTGATCTCTGCTTCCTGGTAGTCACAAGCTTGTGCCGTCCCCTTTTCTTGAGTAATTTGCTTCTTTGTCTTTTTTTTTTTTTGTATTAATATTTCTTTTTAGTACAGAGAGTGGTCTCACTCTTGCTCAGGCTGGGCTCAAACTCCTGACCTCAAGTGATCCTCCTGCGTTGGTCTCCCAGAGTGCTAGAATTACTGGTGTGAGCCACTGCACCCTGCCCAGTAATTTGCTTCTAACCAAGAGAATACAATGTTGAAGTGATGTCACCTCCATGATTTCATTACAAAAGGTTATAACTTTCGTCTTGCTGGCAGACTGTGCTGCTTCCTTAGTGAGCACGCTTTCAGGAAGCAAGCTGCCCTTGTGCAGAGGCCCAATAAGGCAAGGAGCTGAGCGTAGTCACTGGTCAGCCGTCAGTGAGCACCTGAGACCCTCAGTCCAGCTGCCTTTGAGGAACGTATGCTGCCAACAACCACTGAGCAAGTTTGCAAGGGACCCCTTCCCAGGCTCGTCCTTCCCCTTCAGATGAGACCGCAGATCCCGGACTGACACCTTAATATTATAGCAAGCAGCCTTGTGATAGATTGTGGAACGCGGACCCAGTGAAGCCATGCCCAGGTTCCTGACACAGAAACTTTGGGATAACAAATATACATTGTTTAAAGCCAGTAAGTCTGGGGGCTGTTACTCAGCAAAAGATAAACACTATACTAGACTTTACTAAAAGAAGCCTTGTTAGATATGGAGAGAGCCGCTACTTAAGAAAAAGGTTCAGTTAACCAGGAAAACATAGCAATTCTAAACTTGTATGAATCTAATGTAATAGACTCAAGCTATATAATGAAATCCGAACTTTGGGGAAGTGCAGATGCGGTTCCAAGAGACCTGGGTGAGGAACGACAACCCAGACCCTATGCTTGACTCTGTTACTAATTTCCTCTATAATCTTGTGCAAACTGTGTCATTTTCCTAAGCCTGAAATTCCTACGTTTCTATGACATATTTAATGATAAACTGTGTGTCCAATGTATTTTGTTTCCTTTTCTTTGTAAATTTCTTGAAGTCAATAAACATTAATCAAATGAAATAAATTATAAATGTTATCACAAGTGCATGTGTTTCTCTTTCATGTAACTAACACTGATGGGAAAGTTCTTTAGGGTTTCTGGACCAGTCCAAGCAAACACTCCATCGTCCTAGTTCTAGCACACTGAAGAGCAGGTCAATTATGAATACAGGAAGCCGGGAGAGTTTAGCTCAAAAAGAACCAAAGGAGCCCCTTGGGACATGTCCCACTCCTCTACTCCAAGTATCATACAAAATTTTGTGTGATTTGCTCCTCCCTCTTTTTTTAATCAATAGGTTAAGTCATCATGATTGAAGAACACAAGCCACATGAGCCATGAGCAAGAAAGCTACATTCTTGGTAGAACAACTTACCCCAGAGAATTTGCTTTCAGGGGTGAAGTAAAGGAATCCTCTGCAGAAATTTAAAGGCCACAGAAATAGGAGCACATTGAGGCAGATCGTACCTTGCCCCCTCCAATAGGTAAGGACATTAAATAATGCAGCAGTCAGTCTACCAGGTATTGATTTGGCATAAAAAGTCTCACTGGTGAAATGATATATTTGTGTCAAAAATACATATAAGAAGTTGCAATACAAAAAAGAAATATACATTCAGGAAAAAAAAACATATCTCTGTACATTTCTTTTTCCTTCCACTTTGTAAATGTAAGCCCTGATTCTTTGTCTTCAGGCAGAAATTTAGCCATATTCTCCTGCAGGTAAGTCATCTACAAATTCTAGCCTGAGGGTAGACTTTTTTACTTTGTATTTAATGCTGTTTGAAGATGCCTGAGTGGATCTTATGAAATTCCCAGCATCACAGGAGAGGTTTGTATTTTCCATTTAACCCCTGAGTTCTGTCTCCTCTTCACAAATTGTCTCTACGCTGCAGGCGGCCGCCTCCAGCCTAGAGCTGCCTAAGCCGAGAGAGGCTTGCGTGAATCTTTCAGGACACCATTGAATTTGTCATAAATATTTTCACCAAGCCCAGTCCCAGGCAGATCTGGAATTTGGAAATACCCTTATGAAATCAGGACACATTTCCAGCCTGGAAACAGAGGCTGATCCTTACATCCGAAGGAAAGAAAGAGACTGTATTGATTTATTTTCAAATCCTGGCTTGGCCACTCACCTGACTATTTAACCTCGGATAAATTTTTTAATTGTTTTTACCCTCAGTTTTCTCATCTGTAATATGGGAATGATGATAGTGCCTGCCTCAGAGGTCCTCTCTGAAAAAATAAATATTAAGATGCATGTAAAGTATTTAACACAGAAACTGGCATACAAAAATTTTAATAGTTTTTCTAGTTTTTAATAATAACATAACTATCAGCACCATCATTAATATGATAGCTTATAAAACTTAGTCACCATGTCCCACTTGCCCAATAGAAAAACACATGAGAGTTTTATTGTGTTAGAACTCCCTGACCAGTTATAAACCAGCTAACACAGAGCTGTAAGAACCACAGAGATAAACTCCTCACCTTACTATTTTGTAGACCAGAAACCAGATTCTCAGAGAGGGCAAGGAAATTGTTCGAGTTCACACAGCAAGGTCATTCATAGTCTTATAGACAAATAGCAGGATTCACATTAACCAAAGCAGAGTCAGCAGGGACCCTGTAAAGTTAATTTAAATAGCTCACCCCTAAAGTTAATATATTTTTAGGACTGATAAAGCTCATGTAATGGGGAGCGCTCGAGAATCCAAATCTACTTGGCATTCTCAGAAGCGTCCTTGGGCTGCTTGAAGATTCGCAGCCTATAGCTTTTGGCAGTCCCCAAAGAGGCAGCTCTTTCCACTAACAAAATACAAAATGCAAAATTAATAAAAAGACCCTTTGAAACTGACAAATGTGCCTCAGGCAAACTATCTGCCCAGCAGCTGGTTAAAATTTAATCAGTTTTCAAAAAAAAAAAATTTTCAGGCCTGTGCATCTTTTGTATGGAGCTCCCCAGTCTGAGTGTGGTCAAAGTTTGTTAAACAAGAAATAATAGCCAAGGCTTTTTAATTCTGCAAATAAGCAGTGGATGCTTTAAATGGTTCTGCAACATTCAAGAAACTAATTGCCCAGGTTTCAACAAAGCTGGATAATTCTTTAATAATTTCTGTTCTTTCTCTTGGAAAACCTAAATTGGCAACTTATACACTGTGCAGTGAATCTGCACAGTGAACATCAATTTAGGCTTATGAATTACACTGTGGCTTTTTCTGGGAAGTTGATTGAGCCCTAGATAGGGAAGTGAGGTAAAAGAAGAGAGAGAGGGAAAGAATGAAAATGAATATGAGAATGAATCAACTGGCGTAATGAGGTTTGTGTAAAAAACTCTATAAGAACTTAGTGAAGAGCTTTCTGCTGTCACTGTCACCAGGACACTGAAGACAGGGGATTTTCAACTCTTGGCCAATCGGGAGAGCCAGACTAAAGGGCCTAGACTTAATTTGATTTGTTTTACCTGCTTTCCTCCCATAAACAAGCCTAAAATTAAAGTCTACAGTGGAATCCTTTAATAGCTAAGCAACCATCTAAGACAGAGACTACCACCAAGAAATTAGGCAAGTCCCCAGTTGTCCACAAACTGTAACAACAATCACAGCTTCTCCTTTTCCAAATGTAGTTATTCATAAAGGAGGAGAACAGTGGTTGGGAAGAGAGGGGAGTTACAGCCCACGGCAAACAAGAGGAGTTACTTTTGTGATTTGGCTTTGCAAGAGATGAAGGAACTTGAGTCATCTAAAACACCAAGGCTTTGGAACTGAACTCCTAGGGTGAGCCAGGCGAGGGCATGGGGAAGAAGGTGAGAGATGGGTCAGGTTAGAATGTCCTCTCGGTGCTGCTGTGGTCTGTATCTTGGAGGTGGGCATAGACAGGTTTCTGAAGGGAGGGGACCTTTCCCTCTCAAACACAGTGGATAATTGCTAATAAATGCTTTATCTACTCAGAAGAATCCAAGTCATTTGTATGTCTATGGCCATAACTAGATCAATGCTGCTTCATTTCAAGATAAAGTCTGGCAACTCTTCTAATAAAGGAAGGAATAATACCCAGGAATGCTTGGCTCTCAACACTGTGGGAGGTGGGCTAGTGGAGAGGGCTTAGTATTGTCTTGAGTGTTGGGTCTATACCTCAATCTCAATTCTCCACATACAAACTACTTGACCTAAGCAATTGATTTTACTTCTTTAAAGCTCATTTTCTCATTATAAATTGAAATCATACCTGACTGTCAGGGTTATTGGAAAGACTGAAATATAAAATGGTTAGAAAATGCACAGTATATGACCTATTATGGATAGTTTCCTACATACATTATAATGTACTCGCTAATTGTACACCCAGGAGCTCAGGTAATTATTGTTCTCCTGTCAAGTTTCGAGTCCTGTTAACTCATCTGCTTCCCTGGTTCCAAATCCTTGCCTCCCACGTTATTCTAGTTCTGACCTCACTTGGCACTTGTGCTCACTAGAAAGCCCAGTAACTAACTCCTGGTTTCACATTGTGATTCCATTCTTTGCTTCTGAAGTCTTATTCAACAAAACTCTGGAAAACAGTAAACTAACAAAACCAATAATAATTGCTGACCCTCACTTGGTGCTTAATATGCCAGAAACTGTTCAAAGAAGTTTAGATATTAAGCCTCAAGACAAGCACATAAACTAGATACTATTTTATCTCCATTTTGCAAATGAGGAAAATGAATAACAGAGAGATGAAGTGACTTCTCTCTAAAGTTACACAGCAGAGCCAGGATTTGGACGCAGGCAGTTGAGCTCCAAAAGTTTTGTTTTTAAAGCTATAGCTAAAGTTAAAACTAAAGCTAGTCTGCAGAGGTTGGATAAGCACTGGTTGAGAGCTTAATATGTGCATGCTACCCATTCAATTAAATGCTCAATATGTGTTATATATTTAATTCTTCACAATGACCCTGTGAAGTAAGTGATATTATTAATTTCACTTCCAGATTAGAAAATGGAAGCTGAGATATGTTCAGTGATTTATTCCAAGTCTATCTGACGACAGACCTGACTGCTTAACTGAAATCGTGGCACTACCTACAAATGCATATATCATCTAAGTAGTCCTCAAGGGAAGTGCTAATATGTTAGCATCCAGAAACTAAGTAAACATTTCGTATTCAAAGACTTTTGTCCCAATCTCTAATCATTCCCCAGTTTGGCTTATGCAACTAGAATTTTCCTGCAAATCAGCTTTTTGGATTCCAAGATTTTTTTGTCTGCCCCATTCTCCTGGCTGCAATCATGCCTGGCCCCAAATATATCTGCTTTTGTATTAATACATTTTTAGCTGTCTATGTCTGGAAATTGCCTCTGGCCCTAACAGAAATCATATAAAATATTTCAAATTAAATTAAATTAAATATTTAACAGTGATTTGTTAAAATGCTCTACTTATGCTGTGTTCTATGTATTTATTGTATTTTCTGACTGCTTAGTTGCTTTATATATGTTGATCATTCTACATTATTAAGTGTATAAAAATTCATGGCAGTTATATTTTTGTCATAGATTATACCCTTCTTCTTTAAAAAATTATCCTCTATAGGGAACATCTATTAGTTTTCCTACCAAATATCGATCCTTCTTCTACTAAAATACCTTCAAATTCCTTAGAAGAAACAACTCCTTCCTCAAGCTTCATTCATGGAATTTGGTGGGAATTAAGCAAGAGTGGACCTATGACCTAAGAGAATCAGATGGTGTATTCCAATCTTTCGGCCACTGTAATTGATTTAGAGATAGACACATGATTTAGTTTTTGATTAGGAGAGTCAGGTGCAGAATTAAAAAGAACAATCTGCAACTGCTTACTTGACACCTTTACTTGGGTATCCAACAGCCACCTTAAACTTAATTTTGCCGTAATAAAATAGCAAAGCCAATAGTTTCAATTTCACTATTTTTTTCCCTTCTTCATTTTGCTCTCCCTATATCCTTTCTCCAAACCAGTTCCTTTCCCACTCTGCACTTTAGGCAATTCATCAGCAAATCCTGTTAGCTTTTCCTCCAGAATATTCCAATCTATCCACTGTCCTCCATCTCTGTAACATCATAGTCCAAGCTACCATATGATCCCCTCAAATTACTGAAATAGCCACTTAACTGGCTCCTCACCCTCTACAATCCACTTTCTACACAGCAGTCCACGTGATATTTTTATTAGGTTTTTGTTTGTTTTTGCACGATCTTTTAAAATATAACTATTTGATGTCCTTTTGCTTCTTAAAGAGCCCCAACGACTTCTAATCATTCTGGATTAAAGTTAAAAGGTTTCTAAGTTTTCTGAACCATTGTTTTAGGAATCATTTCAAAGAAAGCACGTATTTGAACTTTTTTACTCCATCTAAGAGTTTTAAGTTTCAATAGATTATTTCCTCATTTTTATATGTATTACAATGAATGTATTTCATCTTGCTTGCATGTGTCATAATACTTTTTGTTTTTAATACTTCCTGGCTGATTTCTCCTTCTTTTCTGCTTCTTGTACTTTTCCTTCTTCTAATCTCTTTCTATATTGTTTTATTTGGTTATGTTTCTGTTCTTAGCTCCTCCACAACCTTCAATTTGATGGTTCTATGACCACTTCTTTATTCTGTCAGTGGTTACCTTTATAACTCCATATTACATATTTAAATCATATTGCTTGATTTGGAGAACTTAAAATGAACCTATGTGTTAGCCCACCACATGGGAAATGAAGAAATTACTGTAGCCATATTCCATTCTCTGATCCACACCTATCCATCTCCTGATTTGAAATGATCCATTTTTAAGGATTTTGGTTCTAACATTTCATTTCCAAAATTAAACCAATCATAGAAAACTTAAAGCCAACTAGGAACTCTATTTCAGCCAAAAAGGCAGCATAACTGGCCTTTTGGCTCTGACCCTTGTTTTGATTTAACTTATGCAGGGTAAATCTAGTTTCTCTTAGCCCCTAACTTATTTTGCCCAATCAAGACAATCTCACTGAATCAAGCATGGACATTGTATCAGTCAGGACAGGCTAGGTATGCTGTGTAATAAATCCCAAAGCACAGTGCGGCATGTCCATTTCAAGTCATTGGGCTGGGCGGTGAGGGAGGATGATCTGCTTGTCACTTTCACGGAGGGACCCAGGCTCAAGGAACAGCCACTGTCTCACACATTTCCAGTTGTGGTATCAACCACTAAGAGGGAGGGTCTATAGGATCTAGCCTAGAGTTTTCTTTGTGGGAAAGTTTTGCTGTTCCTGTTGAATTACAAATTCTATTTCTTTAATAAGTAAAATGATATTTATATTTTTTATTTCTTGTGTCAGTTTATGTAAGTTGTGTTTCCAAGGTAATCTGAGTTCCTTGAGAACTCTATGCTGTTGAAATCATTGGCATAAAATTGTTTATATAGAGACTTTTTTTCCTTTTAATGTTTAGAGGATCAGTAGCAATATTCCCTCTTTCATTACCAATATTAGTAATTTGTAACTTTTTGTTGATCAGTCTTTCTAGAGTTTATCAATTTTATTAATATTTTTATAAAACCGACTTTGGACCTTATTGTTTCACTATCATTTGTTTTTTTATGTTACTGATTTATGCTTTTATTTTTATTATACTCTTACTTCCATTACTTTGAGTTTATTTCTTGGTTTTATCATTGATTTTAAACCTTTCTTTTTCTCTAATGTAAGCATTTAAAGCTATAAATTTCCCCTAAGCACAGCTTTATCTACACTCCACAAATTTTAATATGTTGTGGTTTTATAATCATTCAGTTTAAGTTATTTCCAATTTCCCCTGTGATAGCTTGCTTGACTCACATTTTATTTAAAAGTACCTTAATTTCCAAGTATTTTGAGATTTTCTAAATATGTTATTGTAATTGAATCCTAAATTGTTACTGTATGGTCATAAAACTAATCCCATAAGATTGCATTCTTTTGAAATTTATTAAAACTTCTTTCATGGCCCAGCATGCCTACTTTGGTAAAAGTTCCATTTGAACCTTTACATTTTTTTAAAAATAGTATGTACTGCAGTTTTGGGGGATGGTCCCTTTATAAATCAATTAGGGCATTGAGCAAGATCATCTATATACTTACTGATATTTTTCCACTCGTTACATCAATTATTGAAAGAAAGGTGTTAAAAATCTCCAAAGGTGTGACTTTGTCTACTTTTCTCTTTAGTTCTGTAAGTCTTTGCTTCATGTATTTCAGAGCAATGTCACTTAGTCCATGTTCATGTGAGATTGTTACATCCTCTTGATGAACTAATTCTTTCATCATGATAAAAATATCCCTTTTTATCTCTAATAGTACTCCTATCTCTAAGTCTACTTTATCTGATATTAAAAATCAACTTTCTCATGCTTATTCTTTGCACAGTATATCTTTTCTCATCCTGTAATTTTCACTCTAACTGTATCTTTTTATCTAAAGTGAATTATTATAAACTGAACACACTAATGCAACAAGCGCCCAGAAGCAGAAATATAACATTACCAACATGCTAGAAGATGCCAGTCTTGGCCCTCTGCAGCCACTGCCCCTGAAGGGAAT
>CM052438.1:147447084-147482358 GCA_028533085.1 Varecia variegata | reverse complement strand
ACTAACCTGACTTCTAAGACCTTAAGATAGCTTTACCTGTTTTGAACATGATATAAGTGAAACCTTATAGTACGTACATGTTGGTCCCTTTTGCTCACATTACGCTTGTGTGATTCACTCATATTAGTGTATGTTGTTGCAGTTTATTGATTTACATAGCTGTAAACTATCCCGTTGTATTAATAACATCATACAATTTATTTAGCAGTTCTACTGTTGGTATACCTTTGGGCTGTTTCCAGATTTGGGCTATTATAAAGAATGCCACAATGAATGTATTTCCCTTCGCCTTTTGGTATGGAAAGTATATCCACCTTTTTTAGGTATCAGTTAAGTTCATTTCAAAACCTTGTAAATGCCTTTCTTTTAAAATGCTAATATGCATTTTGGAACACTATTGCCAGGAATTCAGAAAGGTGTTTTTATTTCTTCATTAACGTGGAGAACACTTAGGGATTCTGTATCACACAAGTTGTGGCTGAGGTTCAAACAGCAAGAGGTCCCCATTAGCCCACTAATCTTCATATTTACCAGAAACATTCGTCTCAGTGTGAAAATTTCCAGAGGGCAAGCCCCATTTTCTTGGTGCTGGATGCCATAAGCATCATAGGCACATAAGAGGTGCTAATGATTGCTGGTTTTTAATCGTGTGAATTTAGTGATAACCGGGCTGCCGGTTTGGGGTTGTTCTGCCCAGATTTAGCATGATCCAGACCTCCCTGGATATCTTCCAGAGCTCTAATGGTTTTTCTCCTGCTTCTGTACTAGGCTAGGTTTTAAAATTCACAGGCAGCACATGTGCTCCCTTTTTTCAGTTGCTAGGCTCTCTCCCACACCCATCCTACTCCATTCACCTATTTCAGTGCCAAGAAAAGGGAAGTGTGAAATTCTACCCAGCTGGAGTTGCTCTGACTACACATATCAAATGTCATTAGATGGGGAAATAAGTCACTGGAGGTCTACAAGTCTCAGAAAATTTCTAGCCTGGCATTTCAGCCTTTCTACAGTTTGGCTCCCACATAATTTTAACATCATTTCCCATTGGTTCCAATGTGCCTCTTTCTGTTACAGTCATGCTGCCTGTCTCCGTGCGTCCAATCTACCGAAGATGCACTCCCACCTCCCGGATTTCTTCATGCTATTTCTCCTTCCTAGAAAGTCTGGCCATATTCCTCCTCCTATTCTACCTATTCAAATAATTCACCATGATCATATATGTGCACAACGTATCACTATGCCTGAGGCATTCTATTATGTGTGTTTGAGAAATAAAAATGAAAAAAAACATGGACTTGCTTTCAAGAAACTTTCATTTTGATGGGGGCTACAGAAGAAGCCACAGAAGGGAGAAGCCTAGATACTACCAGGATGGCTCTCATGCATCTGTCCAGATTGGAGCCAATCAGAAGTGCCGGTAGTCCAGAGCAACTACAACGCAGGGCACGGTGTCAAGTGAAAATGAGGGGCTCCTTGTTTAAAAATTATCAAGAATTTAAAGATGGCAGCAACAGAGGATTAAACTAAGGACAGGGTCCTCTGTGACTGCACAGGTTGCCCTGGAAGCCAGCCCCATTGCTAGAGACTACTTCAGGAAGATAAAATCAAAAGAATACTTCCTGCTTTTGCCTGTCTCAAGACGAGATTTAGGCAGTCAGTCAAGATTGGAATTGAATTAGTAATGAGTAAACAGAAAACTAAGCGAATATCAATAACAAACTAAGACAACTATTACTTCTAGAAAAAGGGAGAATGGGTAGAAAAAGGAAGAGGAAAGTAATGGTTTGTGCTCATGGCTGGGCTGTGAATGCCGTTTGCATAGTATATTCATCAGGGTTCTTCAGAGAAACAGAGCCAATAGGATACATAATGAGAGAGAAAGGATTATTTTAAGGAATTGGCATGCACAATTGTGGGGGCTGGCAAGTCCAAAATCTGCAAGGGCAGGAGATTTAGGGAAGAGTTGATGTTGCAGCTCAAGTCTGAAGGCAGCCTGGAGGCAGAATTCTCTCTTCTAAGGGGAACCTCAATCTTTCTCTGTTAAAGCTTTTAACTGATGGGATGGAGCCCATACACATTACTGAGGATAATCTACTTTGCACAAACTCTGCTGACTGAAATGTTAATTCCATCTAATGAACACCTTCACAGTGACATCTAGACTAGCGTTTGACCAAATATCTGAGTACAATAGCCTAAAAGAGTTGGTGTATCAAATTAACCATCATACATAATTATAATAATTGAAACACTAAATATTAATCTAACCAAAGTCACAACTAATTCTATTGGAAAAATAGAGAAGACAGGAAGTGTGTATGTGTGTATAGTGGTGGGGCTGGAGGAGAAAGAAATCTAAACCTCATTTTTCACACAGTGCAGGAGGAAGTCAAGAAATAATGACAAAGCCAACAAATAAAGAGGATACAACACAGCCATGTTTCTGAGAGAAAGGGAAGTTGATGCCAACATGATCAGCTTACAGAGGTAAAAAGGGTTTATCTCTGGAGAGGAGAAAATGGGTAGGAGGGTGTGGGAAAATGCTGTTTTGCATAACATACCATGCAGATATATTTGGCTTCCTAAAATATGTGCATGCATGACCTTGATTTAAAAGTATTAACTCTTTCGGAAAGGAAAAAGAAGAAAAAAAATCCACAGGAAAAAGAAATAACAAATCGATTACAAAACAATAGAGGCCAATCAGTGCTGGCATGGAGTGAGGCCCCTGTCATGAGACTAAGGAAGCCTCCCTGAGGATTGTTTGAGAGAGAAGAGAAGGAAGACTCCTTAAAGGGGCACTCACCTAAGTGGAGTAAGAATCTGTGTAGGGAATACAGTTGGGAAAGACACTCCAGGCAGATGTCTTACATGGAGGGCCACTTCTCACAAGTTTCATTTTGTTCCTACACAGAAACTTACTGGGGACCCTGCTCAAGTCTCCACTCATACGTGACGTCTTTCTGCATCCACTCAGAAAGCTAATCTTCCTTTCTCTGAACTCCTGCAGCATATGAAGTTCATCTGACATCCATCAGATTGGTTTTAAGTGAATCTTCTTTCCTTGATGAAATCCCAAGTGTGTTGGGGTTAGGATCCACCTAATATTAATAATAACCATAGCCACCATTTATTGAGCATCTACTCCAGCCTGATCCTGGGCTAGTGGTCTGAATATACATCACTTTAAGGATACAGTTCTCTGTGAGCGAAGGGTTGTTATTATCTCTGCTTTATGGATAAGGAATTTGAGGCTTAGAGAGTTGATCTGACTTGCTGGCTAGGAAGAAGCAGAGATAGGATTCAGAATAACATTTCTTATTACAAAGTCCATGCTTTTAACCTCTCTGCCATACTCTTTCCCACCACCTCAAACTGCCGGTCTTGTTGGAGGTGCTTAGGATAGTATCAAGCACATAGTAGGTGTGTGGAGAATGGTGGTTGATTAAGAGAGAGAGCATGGGCAGCCAGCCATTTGGAAGCTGTCCTGCTGCCCCCTTGCAGAAACACACATGGAGCCAAATCTCCATAATCAAGCTAAGCTGTCGTGGTGACAGAACATAGCTCTTCTGACCCTACCTATTCATCTGATGACAGCTCACTGTGTGTAAACAGATGTCAGGTTTAAATCAATCTTGCTTCCTGACACCTTACTTTAAAACAGTAATTATATGCTCATTTTTGAATATGCAGTACTAGGTAAATTATCTGTCTCCACCCTCCTCTCCAAGTTTTAATTTTTTAATATCAATTAAGGGTTTTTTTAAGAGGAACTCACAGCAGGAGACATATATAGTGAGGTCTAAACAAAGAGAGAGCATCTATAGAAGGTGGGCAAGAGCAGAGGGTAGTGAGGCAGCACCAATAATGTTCTGGTGCCTGAGGACTTACAGATTCGACACCTGCCAGTTTGGGACTCCTCAGTAGCCCATGCCTGAGACAGAGATCAGTTCCCTAATGATAATACCTCCTCCTCATCCTCATCCTCCCCCTTCCTCCCACCAGAAGATGCTGGTATAGAGGGCTATCCTCTTGTCTCTTGGCAGAGAGTAAGGCCTTTTGGTTCAGATCTGGGTTTGAGTCTCAGTTCTTATTAGCTATGTGATCGCAGGCAAACACTTAAAGTCTCTGAACTATGGAAGATTAACTATGGAGTCGGCAAGGCTGTGCTTTAATTTAATGCTGTGTAACTTTAAGCAAGTTGCTTATGTAAAATTGATTATCTCATAGGGATGTTATGGGGAATAAATGTAAGGCATGTATTATAAATTCCTTACTTTAGGATCCGCCACTAATCACAAAATAATAATTTTCATTCTTTAGGACTTTGATGAGTATTCAATTAGACAAGGATATATCTGATGCACCTAGCTCAAAAAACATCAGCTTCCTTCTCTTTTCTCGAGGTGAACTGGTATTTAATCATGGATTTGAGGTGTCCACTTTGAGCTCTGTTAGATGGGCAATCCTGGTGGAGATGAGGGGCATCTGACCTTGGCGATCACTGTCTTATTTTTGGCAGAGGGTCAAAATGGAGGGAAGGGAACCCAACAGACAGAAATGCAGTGGGACAGACTGACCAGCAGTGAGCCGTGGTTCCATCCCTCACTGCTGACCAAATTGGCCCTTTGAATTTGGATTTTGTTCCTTGCCTTGGCTCCTCCCTCCAGCACTCTGCAGCAGTGCTGATTTAGACTGGCCCTCTGGGACTCAAACCTCCTAAATGACCCATTGACAGGTGTCCAGTCTGGTCCTGCCTTGTCCCCCAGGAAGGAGACATTTCCATACCCCTTTAATTGATACACCACTGGACCCAGCAGCCCTGCGAGCCCTGGGGCTGTGAGAAGACCCATGGCAGCAGCAGTGACCCTGGGCTGGAAGAGGAGACAGTGCTCAGAGCCACACTTAATTTGAATCTACAGCCGTTGAAGTATGGAAGGAGTTTTCATCAGTGTCAGAAAGCTACAGCTTCCCCTTTTATTTTTTTCTTTCTTCATTCTCTTTAAATGTCTCTGAATAGCAGGACTAGTGTCCTGCAGAAAGAATCTTCAAGACAGACTCCTGGGATGCACTCCAGACCTACTGATCCAGAATCTCTAGGGTTTGTGAACCGAGAATATGCATTTATTTTTTAAAAGTCTGCCCAGTTTAAAAGCCACAGCCTTATACCACGACCCAGTGACTGCTAATCCATCCGGTAATTGAAACTGTAGTGATGAGGAACTCGTACTAAGAGGTCTTTTTAAAGCATAAGTTAGAGACTGTCATTCCTATACTTCAAGCCTCTCAAACGGCTTTCTGTAGAGTAAAAGCCCCAGTCTTTGTGATGCTTTCTGCGTGCACTTGCTCTAGACCCTGCTACGTCCCTGGCCTCGTCTCCTCCCACTTTCCCCTCCTTTATTTGGTTCCAGCACCAGTGGCCTCTTTGCTGCTCCTTGGACACCCCGCCTGAGAGCGTCCTCAACAGGGGGCCTTTGTACTCGCTGATTCTCCTCCCCTGCACCACTCTTCCTCCAGGTGACATCCTGGCCTCTCCCTTTATTCGGGTATCTTTTCAAATGTCACTTCATCAGTGAGAACTTCCAAGACCAACATACATAAAACAGCCCCCTCCACCCACTCATTCTACTCCCAGCTTCCTGATACCACTTTCACTCATTTATTTTTGTTCATCAAACAATGTTTATCCCAAGCTTCTTCTCCTCTAGGAAGATTCACTTTTCTGGAAAAAAAAAAAAAAAAAAGACTCACTTTCACTTGCTAATGATTAGTACCTTCTCACCCTTTGTAACTACTCCACGTCAAACCCTAGAATTTGGAAATTTCCCTCTCTGCCCACACCTGCCATCTGTCCACTAACACGCTTTATTTATGTTAGTTCTTCATAGAGCTGTGTCCTATACCCACGCTCCATCTTCCCTCCTGGCTGGACTTCCCTGCCTGGCTGACCCCTTCATTAACACTGCCCTTAATCTGAACCCCTCCCCACTATCTGCTTCCCTCCTGCAGCACCACCTCAGCACCTCCGACAGCGGGAGGCACAAAGCCTGCCCCTGAGCCACGGTTGACCCTCTTAGTCTTTTGCATTGCTATAAAGGAATACCTGAGGCTGGATAATGTATAAGGAAAAGAGGTTTATTTGGCTCATGGGTCTGCAGGCTCTACGAGCATGGCGCCAGCATCTGCTTCTGGTGGGGACCTCAGAAAGCTTCCAATCCTGGCAGAAAGAGAAGGGAGATCAGAGCCAGCATGTTACATGCTGAGAAGATGGAAGAGAAAAGAGGAACCAGAAATACCAGGCTCTTTTTAATAATCACGTCTCATGGAAACTGATACAGTGAGAAATCACTCATTACCATGGGGACACACCAAGCCATTCATGAGGGATCCACCCCCATGACCCAAACACCTCCCATGAGGCCCCTCCTCCAACATTGGGGATCAAATTTCAACATGAGATTTGGAGGGGACGAATATCCAAATTATCTCACCCTCCAAGAGAGCTTCAAATGCCAATACCTAAGCCAGGGCTGGCCATGTAATGTCTTCATTCATTCATGTATTTGGCATCTGTTTATCGAGACCCGGGGCACTGGGCATGCAATGGTGAGCAAAGACTTGTTCCTCGCATGGACCTTGTAGTCAACAATAATCAAATAATAATATGAATGAATTTTTAAAAATCATCACTGTGCTAAGTGTCATGAAGTTGTGGTGAAGCATGTGCTATGAGAGCATAAAATATGTCTAACATTGAGGCCTCAGAGCCACTCCCTTTTGTGAAAGGACCGCAATTGATACATCACGATGGGTTTACTACTCTGATCCAAAATGCAAGACCTCTGCCCCAGGCCCTTCTGCACTCAGAGTCGGTGATCACCAGTCCTGTGGGCCATCAATCCTCCTGCCCAGGAGCACGGCAGACTTTGCCAGGTGATCACCACAGTCTCGCCTACTGAGCCCTACGGATGACTCAAAACCGGGCTGCAGCTGTCTGGCACTAATCAAGTGGAGCGGGCATGTCAGATGCAACTCCCGGCCATCTAGTGATCTGCAACATCAATCTCAGTCTTTGGCTGTGTCGGCCCCAGCCTGGCCAATTAAAGCAGTCTTCAGGGGTCAGGTGGGACCTAGGCATCATTGTGTTCTCAAGTCTTCGCAGGTGATTCTAACGTGCAGTGGAAGCTGAGAACATCCAAATGTTATTTGCATCACCAACACAGTTGAAATGAGGTTACTCAACATCCCAAAAGCCCCAGCCCTCCAATTCTATCACTAACTGCTGGGTCTAGGTCACAAAAACGGAGGCCCAGCAGCTGGAGTATCAAAGAATGATAGAGATGCAAAGCAAAATCTACCTACAAAGACTTTTTAGATGGAGATGTATTATTGTAAGAAAGAGCACAGCATTCGTAGCATACTTGATCCTCCCTTCACGTACCTTCTGCTCCAGTCAATCTGAATTCCCTAGTCTCCCCACCTCTCCAGTACCTTCTCCCATCATACCTTGCTCAAATTGTTCCCTGTCCCTGATACCTCCCTGCCCCAGTCTTCCCATGCCCTAACACCTCCTGCCTTATCAGGCCCTGCCCCTTAAAACTACAGCTTGGAAGCCCCTCCACTAACTCCTCTGCACTCCCTCAGCACCTACTCCTAGAGCATTAACCCAGCGCTTCTGGTACTCAAGGTGTATTTTTCTTAACTCTTGAACTGCTCCTTAAAAATAGATCCCATGTCTCATCCAAACTTATAACACCCAAAGTCTCATACTGAGATCATAAATTGTCAAGATAACTAATCTGGCCACTACCCTCTAACTATCCTACAAGCTCTCACCTGCCCTCTGACTTTGCTGATGCCTTCTTATTGCCTCCACCCTCTGATATGCTTTGTGCTCTGACATCTGCCCTCTAGTAAGCTCTTATTGAAACTCTATCCTTTGATTTTGTGTTTGTTTTTCTCTGTAACTTCTAAGCAGCCTCCATCTCCAGTGTTCTCCATCCTCACCTTTACAGACTTAGACCTAGGAGATCTGGGTCTTAGGGTGGCTCTATCATGCTCCAGCCACAGGGCCCTGAGCAACTCATCGAACCTCCATGGGCATCATTGTCTTCATCTATAAAAATTGCGGGTTAATCCAGAAGATCCTAAGGTCCTTCTCAAAACTCAACATTTTCAGGTTCTAAAATCCAAGTGATATATGTGTTAATCTGCTATCTACACACATTTACACTATCGTTATATTTATATTAAGGGGGGCATGCGAGAAAATGCAAGCTGCAGTTCTAGTAGATACCAGTGATTTTCCTGACCTCCCTCTTCCAATGGGCCCTTTCCTCCGGGAGTGCTTGTTTTTCCTGCAGTCTTTGAACCTCTCACAGGCCTGCTCATTATTTTGTTGTCTGAAGTTAGGCAGGAGCGTTTCTGTGATTAATTAAGCAAAAGGCCCTGGTGCTGGTTGTGCAAGAACCATCAGATAATCACGCCTTTGGGGTGCTCACCAGGCTGGGGGAGCAGCCGGGCTGGGGTCCTCAGAGGGTTGATTAACTCTGGGATTCTGAGGCCTGCCCTAGACACGTGGCTGCCCGAGACACCATCCTACTTTACAGAAATAAAGACTCGACTTGCAGGGTGTTGCAGGGATTGGAAGGTCAGGGCAGCAAGGTTCTGCCGCTGTGATGGGCCCAATTATAGACCTTGGGGACTGTTGAACCAGAAAATTCTAAAACAAGAATTTTTAAACTTTTCCTGAAGAGCCAGATAGTTCCCAGCAGCATTTCAGGAGCTGCCTGGGTTAGAAGAGGTAGATGAAAACACACTGGCCGGGCTCTACTCTAATCAGTTCAGCTTTGATCTGTGTGTTAGTTTCCCAGGCTTGGTATAACAAAGTACCACAATCTAGATGGCTTAAAACTCCAGAAATTTACTCTCTCACAGTTCTGGAGGCTAAATGTCTGACATAAAGGTGTCAACTGGGTTGGTTCATGCTGGAGGCTCTGATGGAGAATCTGTTCCAGGCCTCTCTTCTAGCTTCTTGTGGTTGCCAGCAACCCTTGGCTTTCCTTTGCTTATCAATACATCACTCCAGTCTCCGCCTCTGTCTTTGCCTGGCCATCTTCCCTGTATGTCTGTGTCTCTGTGTGTCCAAATTCCCCTCTCCTTTCTCCTACACAGATACCAGTCATTGGATTTAGGGCCCTCCCTAATCCAAACCTCACCTTACCTTCAGTTGATTACATCCGCAAGGACGCTATTTCCAAATAAAGCCACATTCACAGGTACTTGGGGTTAGGACTTGAATATATCTTTTTGAATGACATATTCAAACTACTACAACCTGTCTTTTGTAATGATCACCTGCATAATAGTTAATTTAAAGAAAATATTCCCCAACTAAAATGGAGTTTGAGGGATCATGGTTGAAATTTTCTTACTCCAGAATCTTCATGGAGATTAGAATGCAGAATTTTCTGTGGCAGAAACTTTCTGTGGGCAGAAAATTGGACAGGAGGCTCCTGTTCATCCTCCATGCCCCTCTGATAACTCTTCCCCCAACCTTCAGCCTGATGTCTAAATCAGGGTTCAATCAGAGAAGCAGATGCTTGTGGGAACTGGCTAAGCAGTCTCTGCAAGGCTGATGCTAGAGCTTGAAGACTGCAGGGCAGATGCTCAGGAAGGGAACATGATAGAAGGTGGAGGAGAATGAGAATAAACCAGAAGCTGCAGCATGAGCTGAAGCCCATGGGGACAGACCCAAACCAGTAGCAGTTCTTGTGATCTCTGACCTTGATGGTATAGATGTCCTGGAAGCCAGGGCCATTTGTCAAGGAGCTAAACACACTCACCCAGGATCAGAGAAGCTGAAGGAGGACCCAGGGGAAGATGTAGCAGTGGCAGGCCAGAGGGGAGCCCACAGATAAGTGACACTCTGTGGGAGCTACAAAATGGCTGCTGCCCACAAGACTTCTCTTGTAACCCACCCTAACTGGAAACATAAAGGCAAAGGGATTCTGGGAAATGTAATTCAGCCTAGCCAATTACAAAGGCACATTACAAAGCCACCACATCTCATTAAGGCTTCCCTATACATAGCCTTTCAAATTCTTTGTTCTTCTCACTGGGCTATCAATTCATGACCAGAGATCAGGTCTTAGTCATCTTCATAGCTCTATGTTGTACATAGTACGTAGAATTCAATATTAGTTGCTCATCAAATGATAATTGAATTGCACAGGCCTGAACCCAAGGAGACAAACCTCCAAGATAGATCTCAAAAATAATTTTGGCACTTCAGCTAGACTAAACTCAATAAACATTTATTGAGCACTAATTGTGTGCTAAGGACTGTGCCATCACAGACATTACCTCTTTAATTTTACAGCACTGCTATGAGAAAGTCTTTATGCATCTCTCTTTTCAGATAAAAATAAATTAAACCTCAAGGACATTAAGTCATTGTTTGAGGCCACATATTTAGACAAAGGCAGGCTTAGATTTAAATCCAAATCTTCTGAGGTCATGTCCACTTCTGGCTCAGAACTGGGCTAAGGAACCTTAAGCCCTGCTTTCAGGCAATATTCAAAATATCAGTAGCTTAACTCATAGAGGAGAAAATCTAATTTGGCTTTAAAAGCCTGGACCCAGCTCTCAGAGGTGCTCTGGTGAAAGTGTAAAGTGTGGGGCCAGAGGCAATTAACCCTGAATAATATGACTTTTAGCAAGCCAAACAGGCCCCATGCTAGAGCAGCAGTGGCTGTTTCCAAGGGAAAATGATGAACTTGCAAATGAGTTCCTGCTACCCCTCCAAGCTCCTGAGACCTCACTATGACCCTCCATGCAGCAATCTGTTTACCAAATTTAACTAATGAGGGGAGTTGATCTAGAGGATCTTCATCAGAAAAAGATGACAAGCAGCCAATGGAGTGGAGAGAGATGGGGGAGGGGGAAAGTGGAGGAAAAAAGAGTCAGAGGAACAGTTCTGTCCCTGGAAGGCTTCCAGGTAGAGAGACTGAATTAGATTTAGGAAAGAGGATGAAGGTTGGCCACCCTAAGCCTAAAGAGCTGGGTGAGTTAGGAAGGGGATCTGAAATATCAGCTCCAAAAAAATCTTATTTCCTATTCCCCTTAGCAGAATGAGCAGGTAGGGAGTTATCTGAAAATTCAGGTTTGGGGACATCCACAGATTATCTGTGGAAGTATCAGTTCTGGATCTTAAAATAAATTCAGTTAGGGGAAATGATAAAGTCAAAGGAAAAACATGGAATTATAAAATTATCTATGAGCCCTTTCTCTGAGTTACTCTGCCCCAAATTCCAACTTCATTCTTCATCTGAAAGAGGATGCTGAGCTGGAAAACACCAGTATTATTTTGGAGGACTAATGAATTGCTCTATTAACGGGTACATAAAGATATGGTTGGCCTAGAAGGAAAGAGAGGGGCAAGGGAAGGTTGTGACCATTTTGCATCTTGTCCTATATGAAACCTAACCAGAATGAAGATGGCATATTGATAGGAAGTTATAAATCACAAGAGAAGTCATGTCTGAGAAGAACAAAACCCACTTAGATTCCAAGTCATAGGAAGCCTTCACTTTTATGATGTAGGGACAAATGCAAGAGCTTTCAGATTCTAGGTTTTGTACTTATTTGCCGTGACTTATTGGGCAAGTTATGTAATGCCTGCGAAGCATACTTTGCTCAGCTATAGCAGCAGATGATAATCATATCTACCTCCTAAGAGAGATGATGTGGAAAAGGTCCAGAACAGTGCTTTCCTCCCATCCATTTGTCAAATCAGCCATGGGCTCCATGCTACGAAGAGCCATGGGCACTCCTGGAAGGGAGCTGGAAAGCTGATTCCCTGGTAGATCAGGGCAAAAAGGGGAGGGTCTCAGGACCTGTATTATGTCCTTTATGAAATGCTAATTTTATTTTTTAAATAAATGTATGAAATAATTTTTGTAATTAAGTCAATTAATTTCAGATTCAACTCAACTAGATAAACTTTATGAGGACAGAAATCTTGATCTGTTTATTCATTTCTATATCCAGTACTGTAAATATAAATAATACATAAGTAAATTATATATAATGAATAATAAGTTAAATATATATATATAAATACTTCCAATGTTCATTGAAAGAAATAGTGGCTTAAAGAGATTAATTGAAGAGATTAATTGATAAAATGGGGAACTATTATACTAGCTACTTGACTGAAAGCCCAATCCTGGTGATAATATCAACATGGCAGGTATGAAAACAAAGATAGCCAAGATAGAGGTAAGAGCACACTAGTGTTTGTGTGTGTGTGTGTGTGTGTGTGTGTGTATTATATATATATAGAGAGAGAGAGAGAGAGAAAGAGAGAGAGGGAGAGACAAAGAGAGAGAAGAGACTAAAATAGATAGAATGTATTTTTTCAATATTGCCTTGTGTGGCTCAAGCCTGAATAAAGATATAAAAAAATAGTAAAATAATGGGGTTTCCTGTCTTTATTTTGAGTATAACTGCTTCCACTTTTTCAAAGTTTTCCATGTTACCTGTGTGAGACAGTGTCTTTGTCATTTTAAGAATGAATTCTTCTATTCCTAGTATAGGGAGTCTAAAAGTTGGGAAAGGCTATTGAACCATTCTTGCATTTTTATAACAGATTTTTCTAGTTTTGATCCAGTATGCCTTAAAATACGTTGCTGGATTTGATTGGCAGGCATTTTATTTGAAGTTTTTAATTTTTATATTATAAATGATTTTGATCATATATGATCAGATATTTGTTGTCATCCTCTTCTCTTTCCTTCCTTCCAACCTTTCTACCTGCCTACAAACTTTCTTTTTTCTTGTCTTTCTTATATTTAAAGGACTTCAAACAGTGCCTGATCAGAGTAAGTTCAACAATATTCATTTTACTTCCTTCCTTATGAATTTCTTTATGTCTGAGGTTTTGACTTTGAAATTGACAATTTAATAAAATCAATTTGTCTCTATTTTCTGCATTCTAGAATAATTTGTTGCAGTAATTTATTTGACAATTAGAAAGACAACCAGAAGTCTTGGTCCAGTCTATTAGCCAAGTGCTTTTCTTAAAGCTAAAACTTTGACAATATTTAAAAATGTTATCCTCACTTATTTTTTGTTCAGATTTTTAATCTCCAGAATAAATTTCATTGATTTATATTTTTCCAAAAATAGCAGAAGTTTTACTGTGACTATCAAAATGATAGTTTAGATCTTAATATATTACCCATTTTTAATCAATTCTAGTAAATATTTCTGCTATTTTTCCTTTTATCTTCATTAGTTTTTTCTTTGTATAATTTTTAATGTGGTTGATAGTTATAATCTTGTTGTATCTTAAAATATATATAAATAAAAATATTTTTCAGCCAATTTTTTCATGGATTATTTCGATTGTTAAAAATAATGCAATCTCTGATTTTCCTTTATTTGCACTTGTTTAACTTGTATTTTATGCAACTATTTGCTTTGCTTCTCTCTAAGTCAACTTTTTTCACATATGACTGTGTCTTTTTCACAATTTGAGATCATCATTCAGTATAAACTTCTAAGCAATTTGCATTTGTTGTAATAACTGGTGTACTTCTATCATTTTAAAATGTTTTGTGGGGTTTTCTTGGGCTCTATATTTTAGTATTTGGACTAAGATTCTTTTATTGATTTAAAACATATAAATAATGGTTACCTTAATATTTTAAAAATTCAGTGTATATTTCCCCAATTACAATGTTAATAATAAACCCATATTTATTAATTCTCTGTATAAAGATAATGAAATTTCACGTTTTTAGTTCTTCTCATCCTTCTCTCTTCCTATTACAGTCTTTGATTAAGAGCCATGTTTTACATTTAGTTATTACCTCATTTTTACATTATGTGTCTAAATTTATCAAGGCTAATGATATATGAATTTTGTTTTATAGCAAAATCATAGACCTGATTCTAGGTTTAAATTTATTTCTGTGGAATAAATCTACAGAACATATTTTCCATTTTTAAGTACTTTGTTTTGAGTAATATTTTGGTTGGCTTAGAGCAGAGGTCTTCAGAGTTGGTTATATGTACTTTGGGGAACATTGAGACTTTTCAAGGGGTATATGGCATAGGTAGTTTTAATATAATCATTTTTCATGTCTTCAAATTCCATATGCACTTTTTTATATAATTTATCTACTTGAGAATTCACCTCTTTGTGGGACTTCAGACAAGTTCTTCCCATCACCCATTTCACAGTCATCTTTAGCTGTACTTCCCATGCATTCGTGTCTTTCCATGGTACATTGCTCCATGATACAAAACCCTGCTGGGCGTGAAACATATGGATAATTTGAAATATTTGGTGCCAGGGAAGCCCATTTACACAAGACATCATAAACTCACCACTTTTTGCCCATCTTGTTAAGATATTTTTCCAATAAAGGTACTATTTTGTTCAATAATTTTTTCACATGTTTTAATATATTTATGTTGTTTGGATCACAAGCACACTAACAAAAATGTTAAAGTCAATTAGAATAAATCTTTTAACCCTTAAAGCTATATGTTCCTAGGAAATAAAAATAAATAAATTTATACTTGTGTATATCTTTTTGGTTACAGAGAAGAATGGTGGGGGAATCAATAAAAGGTATCAAAGCATAAACATATATAACATTAGAATATAATTCTGGAAGGACATAGAATGAATATACGAGGTAAAGGAGAAAGTTTTAATAGTTAAAGAAGAGCTTATTTAATTTTTCATTGAAGACATAGCATGTAGCAAATCTCTATGATTTTTATATTCCATTGAGTGCATTTTAAAAAGTGTAGAAAAAAAGTTCATTTTAAAAATATTCATATGGTCCAGACATCTTCTTCCTTGGTATTTATCCAAGATAAATGAAAGCATATGTCCATATAAAGACCTGTATATAAAAGTCCATAGCAACTTTATTCATAATCATCAAAAACCAGAGACAATCCAAGTGTCCTCAACTTGTGAAAAGATAAACAAATGCTGATATATGCATACAATGGAATATTACTCAGCAATAAAAAATAACAAATTCCTGATACATGTAACAATATGATGACTCTCAAATGCATTATGCTGAGTGGAAGAAATCAGACACTAAAGGCTATATATTAATGCTATATAATTCTATTTATATGTCATCTTGGAAAAGGCAAAATATAAAGACAGAAATCAGATCAGCGGTTGCCGGGAGCTAGAGAGGAAAGAGAAGTTGACTACAAAGTGCATGACGGAACTTTTCGGTATAATGCAAATATTCTATATCTTGGTTGAGAGGTGTTGATTACATGACTGCATACATTTCTCAAAACCCATCAGACTATACATCTAAAAAAGTTAATTTTACTCCATATAAGTTATACGTCAATAAAGCTGATATTCAATAGCTTTTCTTTATCATTTGCAACTATTATAATTCATGATGGAAAATTTTAATGACAAGTTAAAATGTGTGATGACATTTTACACTGTATTCTTTTTAGGCAGGAGGCAAACAAGAAAAATTGGAGACTATTAGGCTTCATAAAAAAATGTCTAAGAATGCACTCTGTTGTTCTACAGTGAATAACAATTTAGCTGTGTATATGATAGAATTTCTGGCTCATGACATGTTGTCCTTCACAATTTCACAGTAATTGCTCCATTGCCATCTCATGTTTGTTTTGTGGTGGAGAAGAATGTGTCCAGGCTAATCCATTTTAGAATATCCAATTTTGTTTGTCTTCTACATGGACACATGTAGGATTTTTTGGTGTGTGTGCGTAAAATTCAAATTTTCAATAGAACAAATCTGCTAATCATTTTATAATAACCTTTTCTAGAGTTCTTTTCAATTTGAAAATTGAGAATTATTTTTAAAAGTTTGCATCTTATGTAATTGTTTCAGATCAATTTTTTTCTGGTCCCTATTATGGAAACTCAAACACCTGTACATTAGACTTTCATTCTCTGCCTTCCACATCTATCAACTCCCAGTTTATTGTTTGAATGTCTTTACCGTATTACTTCATGTTTCAGGGGAGATTCTCAAGTTTGGCCTCTACATCATTGAGTAAATTTTCCACAGTGCTTATTTTTTTCTTTAAGGCTTCAAATACAACTAAAATTTTGGCATGGCATTTTTGGCATCTTTTATCTTATCCAGTTTCCTTTTCAGTGTTGCCTTTGTCTCAGTCAGCCTCATCAGTTTCTCAGTCTTGTGTCTTATCATACTGAATTTTATTAGGAACCCAAAGCAGAAAGAGTAAAACATCTACTTCTGTTTCTGCTTTCCCTCTGCCCACGCTGAGCTTTGTTCTTTTTTTTTTTTGTGATCGAGTCTCATTCTGTCTCCCAGGCTAGAGTACCGTGGCATCAGCCTACCTCACAGCAACCTCACACTCCTGAGCTCAAGCGATCCTACTGCCTCAGCCTCCCAAGTAGCTGGGACTATAGGCATGCGCCACCACGCCTGGCTAATTTTTTTTTCTGTATATATTTTTAGTTGGCCAGATAATTTCTTTCTAATTTAGTGGAGATGAGGTCTTGCTCTTGCTCAGGCTGGTCTCGAACTCCTGAGCTCAAAGGATCCACTCGCCTCAGCCTCCCAGAGTGCTAGGATTACAGGCTTGAGCCACCGCTCCCGACCTGTTCTTCTTCTTTTTTTTTATGTTGTAGGTCACTTTGAATAGATGTTTTCTGTTATTATTGTTTCCTATATTCTCATTCTTGAATGATAAAAGCTTTTTCAAGATCATATGTTTATCAGAAGAGAGGGTAGTTGAAGATATTCCCTTTGGATTGTCTCACTGTCCACCTGATGTGGTTAGAATTATCCTTTCAGACAGTAAGATGTAGGGCTGGTGGATGTAAATTGCAGGATTTGTACGGGAATGCAGCAGCCAGAGAGGCTTAGGGTGAGGGCCCAGCCTGAATGCAGTGGGAAAAAGTGTCTCTGCACATCCTGGGGTTGGAAGGTGCTGCAGGGCCACCAGCCTATATCAGGTTTTCTGTTTGGACTGATCTATATTTCAGGTGCTCCCTGACCTTTTGCTTTGAATCAGAAGAGGCCCTGGTACCTAGCAGCTTTCTGTTTGTGGGAGGGAGCCTCGTGTAGCTTATTCATGTGGGGGTGACCCATGGCAGCAATGTGACAACAGACCAGTGCTCCCCAGCTGTCCTGAGCATCATACTCAGAGCCAGTCTCTGCCATCCTAAATTAGGAGGCATGGAAGTGTCTTCAGTGCTCTCTTGCCAGGCCTCTGTGCCACTCCCCCAGCAGGACAAAGAGGGGTCAGACTTTAGTGCCCTCCTTCAACCCAGCCCAAAGGAGCAGAAATTTCCCAAACCTCTGTGATGACATTCTCTCTAGTTTCTAGATACAGGTTTTTATTTTTCCCACTTTTTTCAGCCATTAAAAATATTTCTTAAAAATTTAATTCAGGATTTGAAAGTGAGGCATTTGGTGCCTAATTTCAAAACTCCTTCTAACTCAGAAATCTGTTTCTGCTTTTAGGTATAGGTAAATGAAAGCTTAGGTGAAAAATCGGAAGAGAAAATGGTGACCGATGGGAGCTAGAAGCACTACTGTGATAACTGTGACAAAAATGTGATGTGCCATGTTGAAAAGAGCTACCCAGACTCCCAACCAGGGCTCCGGTCCCAGCCATGCCCCAGGTGTAAAGTGCTTTCAGCCGACTGCCTCTGAACTGACTCACTGGATTAAGACACTCCCGGGCCCCTCTGAAAAACCCCGACTCTCACCGCACCTTGAATTCCTGCAGCCAACAGGCTGCTCCCTGGGATGCTGCAGCCTACTTTTCTCAGCCCTGGCTGTGCTTATACCTAAACCTGTTTGTGCCAATTCCACTTGTTTTTAATTATAAACTTAACAAAATTTCCCCCAGTCAATTAAATACAAACATAAGAAAAGAAAATTTTGTTTCTATGAAAACTAAGTTAAATGCTTTGGAAAACTCAGGAAGGAGAGTTGCTAAAGATACGAATTGTTATGAATTAACAGTAAGCAAGACAACTATAACAGATCTGGAAAGTTAACTAGTAAAAGTCTGGAAGGATTTCTTTTTCAGATTGCTATGAAAGTATCATTAAGTTATAGATGTGCTTTAACAGCATCCAAACGGAAAATCAGATCTTCTGCATCTTGGGAATGGTTAATGCAAGAAAGAGGATTCAGAAATCCAGTTTTAGGAGCATACACAAAAGAAAGGCCTGTTGTCATCATTAATTAAGAAATTAATGTGCTTTTATTTTGCTGGCTATCATTACTGCAGTATAAGAGAACCCAAAGACTGTTCTCTCTGTGCTAACTCTCTTTTATTTTCTGGTTTATTTTCTCTTTCTCTCTCTTTTTCTCTCTCTCTCTTCCTACTCCCTTGTGTCTCCATTTCTGTCTTTCACAATGACTACCACCATTCTGTCTGTTATCTTTCCTCTGTATTTCTCTTTATGTGACCTCCACTGTCTTCCCTTCTCCCGCTTTGTCCCTCGCACATACGAGATGATTGTTCCTTGCTCCATATACTACAGAATTACTAATCGGTAGTATACCACTGACAATCTAATCTTTGACGAACCATGAGCCCAGTCAAAGGCCACAGGCATTTTCTTGTGAACCACTGTCAAGCCAGATTCTGCCAGTTCTATAACTGACATTCCAGCTCCCCCATTCAGAATTAGACCTTCTTCTTGTGGCCAATACCTGGAATTCAGGCCTGGAAGTTTTGGAGGACAGACAGAGGAGAAATACATACTGGACACTCTGTTATCAGAATCTGCATTGGTTGTGGAATCATAAAAAATAAATATTTACTTCAAACAGTCAATTTTGACAGTGTAGTTAAACCCCATGAATAACGTCCTTGAGAAAATGCTGCCGTTCCCCTAGTGGCCGTAATTGGCCCTAGTCCTTGGCAGGACAGACCAGGCTCTGATCTAGACCTGTATTTCTAATGTGGTTATGTCCTAATTCTAGGATCTGAACACACAGTTTCCCAAATGAGGTGCCTGGTGTTGACAGAGAGCATAACATATGGAATAAGATGGAATCCCACCTATAAGACCTTGGAGATACTCTTTTACTTCTTTCACACTGCAATTTCTCATCTATGAAATGGACATACCTTATCTCACAGGGTTCTTGTGAAGAGTGAATGAGATTAAAATACAAATGGTGCTCAATTAACTGGTTTGGCCACCCAAGCAAGTCTGCAATAAATACTGGGACAATTTTCCTCTCTCAAAGATGAGAACTACTATAGATCCTAAACCACATGATCACAGGACTCCAAACACTGAGGTTCGTTGCACGCAGACATCAGTAACCTTGAAAGGTACTTGTGTATAAGGAGGCTTAGCAATTAAGTTCAGGTTATGGTTTGAGCCTGTGTTATGCGGTGGCACCTGAGTTGACCATGCCGTACAACAGTCTCCTCTTATCAGTGGTTTCGTTTTCCACGGTTTTAGTTACCTATGGTAACAATGGTCCAAAAATATTACATACAGTAAGATATTTTAAGAGAGAAAGAGACCACACTCGTGTAACTTTCACTGCACTATATCATCATAATTGTTCTATTTTATGATTCATTATTGCTGTTAATTTCTTGCTGTGCCTAATTTATAAATTAAACTTTATCATAGGTATGTATGTATAGGAGAAAACATAATATATATAGATTTTAGTACTATCCTCAGTTTTAGGCATCCCCTAGGGTTCTTAGGATGTATCTCCCAAGGATAAGCAGCACTACTGTAATAAGAGTTTGCTCTTCAGATTTTTTCAGATATAGAGATGGTTCAGTGGACACTATATCTGTTATACAATGATAAAGCTTTTGGATAGGCCCCTCACCTTTCTCCCTACACAACTCCACACAAGATGATGCCCCAGAGGGAGAAGGATGATCCTTCAGTCAAAAGCATGTGAGTAATTGTAACATCTTGCTAGAAAATTCCAGACCTATTCTCTCTCTTCCCTTTCTCAACACACATGTGCACACCTGCACACACACACACACACACCCCCATACACACAGAGGCTAACACACCAACACACATGCACACAAAGATATTCAGCATCTTTGTGGTTGTGGAAACAAAAACACTTTTAAAAATGAATTGCTGTCATAGCAGAGCATAGTTAAGAGCGTGGCTCATGCCTGTAATCCTAGCACCCTGGGAGGCCGAGATGGGAGGGTCCCTTCAGGTCAGAAGTTCAAGACCAGCCTGAGCAAGAGCGAGATCCCGTCTCTACGAAAAAATGGAAAATTAAGCCAGGTGTGGTAGTGTGATCCTGCAGTCCCAGCTACTAGGGAGGCTGAGGCAGGAGAATTGCTTGAGCCCAGGAGTTTGAGGTTGCTGTGAGCTACAATGATGCCACTGCACTCTAGCCAGGGATACAGAGCAAGACTCTGTCTAAAGAGGAAAAAAAATAAAGGATCAAAGATCTAAATATAAGAGGTAAAACTATAAAACTCTTAGAATAAAATAGGGGAAAGTCTTCATGACTTTGAATTTGTTGATGATTTCTTGGATATGATGCAAAAAGCACAGGCAACAAAAAGAAATAGATCAATTGGATTTCATCAAAATTAAAAAAAAAAAAAAGAGTGTGGGCTTTGGAGTCCAACACACCTGGGTGTGAACGCAAATTCTGGCCCATAACTAGCTATATGATACTGAGAAAATCATTCACTCTGAGCCTCAGCCAAGTGTCAAGTGAGACTAACAATACTAACTTTGCATGGTTATTGTTAAATGAAGTGCTGTCTGACAGTCCTTGGTTTACAGAACCTGGCACACAGAGTAAACACTCAATAAGCAGCAGCAGCAGCATTAGTAGATGCAGTTGTTGCTGCTGTGGTTGTTGCTGCTGTCTCTGCCTAACTCAGAATCCAGGCACTATTTCCCTGGGTAGTAAGGGGTGAGGTGGAAACAGACAGCTCTTAAATATGGCATCATCCCCAAATGGGGACTCACTTGGGCTTCCCCTCTTTTTTCTTCCCCTTTCAAAGGAGAGTAGTGAATGTTGCATGATCTCCATTGCACGAGTGGGCATGAAATCTGCACCCAATCCCTGTGTCTGCCACTCACTCCGGGATACCTGGAAAGCTCAGATGTTTTGTGATCCTCGCGCAGCATTTGGGATTTTGAAATGGAAATGATGGCTGACTTTATTCTGCACCCTGGCGATCTCAGGCCTTCCAATGGTTCCAGCAGCTTCTAGTCATAACCCTGTGATTTGAGAACAATGAATCTTAATATAATTGAGTTAACTGTATCATTTTTAATGTAAGACAATCTTGATTACAGCCAAAGGGCACCATTAATACGCTGAAGGAATGGCCGAGATTTTAGCATGTGAATGTTGTACAGAAAATAGAACTAATTAGCACTAATTTAATTCGAAGATTAAAGAAAATTCTGCTTTTAATTTTTAATTTAAGACAAACCATTTTACTCTGAACAAAGAAAGAATAATAAGTACATTTTTTTCCATCTGAAAGGCAATTTTTACTTTTGCATTATTACACTAATATGGGACTGTGGGAATCCTGACCCCATTAGAGATCAAATAATCAGCATTTAATTATTGACAGCAAATTAATATTTAATAAAGACACAAGGGTTCCAGTATATGAAAGAAAGGCACCAAGGTTCTGCTGACCCAGAAACGTCCAGAAGGTCCCTTAGCCAGAACGTGATCTCCTGCGCGAGGGTAACAAGTCAGGATCCCCAAAGGGTCATGGCAGTTTATTTCCATCCCAGCTACCAAGACAGGAGCAAGAAGACCAGCGTCTGTGCAGTTGCCCCCCTTCCTGTTTCTACTCCACCCCCTACCAGTTCTTCCTTAATCAAGCACTTAAGCTAAATAATACATCGGATGTCATAACCAAAAGGAGGACAGTCATGATAAAAAAGTAATAAAAGAAGAGACCAATCCCCCATTTTATTCTGCAAAATAATACTGACTTTCCTTTGCTGTGGGACTGCTTGTCAGGGATAATTTCTAACCAAAGAAGACATAATGGATTTACAATGAAACTCTGATGCTTTCCTCAGCCTCACAAAGATTCTGAAAATAAGCGCTATTACATTAGCAGTCCAAGGAAAGCCAAGGAAAAGCTGTTAGCTGATTTCCCGAGAAAGCCAGAGCTGTGTGCAGAGAATGGCCTGGGGGTGACCTGGCGTGGGCTCTAAAAACCTTCTGCACTCCCTCCAGCTCTCAGCAAGAGAAATCAGACGGGGTCTTCTGTGAACCTGTTGAACTGACAGTAGCTGCCAGGGAGTGGAATATCCTTAAACCAGGACTGTGGGCTGAATATTCTCCATGGACTACCTGGCTCCAGGCCTCAGACCCTCAGATTATTTTTCGGGTACTCACTTTCAGCTCTCACCATTTGAATAGATGTGTTGGGTCTGTGTTCATACTGGTTCAGGGGAGCTTTCTCTGGGCAACTTCACCCATGCCTCTGGCTCCACTCCTCAATGTAATCCTGCTAAGTGCCAGACCATGAACCTGTGCCTACTGAGTATCTCCATTTGGGTGAGCCCAGGCTCCTCACACTTACCACGTCCAGAACCAAACCCCTCTGTGCTGACTTACTCCTCCCATAAGCAGAAACTATTCTCTCCCCTCCCATCGCAACACTCCAACCTCTGTCTGTGGGAATTACTTTTATAGGACAATCAAAGGTCTTCACACTGCCTCCCTTCCATTTAAAGAGGATAGCGTATAGGTGTGGGATGTTGCCTAGAAATGCAACTTGTTCTAAGATATATTGACTAATCATTTTAAGCCTTCTGCATGGAATCTGTGTCCTGGAACAGGTAGTGTCTCTGGAAAGAGCCCCATTTAGAGTCAGTACAGTGTTTTCCAGAGTGCAGAGTGCCTGGGTCTACATCCTACCTCTACCACTTGCTAGCTCAGTGACTTGGCCAAGTCATTCTACCTCCCTAAACCGCATTTGTTTTATTTAGAAAATGGGATATTTGTAGGTAGACTAAGTGAGTTAATTCATGTAAAGTGATGACAAGTGCTTAAGTTCATACATGCAAGGAGCCTCCAATGACATTCTGTAAAACAAAGACAAATGAAAGGGGACCTGAAGCTGCCTGGGGCAGGAGTCTGTGTAGACTGTTTCAGTTAGGGAATTGCATTCCCTTATTAGGGTAGATCTGGACTCTGCCTCTAAGAACTAATGCCAGTTTTTATAAAAAGTTGGTTTGAATCTGTTAATATTAACCAGCTGTGTAATTAAGAAAAGTCATCTTATACCTCATAGTCATTTCTTAAATTTGGCAAAGTTCATTCTGGATTATCCTACTAAAACCTCTTGAGTTCTTACTCTGGACTGAAAAACTCATACAGAGAAAATGTACAATTTAGGATTATTGTATCCTAAGTATTGTCTGTTGGGAGAAAAGGATGGATTCCAGGATAAAATCAACCCTGGTAGTAGAAATGGGGGTTTACCTAAAAAGGACCTGATTATTCACATGGAAGGGTTTTAAGAAATGAGGCACCTTCCTAGAGCAGGGAAACCTTAAGGGCAGGGAACAAAGCCAGATTGTGCCCATAAGGGGACCCTCTATAGCGGACTTACCTTTAAGTTAAGTCAGAGGTGAATGGAGCAGGGAAAGGAGACAAACTGATGATGTTAAGACAGAAGAGTCAATGGTGCTTGGTGGATGACAAACAATAGGAGTGGTCATATGAATGTTAATTGACAATTTTTCTCATCAGGAGTTAAAATTTCCTTTATTGCTTCCAGCTAACTCTTCAGTAAATTCTAAGATAACCATACAGCAATATGTAGGTTTGGTGTGGAGAATAAAGTACCTGTGCCAAACAGGGAAGTGTCATCCAGCTCCATTCACCTCTGTGGGAGAAGGAGTATTCTGTTAAGCTAAAGCAGGTGATATTGGATGGACTAGAGAGAAACTGGAGGAACCCATCCACGTAAGGAAAAGCAGCTGTTAGAGGGACAATTTAGAAGTGGGCATAGATTACACAACTCTCTCAATATATGCCAGAGAGGGAGATCCTTGGGGAGGGAAAGGGGAAGCTGATTTGGATGGCACCACTCCTGTGTTTCACATGTCATGAACGGGCACCCACAGTCCCCCTTGTCATCATGTCAAATAGTGGGAGCCATCCATGACACCTCTCTCCCCATTCATTTCTGCATTGGGTCACTAGCCAAACACCATTGCTGGTTTTATAGTAACATCATGAGCTTGGCCCTCTGCTCAACTTATTTCTAATCTGATTCAGACCTCATCTTTTACTTTGATTTTATCAATAGCATCTTAATTGGTCTTCCAACCTCCAGTTTTACCCCCTCCAGCCCACCTACCATAAATTTTTAATCACTAAGCTGCAGTCAAATGTGCCCATACCTAACTCCCTCAAAAGGCCAAATCCTGATCTTGAGCTGGTGACAATGCAGTAGTTGGGAGCAGTGGGGGACAGGACCTGTATTTGGAGCTCTCTGTGAGCTGCTTGCCCATGTAGACCTTCCAGTATACCCAGAGTATTAATCTACCATGACAGAAAGGATTGGGTGACTGAGATTCTAGAAATGGGATAGTAACAGTATGTAATTAGGGCTGTTATGAGATCCTAAACTGGACCAGGCAGAGGGGATACCACATATCTTTGAGTATGTGCCACCAAAACCCATAAGCCTTAAAATTGATATGCTCACTCTTGCCAAACTCAAGATACATCTACATCTTATTTCTACCATTTCCTTGCCGATAAGCTATAGAAGGAAAGTTAACAATAAGCAAATACCTTAACAAGACACTTGTTAATATCTGGTTACCACTATCCTTTGTTTGGCTTCTTAGTTCCTCCAAAATTTCCTGCATTAAAACCCACCCATTGTAAATCCTTGAAATTGTTTCTTTTTTTCCCCCTGATTAGTCCACGATTGATATATATAGTAACTGACATATGAATATCCACAATATTTATTTTTATATTCACCTAAGTATGTAGGCACCTAGGCTATCCATCCAAGATTATTATAATTGCTCACCCACCTCCCCAAGAAAAGAGAGACAGGAAGTGGACATTTGTTTAGTGTCTATTTTATGGTAGGCCCTGTGCTAAATTTTTCTATACATCACATTATTCAGTCTTTATAACAATCTCATGAGGTAGGTTTTATTATCCCAATTTTTAAGAATAAGAAAACCAGGGCCAAGAAATGTTAAGGGCTTTGCCAAATGTGGAGCTGCTAGTAAATTTGAGAGCAAGGATTTAAACTCCAGATCTGTTGAACTGCCAATCAAGCCAGTACCTTTTCTCCCACACCAGCAATTTTTAAGGTGTTCTTGCTTTTGCTTTGTTTGTACTGTTGTAGCTAACAGTCCAAAACACTGTGTACATAAAATCTTACTCTGTTTCCCATTTTGTAAAACTGATAAAAGTTCACCAGCTCAGATGGCTCTGGTTGGAGCAAGGATGGGCCGTTGAACTTTGCCTTCTCATCTCCCCATCACCACCACCACAAGGGTTTCTTGCACCAGTTTGGAAGCCCTTGTTCATCACCACTATGCTGACATCTATTTGGCATAAAATCTCTTTCTTTCTCAACTCATCCTATACTCAGCTGCTCAATTAATTTTCCTAAATCTCACCTCTAATCGCATTGCTCCCTGCTCAGAGGCGGCTTCCCTTTGCCTGCCAAATTCAGAACAAACTCCTCTTCCTGGCACTGATGCTCCAGAACAGGCCTCGGCATACAGTTCCAGTCTTATCCTGGTCTACACCCTTGTGCTCCCCCAAAGGAGAATTCCTGCATACCAGATATTCCTATATTTTCTGCCTGTATGCTCTGCCACATGCTGTTTCCTCCTTCTGGAATTCCTCTCTGCACCCTCCCACTGGCACCTGTCAAACTGCCATCTATCCTTCAAGGGGCATCTATAATCTGCCTTCTCCAGGAAACTCCCCAGCCTTGGGCAATTTCCCCTTCAATT
The DNA here is from genome assembly GCA_028533085.1 of Varecia variegata. Classification (NCBI taxonomy): domain Eukaryota; kingdom Metazoa; phylum Chordata; class Mammalia; order Primates; family Lemuridae; genus Varecia; species Varecia variegata. The sequence continues at coordinate 147,456,335 of CM052438.1, read as the reverse complement.
CAGTTCCCAGATCACTTTTCTATGTCACACATGATACTCTCACAATATTCTGTCTTTTATTGTAGTTATCCACGAGCACATCATATCCTCATTTGAGGACCGAGAATCATCTCTGTGTTCCCCATTGTACTTAGCAACATGTCTTGAATATTTTAGGTAAGGGTTTGTGAAATTGGACAGAGTTGGCAGCATTTGATTCAGTGGTAGGCCATGAAAGTGCTCTGCCCCCAGTTGTAAACTAGACAAAGTTGGATTCCCTCTATCCCATTGGTGTCTCCTTTCCCTCCCAGATCTCTCACTTAGAGATCATTTGTCCCCTCCACTTGGAGGTTAACAGATTTCTAGGAACAAAATGAGGTTGGAGTTTATTAAAAGCTTGAAACTGGCAAGTCTTTCTCCAGCCTCCCCAGGATGAGCTTTCCAGCCCCTAAGAAGGAAAGCTGCCTCCCCTCTTCATCCCTCACACACCACAGGGAGTGAGCTAATGAGCCCTGTCATCTGCTCCAGGCAAATGAATGAAGCCATCCTAGATGCATGCCCTGTCTAGGGCCTGTCATGCTTCTCCCACTTTCACGTCCACTAGGCCACCCTTACAAATGTGACTATTCCTGCTGCCATCTTAAAATCTTCACATCCTTTAAGAAAATGCCCCCTCCCCATAACCATTCTCCCTCCCTGCCCCATTCCCAGAGTGATCAGTTTGCAGATCTTCTCCCTCCCTCCCTCTCTCTGTCTCTCTCTCTCTCTCTGTTGTTCCCCACATGGTTACTCTTTTCTGCTTGGATCTGCTTCTCACTGCATCTTAGCTTCCTCTGGCATCACATTTACCATTCTCCTGTCACAGCAGAGATGACATTGCCTTTGGTTTGCCACATCACCTGCTCTTACCCTGACCCTGTGTGACATTTTAGCTTTAGGCCCCACCACCAACTAATTAGTTTCTTTCTCTTAGTACAGAGTCTCACAACAGAGAATCTGATTGGCTTGACCTACTTCCTAAATTGATGACTGCTGAACTATTCATCTGTCATCAAGGTCTCATGGTGCATCCATGGATGTCTAGGCCCACCCCTTTGGCAGAGACCATGGCTAAGTTGTAATTTCAAAGATGAAGTAATGGAAACACAACTTCAGATACTTGTTGGGATCTCTGATGAGACTACAAAGCTTATGAAAACATATTAGAAGGTCAAATAACAAAGGGATATAGGGAGGAAGGGAGGGAAGGACAGAGGGAGGAAGGAAGAAAGAAAGGGAGGAAAACCAAAATGCGTTGAATCTCTGCTATGTGCTAAACCCATAGTCTCTGAAACGGACATCATTCTATTTTAGCCTCACTGATTCCTCTTTCCATATTAAGGGATTCGGCCTCAGAAGAGTGAACTGAGGTGCCCAGAGTCATTCTGCAGTTCATGAAAGGACAATGATTAGAACTGGGGAAAATCTGACTTCAGAGCTCAGGCTTTAGGATAGTTTCATCAGAGGTGGAAGTTCTGCATGATAAATTTGAAAAAATAACAGAAAAAACAGTTTTCCTTAAACAATCAAAAAAAAAGACAGTTTATTGAAGAATGTTAATTAATATCTCACTGCACTGGTTACTTCCTCTTGATGGTTTAATTATTAGTGGCTCAGTGAGTTTCATTAGGGACCTATTGTGCTGCTGTTGGCGAAACAACACTGGTATCTCATGTTCAATAATTAAAAGCAGGAAAAAACAAACAGTCTTTTTGGAGCCTTGGATTTATAAATAGTAGTGATATGTGAGTCCTTTAATCAATAACTAGGCTATCTAGCCTGGCTTGGACAATGAGGACAGTGGGCCTTCTTGTCTCTTAATTCTCCTTGTTAGGCTCTGAATTTACACAATCCAGCTAGGCAGAGACTGGCCTTGCTGGGTAGTCATCTTATCCTGAACTCTGCCTTGTGGCCATATGGCTGTTAAAAGATAATTTTCTTAAAAAAGGCAATGTCGTGACTCTCATATTTAAATAAATATAAAATACAAAATGAACATGTATGAAAGAATTGGAAAAGATGCTATAACCTGTTCAAAGGAGAAATCAAAGAACCATAAATTCATATGGAGTAAAGAAATGTTGAAATTAATTTACAAATTGATGTGAAACTGTTTTTTTTTTTAAAGGGTAGAGGGGGAGAATCAATTAGATCTACACTGGACAGAATATTTTTGCATCTCTATAGACAAGAATTATTTTGCATGGCTATCACTTATCTACAACTTACATTGTAAAATAGTTCAAGGACAACTGAAAGGTTAAATAATTAGAAAAATTTCAAGAATATACTCTAAGCAATGCATAGTTTTCCAGTGGATACATTCAGTAATCTTTCTTGCTTATTACAAATTTCCTTACATAGTATAGTGAAAAACACGTGCTTTAGGGTCAAATCTGGTTTCAAATGAACTCTACTGCTCGTCTGCTGTGGATGACCTTGCAAGGGTGACTAAACCTCTGCAAACCTCAGTTTCCTCATCATAAAACTGGGGTAAAACACTCACTTTATAGGCTTAAGATGAGGATCAAGTTGATAACTAAGAGCTTAACATAGTATCTGACACAGAGCAGTGTTCATTAAGTGTTCATTCCTACAGGACTTTTCCCCCAATTTAGCAGCCCAGGGACTTCAGAAATGAATCTCCACTCAGCGGCTAACAGAAGGGCTGAGTTAATAATGTGGACACTGGGTCCTCCGGGGTCCCTGTGTCTCTCTGACCCTTGGCTAAATCATGCAGCACCATCAAATCACAATAAACTGTCTTCTTCAGCCTAGGAGCTGAGTTGAAATTGAGGAGTTAATACATCATCAAATGCTGTGAGAGGCTGTGATCCATGAGGAACAAGAGGGGAGAGGCAGAAAGAGAACCAACATCTCTCCTTGAGGCCTTTCAAAGCCCTCCAAGTCCTCAAAGCTGATACGCAGGGGAGTCAGCCGTGGTGAGGAGGAATACAGGGGAGAATGGAAGCCCACCTGTTGTGTGGACCTATTGATTCTGTCTGAGGGAATCAGTGCTGATTGTGAATTTATCACCAGCACTATTTCACTCAGCAAACATGTGTTGACCAACTACCACATGACCAAACCCAGAGGGCCCTGTGGACGTGGGGCAGCACGCGGTCCTGACCACACACCTTGGAATCCGGCAGACCTGGGACTGAATCCCTGCTCTGCCACTCACTGGCCTGCAATCTTGGATGAGTTCATTCACCTCCAGCCTCGAGTTCATCTTTTATAAAAAAAGAATAACAATAGGAACTTAAAGTATTATTTTTAAGATTAATGAGATAATATTTTGATGGACTTAGCAAGTAGGTGAACAACACATGGTAGCCGAAGTAAATAAAGGTGAAGGAAGCTGTGGTCCACACTGGTCTTTGTTTACACTCATTTAGGAGTATTTACCAACTAAGCTGATGGCAGGACTTTAAAAAACTGAGGTAAGGAGAACTAAGACAAGGAGAACCTCTGCCGTCTGTGCAGTTACTCACCTGTACATATCCAGTGAACTGGTCTGTGGCTAAGATACAGTCTCTCCACTATTTAGAGGTGATATGACCACAGATATGCAGCCTGCATTGGCGCTGGTCCAGCCTGGGTGGTCCAAAGGTGCACATAGGAGCTGTGGGTTGCATTTCCTTCTACACACTAAATTGGTATAAGCTCTTGGTCGCAACCAGAAAGGAAGTACAGTTAGAGGTAGTAGAAGTGCTTTTGCCCATGTGTGGACCTCAAGCCATGAGTCCCCTCTGAAGTATCCTAGTGGTGTTCTCACCCTCCTGGGCCACCAACATTGAGAAGCATCCTGCCAATATATCAGCTGGCTGGGATTTCCTGTGCTCTGCTGTCAGCATTAGGGACTTTGGATGGGGCGGGTAGAAACTCCTTCTGTGGCTGCCTCCCCCTTACATGTGCATCACTTGTCCTTCGTTCTGGAACTTCACATGTAGACTTTCTCCTTTTACCTAAGAGCTACACTGTCTGTCCTGCTACCCTATGATTCCTGATGAGCTAGTTTGTGTAACAAAACCTCTAAGAGTTCATTGACACTGACCTTCTGGGAAGCTTCATCTCTCCTTCCCCTGGACCAACAAGGACCCATGTTCTCTTAGAGGGGATGCAGAGGGTGGAGTCTTCTATTTGCCTAGGGCCAATATGTGAGCCATTCCTTCCCATGCTTGCTTCTTGGACAAGCTGCAACCACCCTGCACCCTCACTCAGCTTGACTGTGGTCCAGTCAATGCCAACCTTTCAATGCCAACATGAAGTGTATATTCTTAATCCTGCAAGTCCTGTGGAGATAGTAGAGTCTTCCCACCTGGAGACTGGCACACTCTGAATAGGTTATTAGTTGTGTCAGTGCAAAAGACCTGTTCCAACAAAAATAAAGAAAGAAAATTAGGTATTAAAAAAGGAATAAGAGGGCTCTAAATGAGGCTTATTCTTTTATTCTGGAAAGAGACCACTGAAATTTAAACGAAGGATGTTCTCCCATAATATGAAAAGGAAAGTACTTTTGGAGATGGGTGAGTATGACTTTTTTTTTCCTGTATATCTGACCAAACCTGCCCTGAGAGCTAATGATAGAACAATGGACCATTTTGCTGAACCAAAAAGCCAGGGAGAAAAATAGGCACTAGGTTTCAGAATGGACACTTTTTCCAGGGGCTGAACCCTGGAAACTGGTCCAAAAGACCAGACAACTCACCTACTTTTCCCTGAGCCCTGGGGCGGCCCCTGGTCTCCCTTTGCAGCCCAGCCCGGTGGGTGTCTGTGGTGAGTGGTAAGTTAAGCAAAGCTGATGTCAGATCAAGCATGATGGAGAGTGTATATCCCTTCTTGAGATTCTTTATCACTCAGAGTGAGTGTTTTACAGCCCTGCATAGAGGTTGCCATAAAACACCATTTTAAGGAGCTCGAGGCCATATTTCATCCATTAATGTCCTCTTGCCCCAAGAGGCAAAACAAACTAGCAGGTGGCTCAGGATTAACATCTTTATTACAGATGACCTCACTATTGTGTTCTCTATAAAGAAAAAATATTACAAAGCATTAACGCACTTTAACTATTAAATTAATACAGATTTACGGCTCATATCCGGATCTAAATTTCTTGGCTTGCAGGGTCGTTATTTTTCTGTGATTTTTTTTTTGACAACATTGCTAATGGGGACCAGAGTAAAATTGATATGAACTGTGATGGTGGATGCATGAATTCAGGGAGGCAGCAGGTTATGTCTCCACATAAATCGTTCCGATGGCAGTTTTGCACTAGAACTTACACGAGTATTTTCAATATTTGAGCAATAGCCACAGAAAGAAATTTAGCCGAGAAGACGCAAGTACTAAGATTCCAATATTTACTTTGTTCTGACAAATGGCAAAACATGAAGACTGTGCTTTAATTACTTGGAGAGGCTTTGGCACATAACTCTCCCTGCTCTGCCCCCTCACTGTCTCTCTAATTCTTCAAGTAGCTGTTACTTATTTTATCTCCATGTGTCACTACTGAATGTTGTTTGTGTTTATATCTGCTAAGGATTGAAATTCCCCTCATTCCTACTTCCTTCTGGGGTTCTGAATGATGGGATACGCCAGTCACTAGTCAAACCAAATAGAAAGCAAAGTATCAATTGTATTATTAATGGTCAGCAAGCACCCAAAGCCCTAAAGTTTGGTCAAAATGGATTGTAGAGCAGAGCTTAGGATGAAGGCTGAACAGAATCTTCCTCTTGCTTTCCAAATGTAAAATTTGGGGACCCCAGTCATTCATTCCTTAAGGGAGTGAAAGAGAGAAATGGCTCATGTGCCAGCCTACTGACTGTGCCACACCACAGTCATCACACAGTGAGGAGGAGGCAGGAAGCTCAAGAGAAAAGGCAAGAGGTTAGGAGGGCATTTGCATGTGCTCTGACCTTGAACACCAAGGCCCTTCCCGTGGGATAATATGGCCCGAAATGTAAGGTTTCCACACTTGGGTTATCAACTTCTCTGTACAGGGGGTGTGAGTATCAAGGTGTGGAGGGGTAAGGTAGCCCCTCGGTACCCTGGGAGAGGACACAAGAGAGTCCTTAAAACAAAAATCTGTGCTCCCTGAGGGTCAGGAAAAAACCACAGGAAGAGGTGAAAAGTAGGGTCTCTGATCATTTCAGAGAATTTGTGGTATAACTTATATCTAGTCTAAGTTTCATGTATTACTTGAGATAAGATAATGTCTTCAAACATGGGCTCTGAAAATACATAAACCATGCCTTGACCCTGTGACTTCCTCCCTGCAAAATCCTTGAAAGAAATATATTTGTGGGGAATAACAGGAAAGCATCTTAACTTGAGAGCAAATCTGCTCTTTGATCCTAGCAATGGCTGGGGCCCAAAACTCTAATGCTGGACTCTGGTAGGCTGGCCTTAGAGGAGGAATATTTGGGTTAGTCTCAGACCTCCACTGAGTGCTCAGAGCTTAGGACAGATCCAGACACATCACAATGAGAGGAGAGAGAGTACATGCCTTAGATGTGAAGCTGTGGAAGGTCCCCCTGTAAGTCATGAAAGCCCCTTCAAAATTGTCGTCCCTGGGAAACAACAAAGAGTACTTTAAAAATAAGATGTGAGATGGTGATAGGGTTTGTTTAGCAAGAACTAGTTTATGTAAAGGAAACAATGTGGAATATAGGAACAAGTCTCTAGGAAGCAGTGGGGCTTCCATCAACCTCAAAACCACTCTGAGTGGTAACCTAAATCTCAACTTCTGTAGTTTCATATCATGGAGTTCTTCTCCCTGCCCTATCAAGATCTATAATTCCTCTCTTATTCCCCCTTTTTTCTGTCTCCATAATGAGGAGCCAAGAAACCAATCAGAAGAGAGAGCTCCAGAAAACATTCCAGGCCATTCAAAGAAAACTCACGTCACAGCAGGACAGGTGCATGTCCCTGATATGTCCTGACAGCCTTGGATCATGGTATTAGGAGCCCAACTGAAAAAAAGATCTTAATAAGAAACAAAGTAGTGATGTGGAAAACCACTGGCCCTGGCATTTCTTGATCTCTCCCATAAAAATAATCCCAACAAACATAAGACAGGTCCCTTCCCTTCTCTCTCCAATCCATGGATGTTCATTGGCATATAGTCAGCAGCCATGCTCACAGGTGTAAGTGTACAGAGAGATGTGCACACCCTATGTGTGAGCATAGACTGCATTGTGTATTCTGTGCATGCATGGGTCATCAGATGCATGCATGTTGTGCTTGCATGTACACCCTGTGAGTAGTCATGCACATGTATGTACACATGTAAATCAGTAATTAATGCATGCGTGTGCATGCAGGTATTTTGTGCATATCTTGCACATTATTCTGCATGTGTATACACCCTAAGGTGTTGTATATGATCTAGAGAGCATGTCATGTGCCTGTAAAAATGCACGTGTGAGTTCTGTGTCTATATGCTCGTAGGAGTCTGGGTTCTCAAGCCCTACCACGCACCAGGCTGTTTGCAGCCAATGTTGAGCTGCTAATGATTTTAATGAGAGTGACTTCTGGATTCATATTTTTTTTATAAAATACATCACACTAAAACCAAATCAATGAGAAACATTAATTAGGGCCTTTGTAGATGCCTTCTGTGGTGGTGTTTTTCTTTTGAGAAGCACCAGAAGAAGAATGCTGGGCTTTATTTAAGCTAAGTTGTTTGACATTTAGATGAGAGAAAAAAGGGGAAGAAACTAGCCAGCCCAGGAACCGTTTTTGACAGCTCTTTGTCATGCAAGGGAGAAAAAAGGCGCCGGCTGTGAGAGTCTACTTTGAAGCCCTGGAAATTTGTAATGAAAAATTTAAGATACAAGAGAGGCAGAAAGATGAGCTATTCACGGGGCTCTGCATATATTAACACTTGTAATGCAAACTAAAGGTTTGCTATGTGTTTTTATAATTTGGCCGCTAATAAATATCTTCCAGAAGTGCTTTGATTTTCTAAGCTCGGGTATGGAGTTCGAATCCATTAAAAAGTAAAAGAAACAATTGGCATTGGACTCCAGTCCCTGATTAGGCACATCAATTATTACAGACAGACCGCTGACTGATTTCAAAGAGTGCTGGAAGCCCTTGCATGCTTGGAGGAAGCCACGCATCTGTGGATCACACCTCTACCGCGACTGTCCTCCATGCCAACCTCCAGAGCAGCTCAACCCAAGCACTGCGCTCCGCCTCTTCCTCAACCTCCTGGGCATAATTACCGACAATTCCCTGGGGATAGGCAGATGCCAGGGATCCACTAAGGAAGTTCCCCCAAATATCTTCAGTATTGAAAGGGCAGAGTTTCTGTGATGTCAAAACAGCTCTTACAAATTTGGGATACTGAGGTAAATCAATGCCATCCATGCATTGCATCTTTATGAGCCTTGATCACACTCCTCCTGCCCAGCCCCTTTAATTACTGATCCTTCTGCCATGGTCAGCCCAAGGCCTCTTTGATTCCTCTCTTCTTTCTACATCTCCCAATGTCCTCCTCCTCCCCACTGCTTTCTTCTGTGTGTCTGGAATGTCTACTACCTGGTTAACAAAAACCCAACATCTTCACATTCTCCTCAAAATTCTCTCCTCTTTGTCCAATGAGCAGATATTCTACGTCAGTGGGAAGAGTGTGGACTTGGCAGTCAAAGGGACTCCTCTTCCACTCCCGAGTTGTTCACTCAACCATGTGACTTAGAAAGAGATTTCTCACCTTTCTGATCCTCAGTCTCCTCCTTTGTATAAAATGAAGGTACAAGTGCCTACCTCATGACCATGGTGAGGATTAGAATCAGTATCTGGGAACTTCCTAGTACACAATAGGCATGCACACGTGCACACACAAATCCGAAGTGGTGGCAAGTATTATTATTAACTAAAACTTGGCCCTACCTTGAGAAGACCATTTCCCCATAACCTTTGGGATTGAAGGTCTCTCTTTCTTCCACCCCACATACCTGTATGGTTGAGCATTCCTCCAGCTCCTCATAAATATCTCTAAACTGTCACTCAGTAACCTTCCTACAAAACCCCTGATGTGTTGGAACTCATGCCATTGGAATATCTCTTTGTCATTTCATAAATTGCTTTGGCTCCTGGATCACCTAACTGGCTCCAATGTCCATGTGGATTTCCCAGTCAAGGCCGTAACCTCACAATCTCTTGGGCTTCGTAGCTAACTTTAGGCTTCGATGAGCCTTATCTTCACTCCCCTCATGTCAACTATT
>CM052438.1:147420736-147446584 GCA_028533085.1 Varecia variegata | reverse complement strand
TTTCAAAAAAGGCAGGAGGTGGATCTAAACACTAGAAGCTAGTTACTTAACCACTAGCAAAGCAATAATAGATTATTAAATCAATGGTTTCAAAAGCTTAGAAAATAAGCAATAATGGCTAGGTCCCACAAGGATAAATCTTACCAAATAAATCTCATGGGATTTTTTTTCATTGAGTTGTCAGTAGACCAGGTTTATCTTATTTTCAGTCAGGTGCTTTACAAAATATATCGTGATATGTCTGCAATCAGGAAACAGTGGGAGTTTACTCACTAACTGGTTAAACATTTTTATTGGAAGTGATAATAACTATTAGATAAAAATCTTTAGTGGAATTCCCATTGACTATTGTTTTGTACCAATAAGTGAAGATAACAGAAGAGACTATTTGTGATTGGTATCATCATTAAAAAAAAGAAATTGGAGTTTATGATCAGCCTTAGCAATAGGACTTTTTCCTTGTCCCTTGCCTATTTAATTTTTTTCAGCATCATAAACAGATGTGGACAGCATGTGCATCAAAATCTGCAGATGACAAAAAGATGGGAGGGTAGCCAGATAACTAAATTAAATATTGGTAAGTATCTACCTGAGAGGAATAAACTTAAAGTTCTGTAAAGTTTCAAAAACTCAACTGTTCAGAGATACACATGGAGGATGCCTAGCCGAATAGTCATTATGGGGGAAAAAATAAGCTTAAGCTGTTTTAATTAGCCACAACTTCAATATGCAAAAATGGTATGCTATGATTGCCAAATAACCCAAGGTTGTTGGTGTTTGCATCCACAGGGACTACTACCAGCAGATGGCAATTGGTTGAAGGAAATGAGAAAGGATGTGACATTACCTGGAAAAAACAAGCCTTTGGTTGTTGTCTTGAAATATCTGAAGGGCTGTCTTTTGGAAAAGGAAAAAGTCATGTTCTTTGCTGTCCCACAGGAAAATTTCCCACATGGAAATGTCTGGAAATGGAACAGGATGCTTTGTTAGAAGTAATGGGCCTGCCGTTCAGTAGGAGACCAGATGTTCCCTATAGGAACTGTTGAAGAGAAGATGACCTAGCAGAGAGATTGTAGTTGGTTGCTAAAACCCAAAACATTCTGAGATGCCTTGATTCTCTGACACATATTAAGGAGCTCAGTACAACTAGTGTTGCACAGTGTTACACAGATTTGGGAGTTGTGTGTATATGTGTGCCACTAAAATAAAAAAAACAATTAAGTTGGAGGAAGTGACACCAAGTTTTCAACTTTCTAATTTTTCATCTTAGGATATGCATTTATATTTAATAATAAAGAAAAACAACCGAATACTAAAATCTATCATTTCACAGAAGAATATTTTAACACCAAACTCTAAAATTAAGAAAATATTAATATCAGGAAAAAAGATAATTTTTAAATCTATTTTAATTGACAAATAGAATTGTGTATATTTATAATTTACAACATGATGTTTTGATATATGTATACATTGTGGAATGACCCAATCAAGCTATTTAATATACAAATTATATCACATATTTTTGTGTTGAGAACACTTAAAATCTACCTTTTGGTGATTTTCAAGTATGTATTATAATATATTGTTATTAACTGTAGTCACCACGATGTGACCACGATAGATCTCTTGGACTTATTCCCCCTAACTGAGATGTTGGGCCCTGTACCCACACCTCCCCAATCCCCCTCCAGCATCTGGTAGCCACCATTTTACTCTCTTTTTCTGTAAGTTTGACTTTTTTAGATTCCACATTTAAATGAAATCTTGTGTTATTTGTCTTTCTGTGCCTGGCTTATTTTACTTCACATAATGTCCTTCAGGTTCAACCATGTTGTCACAAATGACAGGATTTCCTTCTTTTTTAAAACTGAATAACATTCCATTCTCACATTTTCGTTATTCATTCACCCGTTGACGGGCACTTAGGTTGATTCCATATCTCTTGTGAATAATGCTGCAATGAACATGGGAGTGCAAATATCTCTTTCACATACTGGTTTCATATCCTTTGGAGATACACCCAATAGTGGAATTGCTGGATCATATGATAGTTCTATTTATAATTTTCCCAGGAACCTCCATACTGTTTTCCATAGTGGCTGTACTAATTTACAACTGTACCAACAGTGTACCAGGGTTCCCTTTTCTCCACATCCTTGCCAACACTTGTTTCCTTCCTTCCTTCTTTCCTTCCTTCCTTCCTTCCTTCCTTCCTTCCTTCCTTCTTTCCCCTCTCTTTCTTCCTTTCTTTCTTTTCTTTCTTTCTTTCTTTTTGATAATAGCCATTCTAACAAGTGTGAAGTGATATTGCATTATGATTTTAATTTGCATTTCCCTGGTGGTTAGTGATGTTGATCAATTTTTTATATACTTGTTAGTCATTTGTATGTCTTCTTTTGAGAAATATCTATTCAGGTCCTAGAAAATGATAATTTTTTTATATTGAATAAGCTTTCATCATAAAGAACACTCTATTTTTCCTATTTTTCTCATTTTGCTGCAGAGTGAAACTCCCTCATAGGCAACACCAGCATTTGGAAACCACTGATACAGGGAGCATTAGTCAAGGTACCACAGTCATTCAGCAGTGTCATTAGTGAAGCTAGGATAAACATGACAGGTCAGCCAGTAAGGATAAGTCCAATTTTCACTATGGCTAAACTCTGCTGCCACTGATAAAAGCTTTATAAGACCCTTTCCTTAGACTTAGCTCTATACCTAGGTCCTCATCAAAGCAAATCATCAGTCCCGTACCTTGTTAGACATTTAGATCAAAGAATGGTGTAAGTCAGAAAAAAATACAATATCCAACAGATCCCTGTCATTTTTCTCAAAAGTAATTGGCAGTAATCCCAACAGTTAACCCTACTCTATTTATTGAAAAATCTACCTATTACCCCATGATTGGAAAAGCCATCTTTATCATATACTAAGTTATTCTATACATTATACTTAGGTATGTTTCTGGAATTCTATTTGATCAGTCCATTTACTACTGCATAAGAACCAAACCATTGAAACTATTATGACATTATTATACTTATTAATCTTAGAAGTGAAAGTTCACCTTTATCATTTATATTTCTCAAATTTTTAGTATTTATCTATATGCATTCTTCCAGATAAATTATAAAATAATTTGGTCAAGTTTCAGAAAGAAAATTCTCTTTGAATTTTAATTTGAACTATTTAAACTTACAGGTTAATTTGGAAAGAGTTGGCATCATTTCCTATTAAATCTTCCCATCTAGGAACATGAATATTGTCATTTCCATTTATTCAAGGCTTATTTTATACTTCTCAGTATAGTTTTATAGTTTTATTCATATAAGAGACCTGAAAAATTATTCTTGTTAATATTATTCTTAGTCTCTTAAAGTTTTTCTTGCTCTTATGAATGGTATCTCTTTTCACTACAGTTTTTTTTTTTCTGGTACATAAGAAATTTATTTTTTCCTATTATATTATAACTGACCCTCTATTGAACCTTTATATTCATTTGAGTGGTGTTTTTAGTTGATTCACATGGGTTTCCTAAGAATCTTTATGTCTATTCTGTACTAATATTTATACTTATTTTCCTTTCTTATTGCATCAGCTAAAACTTTTCAAACAATGTGGAATAAGAGTGATGATAGTGAACATTATTTTAGCAACTCTCATTTATTGGGGTAGTTGTGGTGTTTCTCAACCAAAAAGGCATAACCCTTAGAGGACTGTGGAAAAACCCTTAGGGTAAGGGACATAGAAACAGAGTTATACCCCTCTCTCTGTGAGATTTTGATAAGCTGCTCTCAGAGTTCTATCACTTATAGTTTAGAATCATTGTATAGTGATCCTCTGTGAATAAAGTGTGTAGTATCCTTCAGGTGTATCTTAGCAGGAAAATATAGAGAAAGTGAAGTATTTTAGTATTGTGCTATCCATTTGATGTTTGAAGCTGGCTTAGGGTAGATATTCTATAGGAATGTATCTTTGTATACTTCATTACCAACAGGACTCTTTCCCTTTTCTTTTTCTTTTTTTAAAATTCTAAAATGGATGTGAACTTTCATGAAATATATTTTGGAAATCTGATATAATTATATAATAAATTTTTAGATGATTAAAGAATAGGTTCCTACAGTAAGCTAATGGGAGTATCTTCACTACCCTGTTGATCACAATTTGCCAACATTTTGTTCAGAAGTTTTGCAACTCTATTCATTTTTGTACTCTTAATTATCACTAATCCCTTTGTGCACCCAATGCTTCAGTCAAACTGATTATATTCTGTGCTTTCAAATTTCTGTGCCTTGACCCATGCTTTCCCTTATTTTTCCTTCTTCATTCCACAAGCCCAAACCTAAATCCCTGTGTTGTGTCAATTTATCTCATCTTTTCTGCTAGATGGTGAGCTTCTTGAAGAATTTATGTCTTATTCACCTTTGTAATCCATATATTTGTAACTGTTTTAGGACAGTGTCTAGTAAGTGCGCTGTGAGGATCTGGACTCTAGAAACAAGCTGCCTGGCTTTAATTCCCACTCTGCCTCTTTCTAGCGAGGTGCTCTTGACTATGTTACTTAACTTTTTTCATCCTTTTCTCTGTAATAGGAGATATCAATAGTACCAACCTTATGGGTGTTTTGTGAGGACAGTGAGGTAATATATGTAAAGCAATTGAATGATGTCTAGCATAAATCTACCCCCCCAATATATTTTATTTATTATAATCTACTAGAAGATTAGCTTTGTGTGGGCAAAAGTTTCTTCTGTTTTGTTACCTGCTGATTCCTATCACTTAGTTACAGTTCTCAGTACATAGTAGGCACTCAGTAAGTATTTAATAAGGGTTAAATGAATAAATAGATATATGGGTGGTAAAATTGTCATCTGAAGGTTTGCATTCTCACGTTGGCTTCAATTTCCTGTTACTTAACCCAGAGAAATTAGACAACACATGTCACAGAACTCACAAAGTTCCACCCTGTGATTTCCCCTCGCCTGGAAGCTGGATGCTAGCCCTAAGATAACCATGCAGCTGGGACAGAAGAGAATGGAGCTGGGGAGCCTACGATAACCTCCTAGGCAAAGCTGGGGCCTCAGTTCCATCTGTCAAAGCATTTCTGTGGCAATCAATACCTTTGCGTTGACAATGAAAAAAGGAATCCTCTCTTTTTTAAGTGTCAGATGGCTCAGTTTATACTTCTGCTATACATCCAATAAAGTCCATCTATAAATAACTCAAGCAAATCAGCAAGAAAAAAATCAAACAACCCCATTAAAAAGTGGGCAAAGACATGAACAGAAACTTTCAAAAGATAGACTAATGGCCAATAAACATATGAAAAACTGCTCAACATCTCGAATCATCAGGAAAATGCAAATTAAAACCACAATGAGATATTACTTAATTCCAATGAGAATGGCTTTTATCAAAAAGTCTCAAAACAACAAATATTGGTGTGGATGCAGAGAGATAGGATCACTTATACACTGCTGGTGAAACTGTAAACTAGTACAGTCTCTATGGAAAGTAGTATGGAGATACCTCAAAGAACTAAAAGTAGGCTTACCATTTGATCCAGCAATCCTACTACTGGGTATTTACCCAAAGGAAAAAATGACATTCTATAAAAAAGACACCTTCCCTCGAATGTTTATAGCAGCACAATTCACAATTACAAAGATGTGGAAACAACCCTCATCATTGCCTGATATTATTTTATTGACTTATTCATTTTCTTTTCCCCATCTGAATTAACTCCACGAAGGCAGGGATTTCTGGGAGCCATACTTCCAGCCACTAGTGCCATATCTGGCATAGAGTAGGCCCTCAATAAATACAGATTATTCAATGAATAGAGAAGAATGGAATGTCTACCGACACCTATATAATACTGCCAGAAAAGCACACATAAAGAGACTCATAGTTGTTAAAATTTATATTATTAAACATGAATGAAACTGAATGAAGTAAGCACTGAATTAAATAAATTAAAAATAAAATAGTCCTAAAAGAAAAAAGAATTACTTAATAAAATAAAAATAGAAAGCAAAAAATTAGAAAATAGACTAGGAATTGAAGTAACAAATCCAAGAGCTATTTCTCTGGGGAAAAATAATGATAAAATAGGTAAATCATTGGCTTGTTTACTCCTGAATGAAAGGGATAAAATGGCAAATATAATGCAAAAAATTAGAAATGAAAATGAAGGAAATGAGAACAGATAGAGGGGAATTTTTTTTAATTATAAGAAAAAAATTACTCAATATTAGGCAAGCCTATTTGAAAACATAGAATTTCTTTGACCTCCAAACTTCAAATTTGGTTTGACGTTCCTTCAACCCCTTCCTAATCACTGGCTCCACGTGGCTTCATTCTTCACTGTGGTCCATAGCCCCCCATCTCTGCAATATGGGCCTCTCTTGAGGGAGAGTGGGAGGGTGGCTGCCTTTGGTTAGGTGATACATGACTGTGGGTGTCAGTATAGCAAAGAGGGTAAGAGCTCAGGCTCTTGAGTCTCAGACCAACCAAGCCCTGCCACTTACTTAGTTACATCTCCAAATCTTGGCATCCTCATTTCTAAATGGAAAAATAGGATCTGTCTCACAGGGGTGGATAAGTGAGGAATGCAAGTAAAGTGTTGTTCACATAACTGTTGATTAAATGTTGGTTGACGTAAGTTGCAAGGGGGCTCTGAGTTTGGTTGACAAGGGCAGCCTGTGAACTCTGGGGAGGTCTGACCATTGAACCACCAAAGGGAGGTGTTGTGAAGCCTGATTCACCAAACTTTCCTGGCCTTCTGACTATTCCATCAGCATTGGCTAGACTGCCACTGACAACACATTCTGGAGGTATTTAAGAGACATGGGCCTTGGTTTTAGTTACAGGAGACCTCATCAACCATGGCCTCTGCTCCCTGGGAAATGTGACCTCCACAATTTACAGACTACATTTACAAAGATGCTGTCTGGTGCAAGCAACACCACCAGCTTTTTCTCTTGAATGGACAGCAAGAAACCCTCCCAAGAAACGCCTCCCAAGAAAAGCCTCCCAAGCTTCCTTAATGTTTACCCTCTGGCCAACTCAGCTCACCAGCCCACACAAACCTGGAGGAGGCACTTAGCATCCCTCAGAGCTGCACAATGTTCATTTGTGCACTGGCAGGGTGCTGTGCAGAAACTGGAAAGGATGCCAACCAAGGCTTTTAGAGACTGTTTCCAATCGCATCCAAGGAGAAACCAGCAGTGTAAATAGGCATGCCCTAAGGCAGGCTCACAGACCCCCTGAGTCCTCCAGAGCCTGAGCAGAAGAAAAGTACAAGGAAGATGCTTTCTCCAACCCAGTTTACTACCATGAGGTTCCAAAGTGCACACTTGCTATCTCTTGAACGTGACATGCAGGTTCTCCGGAGGTTGGTGTCATGTTAAAAATCAGAATTTAAATAAATGAAAAAGAGAAAACAAAACAGTTGCCCCAGTCCTAATCCTTCCTGGAATCCTTACCAAGGAGCCTGGGCATCAGCAAATTAAGAACTTTAGCCTGTGCCAGGTCAAAGGAACCTCAGAAAGCACCTCCACCACATCCCTCATTTTATAACAGGGAGGATGGAGCCAGAGAAGAGTCCTATCCAGGGTGTTCATCAAGTTAGGGGCAGGACCAGGATGAGAAGCCAGCTGTCCCAGCCCTAGTGCTTCTCCACTGCACCACACCACAGGCCTGCACTGATATAGCTCAAAAGCAGCAAATTGTGAATTCAAACGATCTGAACCACTTGGGAACTTGTGGGTACCAGATGTTTTGCTCTCATCCAAATGTTGTTCAACTTGTTAGAGGAAGGTCTCAGGAGCTCTTGTAATTAAGTGCCTTTGAGGTGAAATAGCAATGTGAATTGGGTGAATCCGATGGTCTGGGAGTTTCAGGCAGCTGTGTACATCAGGGTGTCAGGGAGTTCATGGGTTGTCTCCAACTGTTTCTCACTCCCCTTCTGCTGCCATCCTGGTGCCAGCCACTGTCACCTCTAGCCTCAGTTTCTTACCATAATACCTCCCCCAGACTGGTCCCCCTGCTTCCTGGGGCCCTCCTACAGTTGATTCCGAGCACTGTGATCAGAGTGGTCCTCTTCCAGCATGAGTCAGCTTATGTCACTCCTCTGCCCAAAGTGTCCCTGGAGAAAAGAGCACTCTTTTCTGGTCATGCATATCCTGATGGTAGACTTCTTCCTTGCTAGGAACTTCAGAATCCAACTCACTCCCTTTTATGTTGTCATTTATATAGAAACGTCAGATGTCTTCTGAGCCTGAGCTGGCAGTCATCTCCTTCACCTTCCCTCCTGCTTATTCCCTGATGTCTAAGCAGCCCAAGAAGAGACCTGAGCAGAGGGCAAGAATCCTGGGCTCCTGCCTTTGTGACCATATTTAATAACACAACACTTGGAGCCCAGGGCACCTACAGAATGGGGAAGAATTCTTCAGATGTCACAAAACCTACAGGTTATCCTCTTCTGCCTAAAACTCCAGGATAACTTCTAAAAGCTGCACTCCCATAGTGCAGAGAATCAAAAGGAGAGAGGCAGGATCACACTCAGGCCAGGTCCAGCTGATCAAGAGTGAAAGGAAGATATGGTTGGGCAGAGACAGTGCTGTGTCTTAATCAACAGGCATTTTCCAGAAGGAGATTCCCTAAAGAAGAAAGCTATACTTGAAATTCCAACACTGCATGCATCTGTGCAGCAGAACAATCCAGAAAAGGGGTTTCCACAGCTACAACTAGAAAATTGAAGCTGGACATAAATTGAGCATTTGAAGGGAGGAAGACTGAGAGTTATCTTCAGTTAACAGCCATGTCTGCTACAACAAGGCAACAAATCCAGCCAATCTGGTAGAAGATGTGGAACAGGAAGAGAACTTCATAAGATGGAAGCAGATGGAGGTTACACACAGCAGAGATACGTTGCTTTACCCACAATTGGCTAAAGGTTCCACCAATTCCATAATGCAGAGGGATTCATGCTAAAATATGAACCGCCTTAAGCTTCAATAGAACCTTAATGCATCACATTCTTTGACTTTAGAGTTATATAATATACTCATTTGAAATGCTTGATGCAGTGAAGATTCCTGGGCCTGTCCAGACCAACCGAATCAGAATGTCTACTGCAGTCTGTCCTGTTAACAAACAAACCACGTGTTTCTGAGGCAGCTGGCCTTCACGTGGGCTGTCAACAGACTTCACCTTGAGAACCTCTGCTTTTGTGCATGTCAACCAATATATAAATAATGTGGCCCTGTGTATGCATATATGCGCTCACATGAATAATTGCTTTGAGGAAAGAATCACTGAATAAACCGTTTTCAGTGATTACCTTTGGGGAGATGGGAAGAAGGGAAAACAAGGAAATGGCAGCACTTTGCTTCGGTGATTTCTGTTTAGTTTGGCTTTTCTAACCTTATTTATATATTAGTCATATGGGGGCAGCAGTGGTTATGTGGGCAGGGAGTTTAGGGCCCATTGTTTGGTTTCCTCTTTATGATTTAAAAATGGGTAATGAATTTTAGATTTAATATTTATTCACTCAAAAAAATACTTACTGAGTGCCTACCATATGCCAGGCATTGCTCTGGGCACTTGAGATATAGTATTTGCAGGATAAATATACAATTGGACCTAAACTGTCTGCTTTGTAAATTAAATATAATTCAACCATTGCACATAATCAGTCATCAATGTTTTTATTTTCTTCACAGAGTCCCAAGTTGAAAAAAATTTCCCCAGGTGGGTGGGCTGAGCCATCAGGATGGAACCAGGCCAGTTGACAGGTGTAATCATGACCTGGGAGCCAGGTGAGAGACGCCTTCTCCCACCTTGCATTAAAAAACAAGGTGTGGAAAGGGCTTTATTCTTTCCTGCTGTGCTGCATATTATTCAGACAGTAGAACAGAGCCTGGAGAATTGGCATCATAGACTTTTGCCTTTGGAATATACTGAACAAGATAAAAAGAGGGTAAAAAGTGAAATTGAGATGGGATATTAAGCAACTAGCTTGAGATGCAAGAGTCTAAATTTTTCTTCCCTTTTCTCTCCAGGTTAGGCATTGCTCATTTTATTTTCTTTAGACAGAGGAACCAATGATGGAAGGTGAGGGGGGGAAAGTTCCTATTTGCAAGAGACCCCCTTTTCCCAACAGCACATCCACATTCAAAACCATGCATCAAATTCACCTAAACAAATAGATTTTGTAACATGTACTTTGAATTAAAAGAAATAACTTACAGAGTCTTCTTACATAATGCTATCCACAAAGTTTGCAGAAATAGACATGTTTTTAAGTTGAAATATAAATTATGAGTTAACAGTGCACCCAGATATCATCTTTGTTACTATTACTAATGATACCAATAATTAACGTCTGAGCACTTACCATGTGCAAAGTGCTGTAATAAGTACATATGTATTATTTGACACTCAGAACCTTATAAGATAAATATTATCATCCTCATCTTTTAAAGGAGGAAACTGGAACACAAAGAAGTTAAGTAATAGGTCCAAGACCACACAGGATACTCACCATCAACCCAATTGCTTGTCTCCAAAATCTGCAGCCTTACTCATTCACTCTCTGTGCCTAACATCCTCTGTAGTAATGAATCCAACCCACCCATTAACGTGCGTCCCAGGATACAAAAGATGGCTAGTTGAACAGATAAGACTTCAAGAAAACTTTTACAAGATAAAGCCACTCTGTGGAGACAGTAACCATCATTAGGTTTCATGAGAAGAATCCAGCTGTTAATCACCTACCAGCCAGGCTTGGTGCGTCTAAACTGTTTTCTGCAGCACAAATGACTACCACTTTTTCTATCTCACATGGTCAGTTTCTCTCTCTCTCTTTCCCCTCCTTCCCCATCCTCTCTTTCTACTCCATCCTCTTCATTTTTCTTATATTCAAAGACTAAAGAATGTAAGCCAGCAAAAAGTTGTAACAGAACTTAAATTGTAGATTTATCTTTTTCAAGTCAAACATCCCACCTGCACTCCCTTTTGCCTTAGACATTTATACCTGTTCTTTTAATTTAATTCAGCACTTCCCAAACTTTTTTTTTAGAGTTGCTGAGGCTGGAGTGCAGTGGGCTGATCATAGCTCACTGTAACCTCGAACTCCTGGGCTCAAGCGATCATCTAGGCTCAGCCTTCCGGGTAGCTGGGGTTACAGGTGCACACCACACCTGACTAACTTTTTATAGAGATGGGGTCTCCCTACATTGCTCAGGCTGATCTTAAAATCCTTACCTCAAGTAATTCTCCCTCCTCAACCTCACAAAGTGCTGGGATTACAGGTGTGAATCACCGTCCCCTGCCCCCAAATGTCTTTTATGGACTACTGTTCCAGTGATGTGAATAGATATATCCTGGGGTGACCCAAGGTCAAATAAGTTTGAGAAATAAGAGATGCCATCACCTCCTCTTAGAACTTCACTACATACATTAGCATAATAAGACTCTGGGAAGCCCTGCAGTAAAGAAACCTGTTTAAATTAGCTTAAGACAATATTTCATTTAAAAATAAGTATTTTGAGTGCCTACTAAGTAAGTGCCAGGTCCTGTTTCAGATGTTGGAGATACAGTGGCAAACAAGACAAAGTCCCTCTTTTCATGGAGCTTCTGTTATAGCAAATGTAACTTGGTGCACTAAACATTTTCTGTGACATTAATATCTTGGAAAATGTGTCATCAGTTCTGGAAATTCCTTTCTACAGACATGTAGTATTTATATAATTTGAGTTTTATTCTCATCTACTTACGCTCATATAGGAAGGCACATCCATGGAACCAAGAAATAGCCTTGGTCCTGGATTTATCTGGAAGATTTTTTTCTGTATGCATAGATAAGTAATATGTTTCACAAAATGCAGAGTTTACAAAGAGAAAACGTTATCTAATAAGACTTCAGGAAGAAAAATCTTCCTGTTAAGGTCTAAAATCACATTGTTGCCTTGCTTTGTTTGTCTCTCCTTATAACATCTCCACCACATGTTATAGGGGCAACTTACGTAAGCCTTTTTTTCCTAAAGGTACTTCTTGGAAAAAGACATCACGTTGAGTTCTTGCACCGTGATTCCTGAAGGTTTCATGAGGTTGACAACATTTCATAGGAAACTCTGGATCACACTGGCCTCCGTCTTTCTCTCTGTTGTCCTTCATCTGGAAAGGTCTCCAGGTTGAGTAATGGGGAAACACTTTCCTCTCTGCCCCTTTGTTATGACTGGTGAGAGGAGGAAAATGTGGGACTTTGAGCAGGAGAAGGTGAGTGTGCAGTGAACTGTCTTTGGCAGGTAGGAATGAAAGAGGGTCACTGTCTACAAGGAGACTGGCTGTAAAGGATTATCCACTAAGATTACAGGGGCAGCAAACACCCTTTTCACCCCTATCTGAGAGTAACATCTGTGCGACTGCCACAGCCCTTGGCTAGGATCCCGTATTTACTCTCCAATGAGGGGCAAATGGGGCTTTTTCACCATTGCTCTTGCTTTTATAAAAGATCCTTCAAGATCTCCTTTAGGAGAGGGATAAAGTGAACCTTAACCGGGGCAGCACAGTGGAAACAGAAGTGTCAGAATAGAGGCAGATGGTACTTTAGAAATATAATTACAGGGCTTCTCTGCTAAAGGAGGCCCCTGTGTTCGTGGCAATCATTCAGTTTGGAACTCCCTGATACCCAAGTCTCAAACTTGAGGTCAAGAGGATGCCTTTTATATTGCAACCCCCCGAGTTCCCAATGCCTACGTTAATCGGATTCATCCTGTCTTAGTGGCTTCCCAGCCGAATTGCCATGACCCACATAGCACTCACTCTTACTTGACCAGCCAATCGGTAGCCTCCTCCAAAGTTTTATTAGACTCCTAAAAGAAAAACTACACCAGAAAGAACACAGGACATGAGGTGACAGCCAAGTTTTATGTTCATTAATTTAGTCAGTCATTCAAAAACATATGCAGCACCTGTGGGTGTCAGATACTCTTGCAGGTGCTGGGAATGGAGTGGTGACTAAGGCAGGGGGACTCCTCTCTCACGATGTTTACACTGACGGAGGGCAGACGTTAAACAAATGAACAAACCAGACAACTTCAGAGGGTGAGAAACGATGCCAAGACAATGGAACAAGGAAAAGTGAAACAGAGTAAGTAGGTGAGCAGCCTCTGCTTCTGAAAGGAGGGTGGGTGTGCAGGGAGCGCGGCCAGCAGGTGCAAGGGGTCCGAGATGAAAACAGGCCTGGCACGTTTAAAGACCAGAAAGGACCGTGAGCCGGAGCATAAATGAGGCTGGCTCAAGGGGAAGCAGGAGGTGGCAGGGGCCCCATCCTTCAGGGCCTTGTTAAGGCCATGATGAGGCTCCATTTGGATTTGATTCTGAGTACAGTGGGATGTCACTGGAAGATTTTTAAGGGAGGATATGATGACATCTGTTTTATGTTTTAAAAGACCACGCTGGTTGCTCTGAGAAGAGGGGACAGTAGTACTGCAAGAGTGGCAATATAGGAAAAGTTAGAAGGCCAGTTTTTTTAATTCTCCTATGATTCTGTGACAAGATGAAGGTTGCTCTGCAAGTGAAGTTAATTTGTCAATAAAACTATACTGATAAAACTTTTAAAACATATGCATTCACACACACACAGACAAACATAACACAACTCTCATGGTATATCCATAAAGAGAAAAAAAAATCTGTTTTCTCCAAAGTGTGTTTTCTCATGTATTGGTGGAGCTGATAAAAGGCATCATTAACTACCTTTTCCCCTTGGATCTTAAATGAACACTTTACTGGTAATTGCTTAGGTCCCTTCACAACAGGAAGAGGATTACCCAGCATGACATCCATTGCTGTCAGGAACACACAGAAATGGCTGATATTGAAGTGACAAATGGGGTGAAAATCGCTCCCACCACTGCCCACCCCCTGAGGGGTGGCTGGGCCACCCCAGCTGTGAGGGCAAAGGCAGACTTGGGAACACACTGTGGCCACTATGAGACCTGCAAGAAGTCTAAGGCCACTGTAGAGAGGCCAGAGCCTTGCCCCTTCCAGATTTCACTGATTGTCCCTGGTATTAGGCATTGCCACTGTCCTTTACTTCAGGCACAATTGGAAAAACAGAGGCTATGAGAATAGACATGCAATTATTTCTTCCAAGAACTCAGGGGAACCCCAGACTAGGGTAACCAAGTCTTGCCCAGCATAGGTCATTTGGAAACCTGCTTTAAATAATAAATAGCATGTTTCATGAATTCAGTGAGTTGATTCCATTATTTCCTTCCTCTTTTTCAGATAAGAATTTGAGTGGCTTCCAGTATTTTGTTTAAATGGGGAAAAAATGGTGTTTCAAAAACCATGGGAATGGATCATCTTAAGAGGTGATAAGAGACAATTACAGCCGTAAAGCACGTAGGAGACCTGAGCAGAGAACCAGAGATGGCAGAAAGTTTGATGCTCCAACAAAAGCTTCCCAACTGCCGCAGATCCACATGGAACTCCTGTGAACTGGAGCTGCTCCCCATTACCATTCACTGGAGGCTCGCTGGGGATGCCGTGCTGCACTGAGCAGTTTTTTTTATAGAGTATCTAACGTAAACTTCACAGAACTCCTACTAGGTCAGACAAGCGATTACACAGAGTGATTGGACTCCAGATACAGACATTTGAATCCCATCTGCCCTGCTCTATAGATTTATCCTCTCCCTATCTCAGCTTCCTCTCCATAAAAAGGGAATAATAATATGACTAATTCAGAAATTTGTTATGACAATTCAATGGGTGAGTTCACGTGAAATATTATACTTCAGAAGGCCCCTGACACATGGTAAGTGCTCAATAAATGCTATAATTATTATTGTCTGTTTTATAGACTTTTAAAAAGTGGGGCTAATAGAGAACATTTTAAACCACACAGTATGTGGCAGAGTCGCATCTGAGCATTACCCAGCCCACGTAATGCCAAAGTCTATGTTATCAACCACCTGCTAGTCCAGCTCCCTCTGGGGAGACTCCAATGTCATTTTTGCTCTGGGTCCCACGAGTTGTCAATCTGCAGCACACGGGCTCTCTGCAACCAGCAAGGAGGGACCTGGGTGGATCCCAGGGCATCAGGGCTGCCCTCCTCATCTGGCACAGCTGCCTTCAGTTCCTTTCCAGCTCTTCTTTCCCTCACATCCATGAGCTCTCATGGTAGCTTCATCGGGATCCCCTGCCTTACGTCAATGGACTCCGTATTTTTATGACTCCACGCCTTACTCTCAGGGGATTCCCTCTGCCTGGAATTCCCTGCCCATTTTTCCACCTGAAAAACTACCATTTCTTCCACTCTCTCTCCCAAACTGCATCCGTGCCAAACCGCTCTACACTGAATAGAACTAGTCACTCCCCGAGCAGGGGCAGATTGACAAAGGGAAGAGAGCTCCTGGAGATCAGCAAGACCAGGGTTCAAGCCCCATTTCTGACACTTCCCTGCTTAGTACTAAGAAAATTGCCTCACCTCTCATAGACTCAGTTTTAGCATCTATAGAATGGGGTTGGCATCTTCCTTGCTAGATTTTGTGGAGATTAATTAATATAATACACATAAAACTACCTGGCATATGGTACATTCTCAAGAACAATAGATATTATGATCATATTTTCCATAGACTTTTGCCAATATATCTATTAGAGTCTTAACATGTAGTTCAATTACATGTTTTCACACTTGTTTCATGCACTAGACCATGAAATTCTCAAGGTCAGGATGACATCTCCAGGACATAGCACAATGCCTGGCATAGACACTCCACACATGTTGATTGAATTGATTTAAACCATCAGCCTGTTCATTCATTCCTCCAAAGGACAGCCATTCAGGACCAAAGGGGAGATAATGGTTTCAGTGGGATTTGTGTCCCTACAAAGAATTAGAATAAAGAATCCCCTACCTCAGTGGCTTTCAAACTTTAGTGGGCATAGAATCATCTGGAGGGCTTGTTAAAACAAGGATTGCTGGGCCCCATCCCTAGAGTTTCTGATTCGGTAGGTCTGAAATGGGCTTGATAATTTGCATTTCTGGTAAGTGTCCAGGGGATGCGGATGCTGGGGGTGCAGGGACCACACTGCGTGAACCACTGCCCCGCTGTCATGCCTGGTGCCATCCTTAGGCATCATTTGATAAAAATGATTCAATTCCGCTCAATAGAACAAAGCTCCATTGAGAACCTAAAGGGTGTAGACAGCATACAAAGAGCAGCCTCCCAGGCTTTACTAATTCAGTAAAAAGAACAAAGTAATACACAAATAAGGTTAGCACCATAATTTCAAAAGGCCTCGCTTGAAATAAAAAAAATCGCCATTAGAACACTACCATGTTAATAACTGCTGCAGGCAATATCCACTGATAAATGCTAAAATTAGTAAGAAACATTAAAGAAAAATAGGATATTTGCATGGTCTCAATGTTTCTCCTCCAAATATTTATTTGTTACTGGGGTGATTTTAACATTTGTCCACAAACTGTTTGATACTCCCCACTCTAGGAGATGGAGGTTAATTCCTCTCCCACTGAGGGTGGGCTGGACTTAGTGACTCACTTCTAACAAATGGACTATGAAAAGGAAACTATAATAACTCCATAATGGAGAAACCTGGAACAGACCACCCTAATCATATGATGAAGGTCAAAAGAGTCAGTGATAAGTCACGTTGAGCTGCACCTCCTGATGTGATATGATGAGGGCTATTCACCTCTGCAGTATCCTTTCCAAAAAATTCGTAACCTCAGTCTGATCAAGAGAAAACATCAGACCAACCCAAGCTGAGAAACATTCTACAAAATAATTGACCAAGATCTTCAAAAGTTTCAAGGTCCAAGACAAAAAGACCAAGAAAATGTCACAGAGTAGTGGCTATAGGAAGATATGACAACTGAATGTAATGTGATATCCTGGATTGGATTCTGGAACAGAAAATATTAGTAGAAAAATTGGTAAAATCCAAATAATGTCTGTAGTTTAGTTCATACTACTGTTCCAATGTTAATTTCTTAGTTTTGATAAATGTAACAAGGTTATGTAAGATGTTAACATTAGAGAAGACTGGCTACCTAATTTGGAGAGCCTAGCATAAAATGAAAATGTGGAGCAACTTGTTCAAACACTATTAAGATTTCGGGATGGCAACAGCAGAGAATACAACCAAGCATGGGGCCCTTCGGAGCATGAGGCCCAGTGAGACCACACAGGGGACAAAGCCATCAAGTCAGCCCCGCACTGGGGGAAGTTGGATGAAGGGTATCCTCAGGAGCTCAGCTGCCTAGGAGAGAGTGCTGGGCTGTCAGGTGTCAGAGTAGCCTATTAAAGCCACACACCAAAAATGAAAGAGTTAAGCCTTTTATCGTTTACAGTGATGATATAAGCACGAGGCTAAACCTGGAGAAAACAGTGACTCCGTCCCCCCATCGGGACTGGGAGAAGAGTCAAATGGAATAGCACAGATGTGGGGTCATCCCACTCCTGAGGGAGCCCCTAACAAAAGGCTGTGGCAGTTGCATGGGCTTTGGGGTCAAGGCGTAGGAGTACAAAAGGACTGAATCAGAGTGAAGAAAAACATCTGCAACTCTCCCCCTGCACACATCCCGCCCCATAAAGAGGTTTTATGGAGTTGCCTAAGGAGGATCTTGGCCAAAGGCCTCAGATAAAGAGACCTAGGAATGAAGGTGCCTGGGCCAGGAATGAAAATATGTGAAAGCTCACGACTGGCCAGGGGGCCTGAGACCTAGACTGAAGCTGCCTTCGGAGGCTGGGATGTCTGTGCGACAAGTCTGCTGGGGGCAGCGTTCCCGTGAGGCCTGCCGGGTAAAACCTTCGTAACTGCCTGCAGTCGGGCCCGGCGCCTACACGCAGGTTTTGAACCAAGAACTGGACTCCTCAGGACACGAGAACTCTTTGCACTACTTTTGCAACTCTTCTATGAATCTGAAGTTATTTCCAAATAAAAAGTTTAAAAATAAGAAAACTAAGAAAAACACCCCTCTCTCATCCTACTGTTCTTCATCCCAGACCTACAAATGGTGCTGTTTGTAACTGAGCCTCATAAACTAGTTTCTAAAAATGAATTTCTTTGTTCCTCTT
The DNA here is from genome assembly GCA_028533085.1 of Varecia variegata. Classification (NCBI taxonomy): domain Eukaryota; kingdom Metazoa; phylum Chordata; class Mammalia; order Primates; family Lemuridae; genus Varecia; species Varecia variegata. The sequence goes on along the minus strand of CM052438.1, from coordinate 147,428,453 downwards.
TCCACAGGTCTCAGACATGAATCGCTAGGGCTGCACCAGGGGCCTTAGAAGACGTGGAACAGCCTCCTACCTTCCCCATCCTCCTCTCCCTACAAGCACACTCCTTTCCAAACACAAACAATCAACTTGTGCAAATAGATGCCTAGGGGTGGCCACTTGTCATTTCCTCAGAGGTGCCAGGCCTAGTGAGGCCCGCCTGAAATGCCCCCACCGAGTGTTCGCTGGGCTGCTCTTGCTTCTCTTCACTTAGGCTTCTCCATCTGTGATATAGCCCCTAAGTTCCCCTGAGGGCCTCAAGGTAGGGAATTCACAAACACTCAAGTTCAACATGGTCCAGAAAGGTATTTACCCCATTACTACCCACGGAAAACTTCTCTTCTCCTAACAGCTGATTTTAATGATAATTTCCTAAGCCCCAGATTAGAACCTCAGCGGCACTTTCTCACACCATTCAGTCAGTTATTCAGCAGATTCCACCTCATCAGTGTCTCCCATCCGCTGAAGCCCTACGTCCATTCCCATGCCCCTGTTTTTAATATCTCTTTCCTGGCCTATTGCAATAGCTTTGTTGTTCATTCTTTGGTCACGTCTTAATGCTGCACCTTTTATATGCATACCCTTCTTGCCTCTGAGTCTATGTGCAGACTGTTCCCATACCTGTAATTCTTCTCCCTCTCTCCCCACTAGCTCTCAAATGAGATCATTCTCGTTCATCCTGTATACATTTGTTGAACCATCACTTCCTTCCCTGCTCCTTTCCAGGTGAGGATTAGGTGACGCTGACAGCTCCTAGGCTTCCCCTAATGCTGTATTGTAGCTACCTGGTTTGTTTGTCTCTTACTTTAGACTTGAAGCTCTATGACAGCAGAGGCTATGCCGTGATTGTAGCCTAAGTAACCAGCATAGAATGTGGTAATTAAAACTTATTGAGTGAAAGAATGAATGAAGAAATGAATAAAGGAATGAATGATAGGCACTGTCCTAGGATTTAGGATTATAAAAAAGAATAAAACTTAGTGCCTGTTTTCAAAGAATTCACACTCAAGTGGGAAAACAAAAATACAGCAATTTTAATAACAGCTTGTATGGAGTGCTTACTCTATGACAGGAAATAAGCAAATTACATGGATTAACTCATTTGATTCGAGAAGGTAGGTACTATTATTATCTCCATTTTACATGGAGAAACTGAAACAAAAAGAGGTTAAGTAAATTGCCAAAGGTTATGCAGCTAAAAAGTGGCAGACCTTGGATTCATATTAGCTACAAAGCAGGAAATAACATGAATGTCCACCAATAGGAACATAGATGAACAAATTGGGGTGCATTCATACAACAGAATAGTACTAAGCAACATAAAGCAATAAATTACTGATACAACAGCTTAGATGGAACTTTAGGTAGAAAGCAAGTGCAATATATAGTGTAGGAAGGCAGATCAGTGTTCGCCTGGGGCTAGGGAACAGGATGGGTGGGTGTTAACTTCAAAGGGGAACAAGGGAACTTTTCAGGGTGATGGCAATATTCTATATATAGTGTGCCCATTCTCACCACTTCTATTCACATTGTATTGGAAGGCCTTGTCAGAGCAATTAGGCAAGAGAAAGAAATAAAAGGCATCCAAACAGAAAAGGAAGAATTTAAATTGTCACTGTTTGCTGATGACACAATCATACATAACAAACCCTAAAGATTCTACAAAAAAACTGTTAGAACTGATAAACGAATTCAGTAAAGTTGCAGAATATAAAATCAAGACACAAAAGTCAGTAGTGTTTCTTTACACTAATAATGAACTTAGCAAAAAACAAATCAAGAGAACAATTCCATTTACAATAGCTACAAAAAGGTTACTTAGGAATAAATTTTTTCACCTCCTTTCACCAAGGAAGTAAAGGAAAGACCTGTACGCTAAAAACTATAAAACATCAGTGAAAGAAATTGAAGAAGACACAAATAAATGGAAAATATCTGTGTTCATGGATTAGAAGAATTAATATTGCTAAAGTCTCCATAAAACCCAAAGTGATCTACAGCATCAATGCAATCCCTATCAAAATTCCAATGTTATTTTTCATAGATAAAGAAAAAATAATCCTAAAATTCATTTGGAATTACAAAAAAACCCAAATAGCCAAGGCAAATTATACAAAAAGAACAAAGCTGCAGGCATCACACTACCTGATTTCAAACTTTGCTACAAAATTATAATAATTAAAACAGCATGATACCAGCATAAAATTAGATACATCTACCAATGGAACAGAATAGAGAGCCCAGAAATGAGCCCATACATCTACCATCAATTGATTTTCAACAAAGGTTCCAAGGATATACAATGGGAAAAGGACAGTTTCTTCAATAAGTTGTGTTGGGAAAACTGGATATCCATATGCAGAAGAATAAAAGTAGACCCTTATCTCACACCATACACAAAAAATCAACTCAAATGGATTAGACACTTAAACATAAGACCTGAAACTATAAAACTACTAGAAAAAGACACAGGGGAGAAACTACATGACATTGGTCTGGGCAATTATTTTTTAGATTTGACCCTAAAAGCATAGGCAACAAAAGCAATAATAGACAAATGAGATTACATCAAAATAAAAACTTCTGCACAAAAAAGGAAGTAATTAACAGAATAAAGAGATAACCTACAGACTGGGAGAAAATATTTGTAAATGATATATCTCATAAGAGATTAATATCCAAAATATATAAGAAAGTCAAGCCACTCAATAAAAGAAAACAAATAATCTGATTAAGAAATGGGCAAAGCACTTGAATAGATATTTCTCAAAAGACATAAGAATGGCTAACAGATACATGAAAGAATACTCAACATCAGTAATCATTAGAGAGATGCAAATTAAAACCACAATGAGATATAACCTCACACCTATTAGGACAACCATTATCAAAAAGACAAAAGAGAACAAGTGCTTGTGAGGATGTAGGAAAAAAGTGAACACTTATTTCTGGGAATGTAAATTAATATAGCCATTATGGAAAACAGTACAGAGCTTCCTCAAAAAACTAAAAATAGAATTACCATATGATCCAGCAATCCCATATCTGGATATTTATCCCCCAAAATTGAAACCATTATGTGAAAGAGATGTTTGCCCTCTCATGTTCATTGCAGCACTCTTCACAATAGCCTAGATATGGTATCAACCTAACTGTCCATCAAGGGATGAACAGATAAAGAAAATGTGGTATATAAGGCAAAGCCTTAAATAAGGAAGAATTTCTGTAATTTGTCACAATACAGGTGGAATTAGAGAACATTATGCTAAGTGAAATAAGCCAAACACAGAAAGACAATTACCACATGTTCTCACTTAAATGTGGAATCTAAAACAGTTGAACTCACAGAAGCAGAGAATAGAATGGTGGGTACCCGAAGCTGGGGGGTGGGGAGAATGGGGAGATAATATAGTCGCAGGGCACAAAGCCTTTGTTAGATAGGAGGAATAAGTTTGATATTTTTAAATCAATTGCACAGTGTGGTGAATATAGCTAATAATTGAGTACTGTACATTTCAATATTGCTAAGAGAGTAAATTTCAAATGTTCTTATATAAAAAATGTTAAATATTTGAGGCGATGGTGATATCGTTAGTTAGCTTTATTTAATAATCCCACATTGTATTCAAAAATCATAACATCGCTTTGTACTCCATAAATATATACAACTATAATCTCTCAATATAAGAAGAAACATTCTATGTATAGATTACGGTGGTAGTTACATGGGTTTACATATTTGTCAAAAGTCACCATACTATTCCCTTAAACTGAATGAATTTTATTTGATATGAATCATAATATCTCCATAAAGTTTCTTTAAAATTTTTAAAGCAAAATTAAAAACACAGTCTAACTTCTGAGTCCCTGTTTTTAACCACTATGCTATCTAACAAAGGTGACGTATGCATATGTAGAGATTGTATTAAGTATTTAATATTACAAAATATAATATTTTGGTTTCTGTCAAGATGGCTGAATCGTTTTCTCTCCTTCCACTAAAATTACCACTGAAAAAACTGTCGAAGTAAAAGGAAAATACAGGTTCCAAGAATTAAAAACAATAACAGCAAAATGTGAGCCCCCCGGTAACAGTGCCTGGAACTAGCATGTGTCAGGGAGGCGGGCACCTACATGCAGAGATGGTACCAGCCGATGCGTGGGAGGGAAGCTTTGGAATTCTGCTCTCACCTCCCTCCCCACTGGCTTGGACAAACCACCCTCTGCCCATTCATAGCCCAACCAGACCAACACCAGGAGAGCAAGAAAGCCCTGCTGGGATTAAGAGCTGATGAAAACACAGTGGGTCTGTTCTGCTACCCTTGGGCTTTCACACCTCCACCCCACCTCCCCACAAACCCCCACAAACCCAGGGCCTTCCACTTCTCCCTACAGATTTAAAAGTGAAATTCTAACTGTGGGGCCTGTGGGGCCTTGGGATTTCTGTGTTGGGGTTCATCTGTTCCCCTCTCTCCTTAAACCTTCTGGGATAGACAACTGACCTTGATTTTTTTCCCCCAGTACACATTACCAGTGGTTGATTGACAGCCCAAGGGAAACACCACTTTGCAAACCAAAATAACTAGATTTAAAGATATAATTACGATAAAGGAAAATACAAACAGAACAATACCTATTCAGAACAAGCAGAATTATTGAAACGAATGATCCAAAAATGTAAAATAAGCATGCTAAATACATTTAAGGAGATATGGGGCAATATGAAGCAATGATAACATACTAATAAAAGGTACCAAGTAAAAATATTAAATATTAAAAAAGCCAAAGTAAACAACACAATGAATGGGATAAATAACAAGATGAATTTGAAGAAAAATAAATTAGTGAATTAGAAGTTCAGACTGAAGAAATGATAGAAAATAGAAAAGCTAAAAGATATTAAAGATAGAATGGAATGTGTAGAGTTATTATAAGAGTCCCAGAGAGATAGGTAGAAAAGTTCTGTGAGAGAGTGAAGAATAGAGTCCCTAACTCTGTCTGGGAAACCCAGACAAGGCTTGATAAAGATAAGTCTTGATCTGAGACATAAAGAATGGTAGGAGTTTGCCAGGTGGGCACGGAAAGGAAAAATATTCCAGGCAGAGAAAAACAAAACATGCAAATGCATGAAGGCGTAAATAAAGATAACAGCTGTAATCTGGGAACAGCATGGAGTCTGGTGCGTCTGGGGCAAAGGCTATTTGAAGGAGATAAATGAAGGCTAATGTTGAAAGGCAAGGAAGGGTCAGTCAGATCAGGAAGGGTCGTGGGAGATGTGTAGTATCATTTTGAATATGAGGCAACTAACTCAAATTCAGGCATGTGAAGTGAGCTGACCCAGGTCAGGGCATCTGAATGAAGAGCTCCTGCTTTTTCTTTGCTGCCTTCCTCATCATCCTATGCAAGGGTGGATCTGAGGTTACTTAGCTTGGAGGTCTTTGTGTTTGGAAAATCAGTTAACAAAAAAAGCAAATGAGGCTAGGGGTAGGTGAGCGATGAGTTCAGGATCAGGTGGGTTTTTTCTGAAGTACCAGGGTGTGAATTAGTAGTTGACAATTGTCAATTAGTCCATTAGTAGTAGACAATTAGTAGTTCAGGGTTAAAAGTAAGAAAATCAAGGCTAAAGATACATATGTGGAAATCATCAGTATATGAGGGTAGGTGCGTTCATGGGAGTGGATGGGTTTGCAACAGTAACAAACCACTCGCTGTTGGCAAACATTTCCTCATAGGAGATACCCTGATTTCCAGGTACCCAGAAAAAAAAGTCCTTTTATCCAGGAGATAGATATTATTACTTCTACCTTGTAGGTAAGGAACTAAATCTTAGAAAGGTTAAGTGACTCCCCCAAGGTCACATAGCCATAAAGGCGGAGAGCTGGGATTCAGAGGGAGAGTAGGTTGGCTCCAGAGCCTAGGAAATGGAAATGTAGTACAACTAAGTGCTGAGTGTCCCCAGCCTTCCTCCTCACTCTTGCTTTCTCAAAGCCCAGTACTCAGAGTGGACCAGGAGAGAAAGGTTCACATCCTCAGTCATAAGAAGCTTGAGAGTTGAAGTCAGCATTTGGTGGGGAAGAGCAAGCCCTGGGCTGCAAGTCTGAAGAACTGGGTCCCAGCCTGAGCTTTGCCACAACTTGCTGTATGACTGTGACCAAGTCACTTCTTCCCCTTTGTGGCCCCCATTCTCTCTGCATATGGAAGATGGAACCCCAGGTCTCCGTGCCTGCCGGAGGACTTCCCTTAGACCCCAAGCCCCAACTACCCGGGCTGGCAGCATCCACTTCTCTCCTCCCAATGACTTTCCTCCTCTCCACTTATATCAGCCATTCCAGCTCGGGCTTCCCAGCTGAGGGCCGGGTGTGGATTGTTTGAAAAGACATATGGCATCCCAGTGCAGCCGAGAGTCCAGTCTCGAGGGGAAACCATTGTTCATTCATCTGGACCGAGTGACATTCTTTATGCAAGAATAACTCTTGATTAAAGGGTGAGTTTTAATGGAAACTAATTAGGCAAACTCTTTAGCCTGGGCATAATGATCAAATGAGCTGTCACACCGTACCTGATACAATGATCTCACTCGCTACAAGATTTTATTCCTTAGCAATTACACTCCCACATGGCACTGCGTGCCGTTATTGCCTGGAGCACACATGTCAAATTAAAGAGCAACTTATGCACCTGATATTTAATTATTGCCTAGTACTACAGACACCCGGGGAATGTCAAAGTGAGCAGTCCTGCTTGGGAGAAATGAAAACTGAAATCTTCTTCTGCAAGAGAGCAAAAAAAAAAAAAAAATAGGGATAAAATATGTATAGGCTACTATAGTTTCTTATTCAGCCATCTTACAATTCGCAGTTACAAAACCTGCTCTCCCCAACCTTGAATAATTTACCATTTTTTTTTTCTTCGTCCAGAAAAGTCAGCAGAAGGAAAGTTGCAGGTAAAGGCACCAGGGCCCTATTGGTATTTGCTTACTTATGTGATTGATGTGGTCCTGAGCTGGTCAAAGTCGAGCTCTTCCTACAAGTTATTCTCTCCCTAACAGGCTCTGACAGGGAAGAGGGTACCTTGTATACCTTGACTGCCCAAAGGGAAATGTTTGCCCTCAAGGCTGAGCACTGAGGAAGCCCCATCTTGCACTTTAGTCACCCTTGGTAATAAATTTGAAAAGTTGACCCAAGTTCCTCCCCAGTGCATTTATCCAAAAGTTGGGAAGGTGAAAATCCATTGAGATCTAAGGATCAATCTCAAGTTTGCCTATGTATTAGAATAATCCAGAGAACTTTTCAAACATATTGATGTTCAGAATTCCATTCTGGACTAATTAAATTAAGATCTGGGGAAGGAGACTGGGCAATTTTTTTAAAGCTCCTCAGGTGACTCTAGTCTTTAAGTACGGTTGCAGACCACTGGTCTGGGTGGCAATCAGCCAGACATAAAGGGGTGCTTACAGTTATGGGAGCTGCTTTTTGTCTTCGAAACAACAGCCTCCCATGCCTCTGTGCCTTTGCACATGCTGTTCCCTCCTCTAGAATGCCCTTTCCTGTCCCCTCTTTCTGCCTGGAAAAATCCCATTTATCCTTCAACATCAAGTGCAAATGTCACTTTTCTTATGATGTCTCCCCAGATTTCCTGAGGAAGAGTTGCCTCAGTATTTACCAGGAGCCAAACACAAAGC
>CM052438.1:147358849-147420636 GCA_028533085.1 Varecia variegata | reverse complement strand
GTCAACCTGGAGAGGCAGGAGGTGGTGCCTCTAATGAAAGAGAGTGGATTTGGGGACTCTACCCTCCTTTCAGGGACTTGGATACTGGGCGAAGATTGACAGCTGTGCCACTGGCTGGCGGTGTAACCTTTGACAGGAAGCCTCAGTTTCTCTGTCAAGTGGAGTTACACAGGTCCCTACTTCATAGGGCAGTTGTGACATGTATATAAGAAAATATGTGCCAACAAGGCTTCTGGCATAGCATTGGTTTACAGAAAGCAGTCAGTACAGGAAATTTCTTCCACCATTCTTTTTTTCAGACATTCCTAACTAGGATCTAAACCAGTCAGATGACTCCTTTCCCCAACTCAGTAAGCAAAGGCTATTTAACCCCATGATTACTAGGTTAAACTTTGTGGTGTTTGTGTACATAAATACTGAAATAAAAACCCATAAGGGGCTAGGTACAATAGCTCACACCTGTACTCCCAGAGCTTTGAGAGGCTGAGCCAGGAGGATTACTTGAGGCCAGGAGTTTGAGACCAACATGGGCAACATAGCAAGACCCCAACTCTACAAAATTTTTTTAAAAATTACCTGGGCATGGTGGTGCACACCTGTAGTCCTAGATACTTGGGAGGCTAAGTGGGGAGTATCACTTCAGTCCAGGAGTTTGAGGCTGCAGTGAGCTATGGTTGTGCTACTGCACTCCAGCTTGGGTGACAGAGAGACACCGTGTCTCTAAAAATAAAAATAAAAATAAACAAAAAAAAACATAAGGGAAGAGCTGAAGTTTCATGCTCTCTGACCATTAACAAATACTGTTCCAAATAATAATTCATTTTCAATAAACATTATTTGGGTAACTGCTATGTTCTAGGTACAATGCACTAGGAAGGTTTAGAAGTGTGTCTGCATCTTGGCCTCCCCAGAAGGCAGATGCTGAGGCAGATAGTGGGAAGATGTTATTAAGGAGTGTATTTAGGATCCACACACTGTGAAAGAAAGATGTTATGGACAGAGTTGTGTCCCCCCGAAATTTATATGCTGAAGCCCTAACCCCCAAAGTGACTGTATTTGGAGACAGGACCTTTCAGGAGGTAACTAAGGTTAAATAAGGTCATAAGGATGGGGCCTTAATCCAATAGGACTGGTGTTCTCATAAGGGGAAAAGACACCAGAAATATCTCTCTCTCCACATGCACATGAGAGGAAAGACCATGTGAGGACACAGCAAGAAGGCTGCCATCTGCAAGCCAGGAAGAGAGCCCTCACCAGAAACCAATCCTGCTGGTTGGTTTCAACCAAACTTGATCTTGGACTTCTAGCCTCCAGAAAAGTGAGAATGAATTTCTGTTGTTTAAGCCACCCAGTCAGTGATATGCTGCTATGGCAGCCTGAGCTGACTAATACAAGAAATGAAGGAAGCAGGAAAGGCAGAGGCAGACACTGAGCTGTAATGCAGCCCTAATAAAGCCCTCAGTTGACCCCATGGGGAGCTCTGGAGCTGGGCTGGCCCTTCAGAGTCAGCTCCAGTGGGAGTGAGGGGCTGAGTCTTTATGCACCTGGTTTCCCAGACATTGGGAGCAGGCTGCCCCCTGAAAAGAGGCATAACCCTGGACGAGAAGCTTTCTCTAGCTGAGGCAGTCCCCAGGAAGGCTGACAACATTCAGTGCATCACAGTATCCACTCACAATGCAGCTCCCCACGGAGCTAGTGAGCAGTGCCCTTTCTCCAGCATCCACGTGTGCCAGAAGCTTCACTCATGTCATTGTATTGGATCTTGACAGTATTCCCATGAGACAATACCTATGTCACATAGAAGGCTAAATAACTTGTCTCAAGTCACAAAGCTGACAAATAACAAACCCAGAATTGAAAGAGAGGCCTCTCTTTCCCAAAGACCGGGTGCTTGCCTTTATATTATGCTGTCTCCCCATAAGAAACCTTCACCCTCTGCAAGAAGTACCCCTGTCCTCCTCTGGCAGTTAATTGTCCCCACGGCACCTTGTACATCTCCCTGCAAAGCCTACATCACTTTGCCTTATAACAATCATATTATATGATACTTATTTATCATTTACTATGCCCCAGGCACTGTTCTGGCCCTTTTCATATATTAATTCATTTAATCTTGCCAACAGTCCCCTGAGATATTATTGTCATCAGTCCCATTTTACTGATGAGGAGAATAAAACACAGAGCTGTTAAATAACTTTCCCAAAGACACCCTGCCAGGATTTGAACTCAGGAGGTCTGGTTCCAGATATAGTGGCCATGCCTGCCTCCTTCTGGTCTGCATATACTCAGAGAACATGGCTGAGTCTTATTTATCTTTTTCCACCCCATTGCCTTACCTGGAATTGACATATACTAAGTTCTTTCTAAGATTTTACTAAATAACTGAATGATGCCTTGCACATGAACGTTTCGAAAATAATTTGACTTGGTTTATATGGACAAATTTTAGAAGCAAAGACAGACAAAATCCATTTGCTCTGGTGAATTTTGATTCTTTTACTATCTAGATGTTGATATAATATCTTTTTTTTTAAGAGCCCACAATGCATGGTGGCAAACTCTCTTTTCATTTCCTGTCACTGTTATAAGAACAGACATTTATTCCATTTCTGATCGCCTTGCTGGTGGGATACAGGCTTCCCCAGGTCCTTGAGGATCTAATCCAGAAACATCCCAGGCATCATAGTATGGTGCTGTCTTTCCAAGGACACTGTAATTAATTCTATTATTAAAAGATCAAAATGGTCATGGCCACCACAACTCTTGGGGTGACATCTGAATTGAGACCTGAATAACAAGAAATAGTCAATCTTCCAAAATCTGGGAGGGAATAGTGGGTAGGAAGACCCTGAGGCAGGACTAAACCTACCAGTGTTTCCAGAGACAGAGAAAGGTCAGTGTGGTTGGGGCAGGTGGGGGTGGGGGCCAGAGAAGAATGGGAGAACAGTGAGACATAGATGCAGGTCTCAGAAGCAGGGGTAGGAACCAACCATCCAGGCCCCAACAGGCCATGACAAGAGGTTTGGATTTTATTTCTAGCATAATGGGGAATCATTGGAAAGCTTTAAGCAAGAGAGAAATGTGGTATGATTTAAGTGTTTAAAAGATCACTCCGGCTGCTAAGAATGACCTATAGGTAACAAAAACGGAAGCAGGAAGACTCCATTCACTGTCTACCAGACATCTGGGCGGCAGATCTCGCTCTTGTTTCCAACTGTAAAGTTCCTATTGAGCAATTCAGATTCCCTGGTTCCTTCCAGGGAACCCCCACCCCAGGTTCTCCCAGACGCAGCATGTCCTGTTGTTACCTGCTCCAGCTGCCCTCCCACCTGCCCAGTTTACTCTGCACAAGGTGGGATCAGATGTGTCTTCACGATCCCCAAAAGGGGATGAGTGGTTTGGCTCATCGTCACTTGTAAAACCCAAAGGTGTTGATTGCAAGATCCATGAAAGCAGAGCAAGAGTTAATACTGTTCATCAGGGTTTCTCTAAGGCCACACAGAGTGGGAGCTCCAAAGATACTGGTGGGGTGGAAGGATGGATATAGAGGTACTGAATGCTTATTGCCAGGCTGGGATGGAAGGAGCCTCTGCTGATGGAGGGATTGTAGGGAGAAGTTGCAAGAAAGCTGCAGCCTGGCAAACAGTGCCTTATCTTGAAGGCTCCATCCTGGCTGGAGTGAAGCTGCCCAGAGGCCCCTCCTTGGATCAGGTGGGACCTGCTAGGTTGCCAGACTGGTTCATTAGTGGCCTGACATCGCACATCTGCAACTGGGTAATTTCTATGTTAACTACTGCCTCCCAGCCATAATGAGTGCTCATAACTATGTTTTATATAAAGCCGATTATGCATTGGCACAGAGCTCATAAAGGGACACTGATTATGAGCTGTGCTGGGGAGTCTGAGGTGCACCATCCTGCTTACCTGGCACGGGCCCATATCCATGCCAGGTCAGTATGAATTGACAAGAATGGGTAAGTTGGGAAGGCAGGGAGCGGTGAGTGCAGGACTCCTGGTAGACCAGGAAGGGTTTCTGGCATTTGTCCGTCTCCTAAAGCATCCTGGTACCATCCTGTTAGAATTTAAGACAGACTTGGAGCTTGATGAGAACATTAGATCTAGGAGAAAGTCATTTTTTGAAGTCCTCTTTCATTTTCTTAAACTCTCTTTTACTCTTTCATATTTATATATAAATGTATACACATATATAATATTTTTTTCTTTTTTCTTTTATTTTTCTATTATTTATACCTACAGCTGTACGAAGAAGTACACATATATAATATTTCATTCTGCTTGTACTGAATTGTTTTTAAAGGAGGCCATCCCTCATGCCTGGGCTTGGCAACAGGACAATAAAGGATTTTAGAGGACTGGCATAAGGTCTGAATCTATAGACTTGGATTCGATTATCATACCCCCCACTCACTAGCTCTGTTACCTTGAACCATATAGTAATACGTCACCTTCCTGGGTGTCAGTTCCTTCATTCATAAAATGGGAGCACCATACCTCCTGTTTTGGGCAGGGTTGTTTTGAGGTTTAAAGCATAACAATAGCAGCATGCATTGAAACTTATTATAATACTTTCAGACACTTTCATGTGTTAATTCATTAAAACCCCTCAACAACCCTCTGTGCTGGGCACGAATGACATCTCTGGTTTTGAAATGTAGGAACCGAGAAGTTAGGAGGTCAGCTCCGGGTCTCAGGGCCAGTTAAGGAAGGAGCCAGAATTCAAGCCCGTGTCATCTGATTCCAGAGCTGAAGAACCCAGCCCAGTCCTTGAAGCAGAGTACACTCAAATAAATGGCAGTGCTCTTGTCATCATTTTATGGGCTGCGGGCCAGTTCCATGCACAAATCTGTTACCTTGGGTATTATTCAGGGTAGGAAACACTGAGGGCTTTGCAATTTCAGACCCAGTGCCTGGTGCCACTGAAGGCTTGAGCCCCGGCTACTGACGGGGTACATAGAGCTCCTCCCTCCCCGTAAGCAAGATGGAAGCAATGATGGCAGGAAAAGGACACAGTGGAAAACCGGAGATCTGGACTCTAGTCCCCTCTGGCACCAGACTACCATGGGACCCTGAGAAAGGTTCTGCCCAGGGGGTGGCAGGGCCAGTCTGGGCTGGCTCTGGGATCAAGATGTGAGGAGCGAAGGGCAAGGGGGAGAAGCCAGGATGCTCACACTGAGTGTGCCTTAGACTAAGCAAGGGGGCCTGGGCCCCACCTTGCCGGGGTTTTCTTCCTGGAGGTCACCCACCATGTTTGGGTGGTCCAGCTCCTTGTCCTGAGGTAGCCACAGGCTCAAACACTGAGGCCTCAGGAGACAGGGTCAGGGAGCCAGAGCTCCAGCCTAGCCCACCAAGAGCCTGTATTATACCCCACTAGAGCCCCCTGCTCGCCTCAGTTTATCCCTTGTGTATAATGAGGGGGCTGACTAAACAAATATTAATGCCTCTAACATCTTGAAAATTCCATGTCCTCAAGCCTCTCTTCATCCACAGCCATATACTAATATCCTTAGGGCAGAGCAATTTCATTTAGGAGTGAAACAAAGGCCCCCTTTCTCTGAGTTGTTAGCTCTCTCCACACACAGGCACACACACACTCACACACATGCTCGTACACCCTCATAATGCTTCTACAGCCCACCCCCACCCAGTCATGCACAAAGGCGCCCACACCTGGACTCTCCGCTGCCCCTCCCCTCCCCCCACCGCCTTCCAGCTCCCCTGCTGGGAAGCCGAGCGGCCTCGCCAGCCACCGTGAGTTACCTAACCTGAGGGGCTGGTGCCACCCAATGGTCAGGATCAGAAGTGCAGCCTTGGTTCCAAGACCCAAAAGGGATTGGAAAGGACCCAGGGTCATCTGGTCCATCCCTCCCACTCTAAGGGGGCTGTAGCCAAAGCTGCCCTAGACAGATGAGGCTGTCTGTGGTCTTTAAAACCTTTCAAACAAGAGTTTCCTTTCATGATGTCCCAGTTCTTTCCAAAGGTCAGGGGATTGCCATTGATACTCTGCACAGCCTTGGGCTAGAGCCTAAAAATATTGGGTACAAACAGTGTGCTCAGCACCATTCTAGAAGCTTAATCTGTAATATATCTTTAGTCCTCTCTCTTTGACGAGCATATACTATTGTCTTCATTTTAAAGAGCTATAACCAAGAAGGAATGGCACTAAGCTATGACCCCAGCTCTGTCTGACTCCAAAGCCCATGTTCTTTTCAAGCAGCTACTTGGCCACCCTGGACTTCAGTTTTGTCATTTGCACATGGTTGGTTTCAATCACTCAATCATTCATTCCTGCTGTGAGCATTGATTGAGCACCTATTATGAACTAGGATCTGGCTAGGGGCTGAGAATTCAGCGAGCACCCAGCTGTGGCCTTTGCCCTTAAGAAGCTCCCAGTCTTCTGGAATCAGTGACCACTCATGATCTCCCAGGTCCCTGACTCTATAACCTGAGTGGCTCTTCTTTACCAAGCTGGACAGAGGCCTTGAGGAGAGGCCAAGGGGAGAGGAGTGAACAGGCTCCAGCACAAAGTGCCAGGGCAGCCGGCCCCCAGCAGAGGAGGGCAGTCCGTGCCCTTACCCCGGCGTCCACTGGCCCACACCCTGCTAGTCCGGGACTGCCTCAAGCCTGCCCTGGGCCCAGACCCACTTGCGATGGAAGGGGACGGAACTGTGGTTGTTTGGCTTCAGAGCAGGTGCCCTTTGTGCCACAGCACAGGCTCCAGGAGTCCTCCAGCCAGGTCAGAGCCAGAAGCAGGGAAGCGTGTCAGGAGCTGGGAGATGAATGGATGGAACAGAGCTTTAATAATCATTGTGGTTCTCACTACAGCTCATTATTCTGGCTTTCACAGCCCCTATAACCTGATTCCAACTGTGTTCCTAGTCGTCTCTCTCCCTTTCCTCACAGGTTCACACTGCCCCAGACTCACTTCCTATGCCCCAGACACCCCACTGTTTACCAGTTTCTAACCTTTGCTTTCACCAATTATTGGAAAAAGGAAATAGAATAACAGAATCCTGGAATGTCAAAGCATTGGAAGAAATCATCTAGCCCAAACTTTGTGGATGAGGGAAAATAGGCCCAGAGAGGGATTAAGGATTTGTCAAAGATCACACAGCCAGACAATAGAGTATAACCAATAATATGATTGGGCCTAGAATTCAGGTAGTGCTTTCGAGTATGAGGACATTTTCCCACTTTTTCTCTTATTTTCCATCCAAATGCAATTAGAGACTGATGAGTTTACTTCAACTATGAAACATCTTACACTTCCTCTCCCCTCTGTGTCCTTCTCTTCACTGGGCAAAAGCATTTGAAGACTTTCCTATCATCTAATGGATACGTCAAGACCAGTTATAATATAATATTGTCTCAGTGGTTCTTTTATATACCACCCCAACCTCATATGCTACTAACCATGTAAACTCATAAATATATACAACCTGAACTCTAGGTATACCTGACAACTTGCCATTCCCTAAATTAAGCACACATGTCCTCATCTCCTGGACTTTCTTGTGTCATTCCCATATCCTCAGATTCTTTTCCTGCCAGGGCCAGTGTCTGAAAATCTTAATCATCCATCAAAGCCCAATTCATATGTTGTCTCCAATTCCCCTGATGAAATTGCTGTGCTCAGAGCATGTAGTCCTTCAGGCTTTGGTTAGCATGGCGTACCTCATTCTGCCCCTTTTAGCGTGACCTTGCAAGACCTTTATCCTGGGCATTGTAGTCAGTGATTGTGTGTTCATTTATCCCAACAGACTATTGGCCACAGATCTGACACACAAAGTAAGTGCTTATTCCGCATTTGTTGAGTGCATGTTCTTACTATACCATATGCTCTAATTGTCCCTGACGGTTCAGTTATATATTTTCAGTTCAGTAACTTAAGTAACCACTTAAGTTATTCCCTAGACCATTATAAACAGGAGAACAGGGGCTGGACACAGTGTCTCCAATGAGCCACAGCTTTAGGGCAGGAACAGAATGGGATTGCAGAGTTGAAAACAATGTATAAGCAAAAGATCTCTTAGGGAAGAACGAGGGCCCAGGGGAAAGAACTGGATCTCATGGGTAGAAGACCCAAGGAGTCAAATTTTGAATCAACATAAAGATCGTTTCCATGACTAGAGCTATACAGCAATGGAACAGCCTGCCTCAGGAGGTAGTGAGCCTTCTGGTCCTGCAGGGATCTGAATAGTGGCTACAGATGACCACTGGGGGCAAATATGAGGACATGATATATTGTATAGGATTCCACAACAATGGGAGTGAAGTTAAACCACATGACTTATAACGTTCACTCCAGCACTGAGAATCTATGCCTCCATCAAACTTCCCAGGAATGGCCCAAGCAAAATTACCAACAGCTACAGTTGACTTCTGTTGCCCATTTCTACCCTTCATTTCCATGCCCCATCCTACCCTGGCCTTCCAAGATCTCTGCCACCATAGAGCTGCTGGGAGTAGATGCTCCTGGTGTCCCTCTCCTATCCCCTCAGCCCACCCAGGATGTCACGTGTGTCTTGGTGGACGGTCCTCATATGCACCAACCTCCTAGAAGATCCGAGTGCGAGTGAGGCTCAGGTGCCCACAGCAGTAACCTACTCACTGTAACACAGGCCCCATTGGTTTTTCTCCCTTAGCCACTTCCCCATTGTCTCACTGCTTCCCAAGATTACTTTCCAAATAACCTACTTATACCCAAATCTTTGTCTCAGGGTCTGCATGGGGGGATCCGACCCCCACCCTTCATAGTAAAGGACAAAAACACAGACTTGGTGGTTATTCAGCACCGGATAGGGAACCCAATTTGACCTTGGGCAAGGTAATAAACCTCTCTGAACCCATTTCAACATGTAAAAGGAGGCTAATAAGACCTGTTTCCCAGACTCCATAGCCTTGCAACACAGCTGTCTATAACAAAGTCAATGATCTCAAGATCAGAACATCCTGGATTACCCAGGGAGGCCCTAAATCCAATGACAAATGTCCTTATGAGAGACAGAGAAGATGACCCAGAGGAGAAGGCCATATGAAGTTGGAGGCAGAAATTGGAGTGATGCAGGTACAATCCCAGGAAAGCCTGGAGCCACCAGAAGCTGGAAGAAGCAAGAAAAGATCCTCCCCTGGAGCATTTAGAGGGAGCACCCTGCTGACACTGTGGTTTTGAATTTCTGGTCTCCAGAACTGCGAGGCAATATGTTTCTGTTGTTTTAAACCACCAATTTGTGGTCATTTGTTAAGACATCCCTGGGAAACAAATACAAAGATATTATTGTCCTTGTTTTATAGATAACATAACCACGGCTTACAGAAAAGTGACCTCTCTAGAGCCGCTCAGTCAGAACATGGCAGAGCTGGGATTTGAACCCAGGTGCAATGTGTCTGCTGCTGTGCCATGACAGATGCTCAGACAGGGTTAATTCACTCACTCAGCCGAAACTTTCCCTTCCTGTTGCCCATTCTACTGCCTGATCATTACTAGGTGGTCAAGAGTTAATCAGGTAACTCTGTTTCTGCTAATCTATGATTACAGAAACAGCTGATGCATCACCTCTCCTGGAGTGGGCTTCCACCTGGGATAGTTATACACATCTAGAAGGTCCTTAAGAGTCGGCTTGTCTGGTATGTATTTCAGCTCCATGGCAGCTGGTGGGAAAGATAGATTGGGGCCTGTGCCTTGAGTTAATGTCAGCCTGAATTGAAGATGTGCCAGCATCATCAGGACAGATCCTTTAATTAACCTGCTAATCCTGTCACGGATTGGGTTCACTCTCGTTCTCCAGAAATGTGTTACGTGTCTCTTCTTTCACCACTTTGTCATTTGCTCTATTGCAGATTCAAGGTGTCCTTTAAGCTGTGCTTTAAAAGACTCTCTCCAAGTCAACAGCTGTTGGAAAGTGGCCCTCAAACAGTATTGCATCGCTTACCCGTCACAGCTTTTCTCACAGTGCCTGCTCATAGCACATAGTCAGCAATTTCAAGGCAATAAATACATACTGAGCAACTATTGTGTGTCCGGCCCTGTTCTGTACAGTGCAAAAGGCAAATGAATGAATAAGACCCAGGTCTTGCCTTCAGGCACCTGCTTTCAGGGAGCATAAAATAAAGCAAGTGACTGTAGTGTTTCCCAATCTTTCCACTTCATGGTCGGCCCAGAAAATAATGTTAATTTTAAGAGCAGACAGGAATTAATTCACAAGATTGTTTGTTGGCAGAGGCAACCAGCCCAGGGGCTCCAGCTCCCCAGGCCCCACCAAGTTACCCCACAGACTGGAGAGCCACTAGCTCCACACATTAGTAATCCACTCGGAAAACAGGCTACAGAAAACCATAATTCTCATCTTTCCTCTTTGCAGGCACTTGTGTTCCACAAATGGATTCTGCAACAAAAATCCAATATCGGCAGTACTTTTCCAATTTGTAGAACATGGTATGTCAATGAGGAAATTTCTTTAGCTACAACGACTTTTTTCTACACAATTTTTTCTTGAGAACCTCAGATTCAGCTACCCCTAGACGGCTAGACCAGACCAGACCATCACACAAAATTCTTATGTGCGATGAATGAATGGATGAAGACATGAGTTTTCCCCTCAGAAGTTACCCTTAGTTGTACTCATTATTAACCTATTGTTTTCATCTACCCAGTAGAGTGTGTCCGGGGAGAGGAAGCTGGTGAGGCAACCCAGCATCATGTGTGATACACTGAGAAGGACACAATAAACCTCAGTGGTTTTCTGCCAGAAATGTACAACATGGTTCTAACCATGAGAAAACATCAGAGAAACCCAAAGTGAGGGGCAGGCTACAAAACACATGACTTACACTGTACTCTTTAAAATATGTCAATATCTTCAGCCTAAGGAATCTTTCTAGATAAAAGCAGATTAGACATTCATGAAAATTAAAGGCCAGGGGAGTGCTATAAAAGACATTATGAGAATAATTGGTCAGTTAATATCAACATCAGATTTCTTGGTTTTGATCATTGTACTGCAGTTACATCAAGGAAATAACTTTGTTCTTAGGAAAAACACACTGAAATACTTTGAGAGAAAAGAGCATATATATAATGATAAAAGAAATGTGGCAAAATGTGACAACTGTTAACAACTGGTGGTCTTGGGTGAAAGATACATGAGAGCTCTTTCACTATGATTGAAAGTTTTTGTAAGATTAAAGTTATTTCAAGTTAAAAAGTTAAAAAATTGAAGGTAGACAAATCATGAAAAAATATATCTTGTATTTTCCATTGCTTTCCGCTTCTGTATTTTTTGTTCCCTTCTCCTGTTGCTTTCATAATAGGAAGAGTAAACCTGACATCCTCTAATACAACAAGCATTACTAACAAAGTAGGAAAAGTTCACAGATGCTCTGCAAATTCGTTGGTAGAAGGACAAATGGAGAATCACAGTGGGAAGAGCTTCGCTTCTTTTTGCCACATTTCCTTTGTCATTATATATGCTCCTTTCTTCCCAAACATTTTCTAAACATTCCTAAACATTTAAGTTTAGGAAATGTTTTTCAAGAAGGGACCACACACAGAGGAAACCACATGACCTCTCAAAAATAGCCTCTAGTACTGAGATTCTTCCTATTTAAGCCTGGCCAAAGCATCTATCATCTTGCCTATCAAGGGGCCTGGGACCTGGTCTAAATTTGGACTTCAGATGACCCACTGTATTAATTTTCTAGGGCTGCATAACAAACTACCACAGACTGGGTGACTTCAACAACAGCAATTTGTTGTCTTATAGTTCTGGAGGGGTACACACATACTCCCTAAGATGAAATCAATTAATGAAATCAACTAATAAGACAAGTTTATAGATGTATGATCAATCCTAAATTTGATGGTTAAGGGTGAGAGAGGAAGTGGACTGTTTGCTGTTTCTGTTCCTCAATTCCCTAAATTAGTGGCTCCCTGTTTGTTTAAGGACCTGCACTTAGACCTGCGCTTACAACAGACACGCCAATCATCATGATGCTGAAGGACTTGACATCCCCAAGTACAAATTACAAGGCGCATGAAATGTAATCCTCACTGTAAAGCCATACAAAGTTTAGGCTAAAATAAAGTCCAGTCTTTTATCCCAAAGACATCAGTGTTCTGCCCCAGTCCTATGTCCATAATGAGCCCTCGATTAAAATTTGTTGGTTTAAAAAAATTACCTTTCATTATGATGCATTTCCTCATATTGAGAGTAACAATTTCCATTTGTGATGATCAGTCACAACATAGATGCAAATGCGCTAAGTAAAATTAGGTGTATCAGAGCAACCGTCTTATAAAAGACTATTTTACATCCTAACCCAGCAAGCGGAGAATTACTCCTGCTCTATGTACTATATGCAAATGCTCAGATTATAGCTAATTATATTGTTGCAAAGCAGAGCCAAGAAACTGCTACAATACTCCTAGTCTCCTTAGGGAACACACCATGAAAAGAACTTTTTTTTTCTCCTTTGTAAATTACACTATGATATAATTGGGTCTCACTGTTCATGTAACACTCCGCTCAGGGATAACGCAAGAGAAACGAACAATGTCTTACTAAGTTCCTGTTAAGATCATTAAATGTAGATCACAACACACTAGCAGGCGCCCAAATCTTAATGTGTCACAGTAACAAAACCAGGAAAAGAAAAAAGTGACAAGTTGCGTCACATTATTTTTGTCTTACAATGGAGTTTAAGGTAATAAAGTGTTAATGAATTCGGCCCTGTGTAGTTGGCATTGTGAGAGAACTTTTTTTTTATTTTTTACTACATTGTAGGAAAAATTGTCATATTCTGTTAGGCAGCTGTTTAGAGAAAAGCTTTGACAGTGTATAATTGACTCTATTTTTACTGCATTTTCATACGGCATTGTTAGGATTATATACTGTACTGAGTTCTGCTTTTCAGTTTTACACACTAAGAAAATTTCCCCTTAGACAATTTTTTTTGCTGGGGATGAAGTAGAGCATAGCTAACCAGTCAAAAGTGGCACGTTCCCAGCTTCCCTCATTGGACACCTTGACAAGAGTTATTAAATTATTATTGGAAAGCTTTCAGCAGGAAGGGACCTCTAAGATCAACCCCCTCAACCTACAGATGTAAGAATTTATAAATATATCTCTATAGTTATACACACAGAGCCATCAAAGTGATCACAAGTAGTTCTTTCTAGGACTGCGGTCCCCAGCCCCCGACTGCAAACCAGTACCAGTCCGTGGCCTGTTAGGTACTGAGCAGCACAGCAGGAGGTGAGCAGATGAATTGTCCAGTCAACAAGGCTTCACCTGTATTTACAGACGCTCATCATCGGCATCATCGTCTGAGCTCCGCCTCCTGTCAGATCAACAGTGGCATTAGTTTCTCTTAGGAGCAGGAACCCTACTGTAAACTGCGCATGTGAGGGATCTAGGGTGCATGCTCCTTACGGGAATCTAATACCTGATGATCTGAGGTGGAGCTGAGGCAGTGATGCTAGCGCTGGGGAGTGGCTGCAAATACAGATTATCCTTACCAGAGAGGTTTGACTGTGCAATAAACGTAATACACCTGAATCATCTCCCCGCCATCCATGAAAAAATTGTCTTCCATGAAAGCAGTCCCTGCTGCCAAAAAGGTTGGGGACCTCTCCTCTAGGACATAAGAATTTGAGAATTGTGGGTGGTTTTTCCTTTCTAGTTTTTGATTTTTTGCATTTACCAAAATCCTTCTGCCAATAGCTTCTTTCTCCTGGGTGGTGTGTGTGTGGAGGGAGGTGGTGGTTAATAGGTTAGCTTCTCTGGCTCATACCACTGTGCTCTTTCCTTTCCTCCGTGCTGATTAGGCGTTGCAAACACACTGGAGGACACTTATTCCTAAAATCTTGTGCATTTTAATCCCCTTTAAATGCAAATCAATGTGTGATAGATATTGCCCATTTGTCTCCATTTTCCTCCAACTGTAACAGCGTAATACTTCCTTGTGGTTGAAAAGAGCAGCGATCGTGAAACTAATCAATAGCCAGTATAGTATGTCAGGGCCCACTCATCAAAAAAGACAGTGGCTACAAACAACCTGGGCCGCCATCGTGGCATGTCCTGGCTGGACATCAGCTGCAGTTAAGACCATTTCCTTCTGGAGTCAGAAAGCTTTGTGTTTTAGTCTTTGCACCAGCAAATACTGACCATGGGACGTAAGGCCTGTTGACCTCTTAAAGCCAGTTCAAATGGTACCAACCTCCTAGGGTATGGTAAAGATTAAACGAGATAATGCATTTATAAAGCACTTAGCAACATGTCCCCCACACAGTGAGTATTCATAAGTGATTGCTATAGCTGTTATGATCCATGACAGACAAGAACCCAGTGCATTAATTTTTTTAATAAAAAGGAGGCATTAATACTCTTGTCTTGACAAACTGTAAATTGATTCTCTGACTCTCCCACCCCCACCCCCATTTGTGCACCTTCCCCTTGTCTATTCATATTTTTCCACGAACTTGTGGTTGCTGCCAAATGAGTAGAGCAAAATGGGAACTCAATTTATTCAAAAATGCATGTGTCAATGTCACAATGTGAAAAATGTGCCATCGCTCAGGCCATCACTTCTCACATACACAACACACACACACACACACACACACACACAGAAAAACGCACGGTATGTCTCTGAACTATTCTATGGATCTCCAAGGAAGGAAATGCCACTGTTTGGCAGTGTGGAGGTGAAATGATTACTTTTATAATAATGATATTAATAGCCACAACTTGGATATAGCACTGTTACATGCTCTTTGTATATATTAATGGCTTTACCCCTCACTGCAGCCCTACAAGATAGGGGGTATCATGATACCTATTTTACAGATGGAGGAGCAGTGGCACAGAGAGGTTAGGTGGGGCCATATAACTGGGTTCTGACTAAGGAAATGTAGGCCATCGTCAGGCATGCCACTTCCAATGTGGCCCATAAAAATCCTCCATGTGTGATCTTTCACTCTTCTCCCATTTCACAGTGGCCATATATTGATATTGAGAATGAGAGCACAAAACAGAAGAGCCCAGGTTCCCAAGTCACCATTTGGCAGAGAGCTGCCTGACACACACACCCGTGAAGTCTGGCTTCGGAGGGTATTGCTATAGTTCTCTTATGATTTAACATTTACCACTTATTGAGCATGATCTCTGTGCCAGGCACCCTCTGTTTATGGTATCTCATTTACCTACCCTTACTCAATATCATAGTTAATAAGGGATAGAAACCAGCTCCAAACCTAGGCCTATCTGATTCCAAAGCCATGCTGTCAGTCTCTGCAATATACCAGGTCCCAAGTTAATGGTGGCTTTGAAGGAAACTCTAGAAGACCCAGCTCAAGTGCCTCCTCCCTCAGAAATGGTTTCTTCAACACCTGCCCACACTTATCTCACCTTCCTGGGAGCCCACACAACATTTAGCACCTGCATCTCAAGAATTTAATATCTTTGGGTTCCATAATTGTGTCACATGAGTTACTCGAAGCTCCCTGAAGAAAAATGTAAGTCACTTAAAAGCCAAGCTCATATCTTTCCCCTCTCATATCCCTGAGCATCTGGTACAGAATTAGGCACATAATGGGAACTCTCCCATTTGGGGAGGACTTTATGTGAAATCTAAAGAATGGAGGTACCAGAGAAAAAGATCTCGGCAATCTTTGTACCCCAAATTCTCACCCTTTGTGCATGCTCCAATTATCCCTTCAGTAAAACAGAACCTTGTCACTTTGTATCAACAGCAAAACTCACAGCAGCAGAGACAATGTCATCCTCAGAATAACTTAATGAAACAAGTGCAGAGTGGAGAGGCCTCTCAATGCAAGTTTCATGGTCATTTTATTAAAGGACTGATCAAACTAGTGCATGATTATGTGACTTTAACTTCTGGCTTTGATAATAGTTTCATCTAATTCTCTCTTAAAAGCCCCATGGCCACTGCTATTACTTTGGTACTAGTTCTCATTAACTCTTGCAAGTGTTCTTCCTGTCTCAGTCTATGACCTCCCCATTCCATCCCCTGTTTGGCAAAAACAAAAGGCTGTGTGATCACCAAATTCATTTCCTTTGCCTGCTGGGCACATAGATGGATAGTATTCACAGCCTTTGCAGTTAGTTGGGGCCATATAACTGGGTTCTGACCAAGGAAATGTAGGCCATTGTCAGGCATGCCACTTCCAATGTGGCCCATAAAAATCCTCCATGTGTGATCTTTCACTCTTCTCCCACTTCACAGTGGCCATATATTGATACTGAGAATGAGAGCACAAAATGGAAGAGCCCAGGTTCCCAAGTCACCATTTGGCAGAGAGCTGCCTGACCCTTACTGAACAGGGGGAAAAAATAAAAATTGTATTGAATTCTGTCACTGATCCTCTGGGGTTGTCTGTTATAGCAGTTGGTGGTTACTTATTCTAATCTCTCTCCATGATGGAAGATGCGTCAACCTCAAGTTGAACTCCAGTCATATCATGTCCAGAATTTACCAGGCATTTTCTATCCTATGTAAAAGAGTCTTCTAGCCAGAGATCATGTCTTTATCATCTCTGAATCCCCAGTACTTATCACTGGGCCTGACCCAGAGAAGCCAACTAGTAAACCTCTTTATTCAGTAAATATTTGAGAGCTATACCTGACATTCCCCCAGGCACTGGAGAGACCAGGTAAACCAGATAAATTCTCTGATTTTCCACAGCTTATACTCTAGAAGGAGAGACTGACTATAACATACAAACAAATAAATGCTTGAATGCAATTTCAGATCCTTGCAAGTACCATGAAAGAAATAAAGTGAAGCAATGGTACACAGGCTGACTTAAGATGGAGGACTACTGCTCATAGACAGTCAGAAAGAGGCTTCTCCAAGGAGATGACATTTAAACAAAGACTTTTTATTCATATGTTCATTTAACAAATACTTCTTGAGCACTTAATATGTGTTACTCACTGTGTTAGGAGTGAGATATTGGTAGAGGTTTGCTGAGTAAACTAACAAATTTAGCATGAAATCCCATTCTTTTCTTGGCATTTCTCACCTAACTTCAACTTACCTTCAACAAAGAATGAAGGATCGAGACAGAGAAGGAAGAAAAAGAGACAAAAGGTCAGTGTCTCAGTCCATTCAGGCTGCTGTAACAAAAGATCTTAGACTGGGTAATTGATAAACAACAGATATCTACTGTTCACACTTCTGGAAGCTGGGAAGTCCAAGACCAAGGTAGCAGCAGACTCAGTTTCTGCTGAGGCCTTGCTCTCTGTTTCAAGGATGGCACCTTCTTGCTGAGTTCTCACATGGCAGAAGGAGTGAACAAGCTTCCTCAGGCCTCTTTTATAAGGGCACTAGTCCTATTAATGACAGTGGAGCTCATGATCTAATTGCCTCCCGAAGGCCCCACCTCTTACGAGTATCACCCTGGGAGTTAGGTTTCCACATATGAATTGTGGAGGAATACATTCAGACCATAAAATCCCATTCCTGGTCCCCCAAAAGTCATATCCTTCTCACATGCAAAATACATTCATTCCATCATAACAGCCCCAAAAGTCTTAACTCATTCCAACATAAACTTCAAAATCTAAGTCAAAATCTCATCTAAATATCAACTGATTCCAGATGTGGATGAGACTCAAGGTGTGATACATCCTGAGACAAATTTCTATCCAGCTGTGAACCTGTGAAATCAAAATTATGTGCTTCCAAAATACAATGGTGGCACCAGCATAGAATAGGCATTCCTATTCCAACAGGGAAAAGTAGGAAGGAAGAAAGAGGTAACTGGTCCCAAGTAAATCCCAAACCAACGGAACAAACAACATTAAATCTTAAAGTTTGAGAATCATCTTCTTTGACTCCATGTCCCACCTTCTAGACACACTGGAGACGGGGTTGGTCCCATCCCCAGACCTCTGCGGGGCACAGCCCACACCACAGTTCTCACAAGTCAGAGTCTTGTGCCTAAGGCTCTCCCAGGCTGGAGTTGCAGGGTTTTGGTGGCTCTACAGTTTTAGGTCTTGGAGACAGTCTGGCTCCCACTGGCTCCAGCTCTTGCTTTTGCTCTTTTGTGCTCTTTCTCATTTTTGAATGTTTGATACTCTGTCCCTCTTCCTGGAAAGTCTCACCACCCCCATTCTTTATCTAGTTAATGCCTCATCCTTATGGACCCAATTCAGTGTCTCTTCTTTTGAGAAGCTTTATATGATTCCTCTAGATGAGAGTTTCTCAACAGCAACACTATTAAAATTTAAGGCCAGAGAATTCTTTGTTGTGGGGGGCTGTCCAGTATGGTGTAGGATGTTTAACAAGCAACCCCAGCTTCTACCCTCTAAATAATGGTAGCAAACCTCCACTCCAGTTATGGCAACCAAATAAGTCTCCAAACATTGTCAAATGTCCTCCGGGAAGGGAAAATCATCCACAGTTGAAAGCCACTGCTCTGGATGGACAAGGCTGGCCCTTCCGTATGTCCTCATGACATTGGAAACTCCCACCCTATCTTAGCATTCATAATACTGTATTATAATGGCCATCCCCCTGCCCCCTTAGACTGTAAAACACAAGGGGAAGAATCTGTACCAACACATGGTATATGCTTGCCACACAGACTTGTAATAAGTGTGAGTGAATGAATGAATGAATGAATGAACCAGTTATACCCTCAGGGATAGAGTCTATGCACCTCATCTCCTCATACTTCCCTTCAGAGCTAGTCTTCCTCACCCAGGCTCCCTTTAGACTCTCCGAGAAGTTGGACTTCTGTGATTAGAGGTTTCCACTTCTCCATCCCCGACCCCTGTCTGGAATATCAGCATCTCAGTAGCCAAGAAAGTCAAGTTTTTTGGTGTCTTTCTAGGGCTTAGTGTCAAATTTAAATTCAAACTTAAAAACTTTGTCAGCCCCCAACCCAACCTGATAATGGCTTAGTACTGCTCCAGAAATCTCGGTTCCATGAGAGCAGTTGCCCTGTTTTATTCATTTTCATGTCTTCACCCACACCCAGTTGCCCAGCACTGTCTCCTGTGTGTACAGATGCATGTGGGAGGTCGGCAGGGGATACTTGCTGGGTGCGTGGCAAGCACGTGCCATTCTAACCTCTGTGAAGGCAAGGACCCTGTCTGTTCACAGGTGAATCTCCCAAGTTCTTTGCACCCCGAATGAGTGAATGAATGTGTGGGAGGGTGAGTGGGTGGATGAAGCACTGTTCTAAGTATTTCATGTATGTGGTTACATTCAATCTTCACAGAAAGCCCATCAGTCAGGTATGACCGTCCCTTATAAATCAGATGAGAAAAACTGGAGCTTAGAATCATCATCACTTGCTATCAAATCAGACAACTGTGAAATGATAGACTGAGAGTCCAAACTTAGGTCTACTTGACTCCAAAATCAATGCTTCCAATGTTTATTGAATGCATTGGGTTGAACGGAACTGAACCTTCTAGGGCTGATGATGACTGGGTCATCTCAATAGGATTTGAGGTCCCAGTGACTTTAGGGACTCTTCTCCACAAAGTTTCCTCTGGGTTTAAAGGTGCTTCAAGGACACAACAGGGGCATAATGAGTCTGTCCTGAAGTGTGTTTTCATCTGTGAAGCAGCTCACTTGGGAGGATAGGGTGGAGAGTGGGGAGCCACACTTGAAGAGAGAAATTGACAAGCTTGAGTTGTTGAGGAGGAAGACAAGAGAGGGAGGGAGCTAAGAAGGAGGTCAGAGGAGGAAGGGCTGAAGCTAAAGAGTCTGGAGAAGATGCCACACCTCTGCAGGGTTGTCTCATAGAAGGTCTGGGCTTGTTTTGTACTGTCCCAAGAGGCTAACACAGAACAAAAGACACAGGTTGAAGGTCGATGATAATGAAGAGCTCTTTACAGTCGGCACTGGGAAGGGAGGGAGGAAGAAAAGAAAAAAAATGAAAAAGGAAGGAAGGGAGGAGAGGAGGGAAAGGGGAGGAGACAGAAGAGGATGGGAGGGGAGAAGAGAATGTGAGCTCTCTTGGATGGATCTGTTGTCCCTGCAACCTATCAAGCCTGACTACAACACCACCTTCCTGGGAGGCCGGTAGGTGCTCAACTCAGAGCAGCTATTATTATATTAATAGTTATTGTAATCACAGTTATATTATTAGAGGCAATTTGAGCATGGGGGTGGGGTTGGACTAGTTGATCTTTAAAATTCCTTCAGCCCCAGAGGTCCCTGATTCCCACTCAGAAAGCCCTCAAGTGTGATGCCTCCTTTCTTTGTGGTGATCCTGCCATCTCGCCTCCACTGCCCTTCACTGCTGTCTCTTCGATCTTTCCACCTCACCAATTCAAAATACTTTCCTAACACATGACAATAAAGTGAAAATAGCACAAATCAAGTCTCAAGTTTCTGTCAAACCACCTAATCATAAAACTGCCAAAGTCAAATGCAGAAAGTCTGTTGATTAAAATTCCCTGTTATAACAATGAACGCTTGACCCAGAGCTCGAGCAGATGGCTGGGAGTGACATCAGCTGTCCTGACTCCGGACCTGAACAATCCTTGCAGAAATGCCTCCTGGAACACCGGACTACCCCAGCACCACCAGAGACTGGCAGGGTTGGCCTAGGTTTTGTTTTGTTTTGTTTTGCTTTTTCCTGTCAAGGAACCAAGGGTGGATGAAGCCCAGCCAGATAGATGCCCAGGGGCAACCTGCAATCCCAGTGTGGAAACCCTTTGGGAGGAATGGAAGAATGAGGATAATTCCCACCACAAGTCCAAGTATAGCCAGGAAATGTCCCAGCAGATGTTCCCATGCATAACCAATCCCTCCTCCCCATACAGTTCTTTCTTACTCACTTACTGCGCAACCAACATGCACACACTCTGTTGTAGTAGAGCACACTCACCCAGACAATGTTTACTTAATACCTGCTAACATACCTATATGGCTGCATATGATTACCAGGAACACATAGACACACAAGGATACACAGACACATTCCACAAATGGGACCACACACGTGAATACACACGAAAGTACATGCAGACACATAGCAGTGTAATATACACATGTATATAGTCATACAAATACATGCTTATTACATTAGAGTCTTGGTGCAAGTGACAGAAACTCAACTCATGTTGGCTTTAATTAAAGGGAAAATCAAGGTGAGGTGGGGACAGAGACACTGGGGGCAAAGCAAGGATGCAGCTGGGCCTCAGGATCAACTGAACTCAGAACATGGATTTATTAACTTCTTTACTCACTTTGGTCTCTATTTCTCTCTGTGTTGGCCTCACACAAAAGGTGTGTATGTGACCAAAAGTGGAAAACATGGCCTTTTTCCACATATGAGAAACATAACTACGTACCTCCTGATCTTCAGCTGCAGATAACAGTAAATAGAAGTATTAGTAGATGCATGGTAGGTAAATACAAGTGCTTTCTGAATCCAAGACCAAATATCCAAGGGATGGGACAATTGATCCCAGTGCCCATCTGTTTAGTCAGCTTAGGATAGGTCATGCAGCAGTAACAAAATTAAAAAAAAAGTTAAAATCTCCATGGCTCACTCCCACAAGGTTTATTTTTCACTTTTGTTACATGTTTATTATGGGCTAGCTATGGCTCTGCTTTATGTCATCTCCTTTTGGGACCCAGTATGATGGAGCAGCCCTTGTCTGAATACCACAAGTCTCAGGGCAGAGGGAAAGGATAAAAATGTCAAGCCATGAAAGGACTCTTAGAACTTCTGCCCAAGTGTGATTTGTGTACTAGAATTGACTTATCCTTTGACAAATTAATTGAACCAGGAGGCAGGATCAGGTTGTGCTACTATGGTGGCTCCAGCAATAATGCTGAGAATAAAGAAAGGAAAAAGGTAATTGCCCCAAATGGGGGGTTGCTGGGCAGGAAATACCATTGTGTTATAGAGATATCTCGGATGAACTGAAGTGCAAACATGCACTAGTCCCAACAAATCATACCGTGTATACACACTGATATAGGCACACGTTTGTGTTCAGTCTTCCCTCATTTACATGTTAACCCACATGCACATGCCACCCTCAGGCACATATGCACACTCTAGCTCAGCGGGAAGTGGCTGCTTGTGCCGCTGGAGAGATCAAAGGCAGCTGCTCCCTCTGCATATTTAAGGAACCCCTGCTGCTTCCCTGTAGCTCTTAGCTGAGCCCCCTGCCTAGCCAAAGCCCAAGGGAAAATGCCTCCCACCCCCAAACTCCATCCCTGGGGGGAAGGCTTTGGAATCTAATCACTTCCTTCCCCAAGCCTTTTTGGAAGAACCCAGAGAGAATCCCTGGGCAGGCCTGGGGGAGCAGCCTGGCCCCAGCTCCAGGGCTCACTGCTGTAGAAAGGAGTGCCAGGCAGAGCAGACAGTCCCATTGGGGCAGCCAAGCTCAGGTGCAGGGAAGGGAGGACTCACACTGCCCCTTCACTGAGAACTTGTATGTCCTCTCAAAGAACGCTGGTGCTGCTCAGAGGCTCGAAGTAAGATTTGAGTCTTTGTGGAACAAGTCTCAAATGGGTACCCCAGCCCCAGGTCATATTCCTAGATTTACCCAAAAACAGCCCTGTTGTAATCCTAGGACTTCATTGAATCAGTGAGAAAAAGGAGGCTCAGAGGGGAAAGACTCTTTTCTTCTAACTACCCAGAAGCAAATTAGGAGGTGGAAATAGATGAACCCTCAACCCTCAGCTCCTCCTTCCACCCAGTTTTCAACCAAAAGTGGCAAGTAGGTTTCATCTTATTTTCTACCTCTAATCAATTGACAATGGCTGCATGAAACATGCTTTGAGAAGAATCCCAAGACTTACGATCAATTCCTAACATCTGCCATCAGCACATTTATTTGGGGGTGAACAATACACTTTCCTATACAAGCAAGGTAATAATTTTGACCATCCTGTAAAAGGAAATACACTTTTTTCCCAAGAGTGGAGATGTTTTGGATTGATACTAATTTCCTAATACTCCTCATTTCCTAATCCTCCTCATTTCCTAATCCCTCTACCAGAAATAGCCACCATTAACACTTTAGTACACAAATTTCCAGAATTTTTCCATATGGTGAATTCATAAAATCCTGCTTTTTTAGTCTACCTTTTCTTTTAATATCTCACTTTATTCATCTACAGCATCATTTTAACTCACTGGTTACCAGTTCATTGTGTGGTTATACGATATTTTATGTAACCAATATCTATTGGCGTTTAGGTTGTTTTCAATTTAATGTCATTATCATAAAAAATATTATAACTAAATCTTTGTACATCTTCATGGTAGGTAATTTCCTTAGAATAAATTCCTAAAATTTGAGGTCCAGATGTACAGATATTTTAAGGATTTTTTTTTTACCTAATCCAAACTTCCCTATGAAAAATTTGTATTAATTCACTAATTCTAACAGCTTCTCTAGAACTTCACCAAAACTAGACAGTTCATTTTTAAATCTTTGCTTCTTAACACTTGTGAACATGAAAACAGAGTGATGCACTTTGGAGGGGTCCCCCTGGGATACCCAGTGGGGCAGAGGCATTGACTGCGGAAATGGACGTGTTGATTTATTCAAGTGGACAAGTGCCAGCATCACTTGAAAAAAGATGCTGATATACCAGACCACGTGACAATGCTGCCCACCGAGGCACTGCAGAGACCCAGATTTAACACACTGTAGAGTGCTGTCTCCTCAGCCAGAAAGCAAGCCCTGTGAGGGCAGAGACTGTGCTGTATTTGCCACTGAAATCTACTGGGGCCTAGTGCAGGGCCCTGCACATGGGTAGTATCTCTAAACTAATTGTCTTCATCTCTGTCAATAATGAGATTTATTGGTACTTAAAGCATCCAGCCTGTGGTTCCACTAGGAAAACTGAAAAGAGAGGTGGCTGGCTTGGCCCAAGGGAACAGGCGTGAGGTTTGGATTCGGGAGTTCTGGGCTCAAGTCCTGACTCCCCTGCTTACTTTGGGCATGTTTCTTGACCTCTCTGAATCTACTTGCCTCATGTGTAAAAATATCAGCTCCATAAGCTAGTGTAATTAAATGAGGTAATACAAATGAAAAAGCCTTGCAAGTAGCGGACATTGTATTGATTTTTTTTTTTTTTTTTTGGACTATGGTCATATCAAACACTCGGAGTTGTTTTATAGAGTTGTTTTATAGATGCCTCTCATCTGTGGCAAAAATGCAAACTCAGGATTCGTCAGTTCAAATATTTCTCCTTTTATTTAAAGATCCCAATAAATGATCAGGGCCAGGATATTTAAGCAGACAGATCCAAGTTTGAATTCTAGCTTTACCACTTACTAGCTTTATGACCTTGGACAAGAAACCTAAATATTTTGAATCTTGGGTCTCCTTGAATATAAAATCTGGTGTAAGGACCAAAGGAGATGACATAAGTGCTCAGCCCAGCCTGGAAGTATAGTAGAAACTCAAGAAATACCCTCTTCTCTTCTCTAACAACTGCAAGGAGGGTCCCTCTATCAATCAACCTCAGCCTTTTATCTGTCATCTTTCATTGTGTAACAAATCACCCCAAAACATACTGGCTTAAAATAACAACCATGCATTTAGCTCAGAATTCTTTGGATCAGCCATTTGGGCTGGGATCAGCAGTGTGGTTCTTCCGCTGGTCTCTCCTGAGCTCATTTGCATGGCTGCAGTCAGCTAGCAGTCCATGGCCTCACTCACATTCTGGCTCATAAATGAATATTGACAGAGACAAATCAGGTAACTGGATCTTGGGTCTCATCATCCAGCAGGCGATTTGGGGCTTATTCACATGACAGTGAGAGCATATTTCTTTCTAAGAGGAGCAAGAGGGCACGTTACTGTGACCAAGTTTGCTAATGCCTCTCTGGCCAAAGCTTGGCAGATAGCCAACCTCAGACTCAAAAGGTAGAGAAATAGACTCTATCTCTGGATAGGAGGAGCTGCAAAGTCACATTATAAAGTGGTGTATATACTGGCATAGAAAGAATTTGTGGCCATTTTTGCAATCTTCCTCAAAGGTGAGTTCTTCCAGGGCTGTCTGTGTCCTATGGCCCGAGCACTCTCCCAGAAAGTAAATCTCCTCTGTGCATGTCAGGAAAGTCTTCCATAACTTTCCCAGGGTTCCCTCAAATCAGTGCCAGAATGGTGCCCTGATCTCCAGCCTAGAAGCCTGCCGAGCAGGAGACGGAGACAAAAGAACAAATGCTTAAATTATCTGATGAATGTCAGATACATTAAACTAATTTATGTAATAATGTAAGCACAGTGATGGGAAGGTAATATGAGAGACATAAATTATACATTATTATTGTCAGCTCTAGCACTTATCTTAGTAGTGTGTCAAAATACATCCTGATATGTTAACATTTATAGAAATGAACAACAAGTGCTTGTGCTCAGGGATCCGGCAGTGAGAAGCTGGATGTCATTTGCATGTGTGCACTAAGCCGTCATTGTCTTTCCTGGGACTGACAAGGTAAGAAGTGGATGCCTCATGTGCTCAGCTTCCCTAGAGAGCCCTGGGCTGGAATCCCCCTGGAATAGGTTTCAGGGTGTGTTAACGTGGGCAGCCATGAAAGCACATCCTTTTGGGCTCAGACTCACAACTTAGCAGCTCTTTGATCCAAGTCATTTCACCTCTCTAAACCTCAGTTTCCACACCTGTGAAATGGGAATAATAAATCTGTCTTTGAAAGATGACCATAAGGGTAAAATGAAATTACTTTGTTTTTCTTCTCACTGAGGCATCTCTTGGGTAATGGTGACAGGCATTATTTTTAAGTAACTTGTAGCCTTAAATAAAAGGGGAGGCTGCCCCACCCATCCCAAGCACAGTTGGTAACTGCCTGACTATTGTTTTGTTTATGTCCATTCCATTCACAAGTTACTATCTGATGTTCCCCAGGTCCTATTGCCTTAACGGTTAGACTATACTTCTCAGGCCCAGAGTATAACACCAGAAAGCTCCTAATAGTAACATCACATCCCAGGACTGACAAGGTCTTCATGGAACTGAGGGTTGATTTTTAACACATCCAGGGCCTGGCCTCTGAGGCAGGCAAGACTCGGGCCCTGAGAGACTCAGAAATCTCTGGACATCAAAGGAAGCTGTGAGTAGAACAACTCCCAGAGGAAGTTGTTCTACTCTTCTGACCCTGGAAAGGGAATCTTTCTGACCCTGGAAAGGGAATCTGGCACGAGGGGCAGGCAGATGGGCAGCCATCCTCAGGAGGAATGACCCAAGGATAATATGACTGAGCGGTGCACACACCCTGACTTCAGGGTAAGAAGCCAGGGGTGGGCTTCCAGCTGAAGCCTAGGTAACCCTGGGGAACTGAGAAGGGAGGCAGGCAGGAGCTCAGTGGAGAGTCCCCAGAGAGGGACACCAGCTACAGCCGCCAGAAGCAAGGCAGAAGTGGATCAAAGCTGTTTAAATCCTGCCTGTCCCGTGTACCCATTGGTCTGGACAACAATAGGCTGAATCTATTTGGAGGGCAGAAGAGGTAGTGACTCCAGAAGTGGGGAGCTGGGGAAGCAGAAGCCAAAATGATGGGGAGACAGCAATGGTCCTGAGGCTGGAACTCCTGAATCTATCTCCTTGCTCCTCTCTTTCCTTAAGACCCCCACATTTTAGGCCTGTTATTTCTCCCACGATGTGAACTCAGGCAAGTCCACATCTCCTTCTAGACCTCTATTTTCCTATTTTCACATGAGCCAAAGAGGCCTTGCTCTTAGTGTGCGCCTCTTCTGGACCAGCCACCCAGGTCCGGCACTTGAGAGTGACAGTGACGCCTCCTTCAACATTGCACCCTGGCTGCCTTGCCAGGCTCACCCTGGTTCTGGCCCTCCCCTCTCCACCTCCCAGGGCCTGTGAGGAGACCTGGAGTTGCAACAACAAGTGTATTTGAAATTTCAGGAAAAGTCCTCAAGGCCATGCATGCTCCGCTCTAATACCCCTAAACGTCTAATTCAACAAGTCAAAATAAATATATCCTAGAACTGTAACAGCAGATTCCAAAGAAAGAGCACCATTAGAATATGACCTCTTCAAGTCAGAAAGCTTTTGAAAAAAACCATCTGTGTATCACTATTTGCCCAGAAATGCCTAGTGCTTTAGATGAAAGTCAGAAAATGCTTCATAACTGAGAAATCACAGGTTATTCTTAGGAGAAAATCAATGGAGAAGAGACTCCCTTTTGTTGAATGCATTCTGGTTGGTACGGCCAGACCAATACATGACATTCAGCTAGAGCAGGGGACAGCAAACCACAACCCCTGGACCAAGGATGGCTCCAACTACTATTTTTGTAAATAAAGTTTTATTGGAACACAGCCACTTCCATTTTATTAGCTATGGTTGCTTTCACACTACAATGGCAGAGTTGAGTGGTTGTGATGTGGACTGTATGGTCCTTTACAGAAAATGTTTGCTGAACTGTGAACTGGAGAATCATGGAATGTAATGCATAGTCAAGTACAGACTGCCATGTGAACAGACCCCGAAAACTCGCTCCATACCAGTTCCTTCCTCCACAATAGAGATGGTACCTGCTTTGACTCAGTTCTCCTGGCACTGTGTTGGCATAATGACCACAGATCCCCCACCACCCAAGTGAGCAAGAGAGTGGAGGTGCCCAAGAAGCCGGCTTCAGCTGGCAGGAAAGCCAATCCTGTCTTCATCTGATCTACAACCCCCCTGACACCCGACCAGCAACATCGTTTCCCCCATCTCCTTGCAAAGCCGAGCAACTTTGCCCACCCATTTGCCATTCGACAAAGTCTTTTAAACAGATGACTTTTAATAAGTTAATCCATTCATTGTCTGGAGCTCTGAAAACTGACATAAAAGCACAATGACGCCTAATTAAACTTGTTCTGTGAAAACTAATTTGTCAAACCCAGAAGCACAGTTCATAGATAAATGCTAATATTTGAAAGTCAAATTAAAGTTGAAAAGGTTTGTAATAACAGTTAATTAACTCTTGTTTTGTTTTCCTTCACTGCAAACTTGAACCAACTGCATTGCGGGCGCCTCTTTAACATTTTGGACCACAAAGATAAAATTCAAAGCTTTGAGATACGCCTTTGATGTTGGTATTCTCTGCAGATTCGATATTATTTTAAGTCTCTTTGTTTAAAAATTCATTTTTATTATCCCTGCATGAAATGCATGGCAATTCCCCAAATAACGAGCCATCAGTGCAATTAACATCGTCGATCGACACCAGCGTCCTGATAATTAATACAGACGCGCTGCCTCCCCAGCGAGAGCTGTGAGGGCTTGATTTTTCAGAGCAACTGTTCATTTACAGACTCAGCTTCAACCTAATGAAAATGGATTGTGAAACTTTAATGAACAAGACTTTGCTGTCATAATAATAAAGACTTTGAAACAACGTGGAGGCCTCCATAGCAAGCGTCTGGCGCTGTGCTTGTTGCTACGGTACATCAAACCAATTAAGCCATATGATGAATATTTACACCGAGGTTTTTTTCAACTCTATGACATAAGATAAACTCGTAAAAGTGAGCATTAATTCTGCATCAACAGTTTCTGACACTACATTGCAGGAGAGATGCATCCGCCCAGCCAAGAGGCTGTGTCTGCCCACCTCTGTTTTGTCTTAATAAATGTCAACAAAGGATTAGAACATTCTGAAAATCCAATTTGCATACACAGGTTGTGAATATATGTGAATACCTTAAGGTGCAAGCGTGTGTGTGTGTGTGTGTGTGTGTGGTGTGTGTGTGTTTTGCTTGTGGCTATGTGTATAATAGCCCTCATGGGGGCCTGTCTCTGAATACGAGCATCTCTGTACTTGGGGGAGTGTGTGCCTTCTTTGTCCATGTGGATCTGTGGGTGTGCATGAGTAATAGTGCATTAAGTTAATCTCTGTGCCTACACTGTATTTGTGTATACATCTATATCTCTGTGAATGTGTATATAAGAGTGATTTTGTGGGTCGGTTTGGGTTTATGTGAAACCATTTCTTGTATCCATTCAACAATATGTATTGAGTACCTATTATGTACTAGACAATGTGGAGTTACAATGCTTATGAAATCTTTGAAAGCATCTCTGATCAGGGAGCTATGGTCTGGTGGGGGACTCTATATATCAATTAATAGCCAATCATAGTAAAGCAGGATAAGTGCAAGGATAGGGGGAGGAGAAAACATTTTTAGTGTGCATAGCTGGGATATATAACATAAATTAAGAGAAATTAGGAGACTTCTCAGAGGAAGTGGCACTTAATCTGGGGCCTGAAAATGAGAAGTCAGCCAGGCAAAGGAAGGGAGCTGGGTGAAGAAGATGTACCTAGGTGCTTTTGTGTGCATATGTGTACCTGTGCACAGGTCAGATGGATTTTGTCCAGGGTCATGTGCAAGACTGTGTGTATGCTCTGAGCCAGCCACGCATGCATGCACTTCTGTATACCCCGGTCTCAATGTCTGAGAATAATGGCACCCTCCAGCAGGAAATATCTCAGAACTAGATGCCATTCCTCTGGATTTTAAATGATCACTGGAGAGGGAAAGGACATGTTTTTGTAAGTTTCAAGGCTGCAACTCTGGATCTAATGACCTGTTGCCCCCATTTCTAATCTAACCCAAGTTTTCAAGTCAAGCTTTTATGTACCCACTGTTACCTGTGGCTCTTATTTACAGAAGCATAGAAGGTCCCAAAGGTTAATGGAAGATGGATTTACTCTCTGATTTTGAGCATAAGCTCAGTGGCTTCGGAATTTTTAAACCAGGGATTTCCAGTCTACTCCTAGAAGAATATCAGATATAGGCAAGTCAACCAAACTGCCACACACAATTTTTCTGGACACAAAAGAGTAAGTCCTGTAGTAGTACAGTAAAAACAAGAACAGAAGAAGAAGAAAGGAAGGAAGTCAAGGAGTCAGTGCTGTTCCTTTGCCACCCCTAAGCTTCTCAGATAAGAGATACCAGAGCAATAGAGCAATGTGAGGTCCCATGATCTGTTCTGCAGTTGGAGCATAGGTCGTAACTTACATTGTGTGTGTCCACAACACAACCAGGTACAAGTAAGCAAGCAGTAAAGATCTGAAGCAGCTAAAAGAACTATCACAATCTCATGGACTTTAACCATGGGGAGCCCTTCAGGCATTTAGAAACTATTTTACACCCAAAATCTTGGATGTTGTTTTCCTAACCTACAGAAGAGGAGAGCCAGTCAATTAAATTTGTAGAGAAAAGCTACTATCCACAGATGCATCAATAGAAGCAATGACACAGAAGTTTGTTCTGGAGTCAGTTATCACAGCGGCAAACAGTCCTACCGCTGTCCCAGGACCCTCACCGAGCAGTGTTCGGTGTTCATCATGACTACCCTAAGCCACCAAGGGAAGGCTAAATTAAACTCACTTCCCTCTAGTGAAGAAGAGTATAAAGATCTGCAAGAAAATAATCTTTTTAATATTTTAATGTTTAAAAACTTAGCCCTTGGCTATCCATAAAGTTCAACTATCCGATTCAGATTCTGGCATATGTTGAGGGCCAACCAGGCATCTGGCTCAATGTTTCCACCAGTCATCCCATAGGGTCCTTGTCAAAATCCTCAGCAGAATTTATCACCCCCATTTTAGAGATGAGGAAATAGACACAGAGAGAAGTGGAGTGGTAAGGGGCAGGGACAGGTCTTCTGGCTCTCAGTCTTTCTACTTCCTGATACTTCTTTCAGAACAAGTAGACCCAGGGTTCCAGAGATATGCGATCTCACAACAGGTGCTTAAATCTTCCTGCACATCAATCAGCAGGTGATGCCATCCATCTGGAAGGCTCTTGTCTTTGCATTTATGCAAATTCTCTGTTCACATCCTCGTCCCAGCTTGGCCTCCCCTCTCAGGACCGGGAGAAATAGGGGCTTCTGAAAGTAAAACTTGAGGAAAGATATTAGGCTTATGAAGGTGACGCATCAGAGGATACAGCCCGTCTGACACACCTAACACATGGAAAGGACTTGGAGAAAGAAAAGTGACGTTTATGCTTTCCCATTTGTTCTCTCATCTAGTCTGCACAACTATCTTATATTTATATACATCTCTAATGTACACATACCGATGTACGTTATAGAACTCATCTATCCTGTGCCTGGCACCGTGTAGGCATTAACTCTTTACAGTGCAGCAAGTGGGTAACATGACCCCGTTAGCAAGTTACCTAAAGTCACAGAACTACAAGTGGTAGTGCTGGGATTTAACGCAGAATGTCTGACTTCGAGTCGAGTCCAGTGTTCTTTCTGTTAGATTACGCTGCCACTGAGAACAAGCCCCTGGACCCAGAAGGACTAAACCTACTGCATCTGCAGAAGGTCCTCCCAGTTTGGGGTCACAGTACAGAAAAAGAAGGGTGCTTGTCTCTTATCGTGGGTTACCTGGGCAGCCCAGCTCCCTGGCTGGAGTCTCCTGAGCCATAAAGGGTGTGGGTAGAAAACCTGGTTCTATGCCTCCGGAAGGCAAGAGGGCCTCATTGCCCAGCCTGAAGATTTAGAACTAGAGACTCCCAGGGGTCTAGGGATGCCGAGCTTCATCATGTCTAAAGGGCCCCTCTCTTTGCAACATCCCCAGGGGCCTCTACTGAAACATTCTCAGTGGCTGGGAATTCATCTCAATGATGAATTCTGTCTTTGTAGAGAGTTCTTGTTCTACAGAATTAAACTAGAGTTAAAATCTGTCTCTCTACAGCTTCCACGCACTGGTTTAATACTGAGTCCTTCCTTCATGGGATCCCCTTTCCATTCAGGTAGAAGAAGCAGTGAGGACATGTGCTCTCCTCAGGATGTGCACCTGGGAGCTGTTGGTGGTGTCCATCCTCCTGGATGAGCTTCAGTAGGTCTCTGACCTGCAGACCTACTGTGAGGCAATCTGACTGCACCAACCCCTGGGACCATCTCACCCGCCTTCTCTGAAGCAGAGCTGAAGGGAGGACATGTGCCTTGGTCAGGTTGGGGCCTAAACACCCTCTGTCAGTCAGACACCCCAGACAGTGTCCCATCCATTAGACTCTACCTCTTTACATCCTCAACACTGGGGTCCAGGACCCTTGCGAATCATCATCCCCGGGGGGCTAAAGATCTGTAAAGTACTTAGCAGAGTACTTTGGAAGAAGTGCCCACTTGGTGTGTTATTATTGCCACTATTATTATTGCTGTTCCCTAGCAATAGAATCACTGGGTTATTAGCAGGGCGAGGCACTGAAGCTCACCAAAGACCCTAAACTGCCTTTGATGAACAAAATTATGC
The DNA here is from genome assembly GCA_028533085.1 of Varecia variegata. Classification (NCBI taxonomy): domain Eukaryota; kingdom Metazoa; phylum Chordata; class Mammalia; order Primates; family Lemuridae; genus Varecia; species Varecia variegata. The sequence goes on along the minus strand of CM052438.1, from coordinate 147,388,370 downwards.
TGATAAGGAAATCTGGGTTCTAATTACGGTTCCATCACTAAAGATGATGAGAAGCAGGAGGAGGATGGTGATAATTTTGATGATAAGAGCCACAGCAAGAGTGATCACCATTTCTACCATGCTTATAAACACCAGGCACATTGAATTGAATGCTTACAACAATCTTGTAAAGTGGATACTATCATTTGCCCCCATTTTACAGATGAGAAAACTGAGGCTTAGAGAGGTTAAGTAACTTGCCAAGGTCACATAATTGGTAAGTGATAAGATTAAAATCCTGGTGGTCCAAGACTCCCTGAGTCCTGGCTTATAGTCACTATGTGATTAATATTTGCTATCACTAACTTGCAGTGTGAGTTTGGGCATGACACTTCTCCTCCCTGGGCCTCAATTCCCCATCTCCCAGGGCTTTTACAGCTCCAGCAGGCAAAAGACTTGGACTTGAGAAAGACAGTGGAGGTTCCTGGGGGCCGAATTCCCCCACTGGGCACACCACCCTGCACCACCTTCCTGCACATGAATTCCCTCCTGGCTGCCAGGGCATCTCTCAGGCTCATCTGAACATGCAAATCAGAATTAAGTATTCAAGACTGGGCTTACTTTGCATACCAATTCCATTTTCTTCTGTGTGGGAAGGTTCTCACCCCTTTTAACAGTTTAGAATAATGTGCATCAGACCTCAAAAATGAAAACAAAAGTTTAAAAAAAAAACTGGAGGAAGAGGGATAAGCTGGTTTCTTTTGCTGGTTGTTCTCCCTGGCTGGGGCTGGGCTGAGGGTGGCTGCAAACCAGGAGGGCAGAGGCCGCTGCAGGCTGGAACAGCCTCTGCTATTGGTGGACAGGGGTTCTTGAATTTTTAGATCATGGATATCTTTGAGAATCTGATGAAGGCTATGGAATCTGTACTCCAGAAAAATGCAAATGCAAAATGTGATATACAGTTATGAGGTGTTCCTTGAGAACCTGAAGCTCCACCTAAAAGCCCTGGTTGAGAAGCCTGGAATGGCTCCAATCAGAACTATTATGGAGACGAAGGCCCATCGGATTCCTGGGCATGCAGGTGTGTCAAGGAGAGTTAGAAAATATGCCTGAGGCATTGGTCCTCAACCTCATCTGGCACATGTACCTGAACTGCCTAAAGACCCTTCTGTCCTCGACTGAGACAAAAGTGGGCCAGAGCCCATCTGAAGGCACCACAGCTTTGATTCGCTCACCTGAGAGTGTGTGCTTAAAGAACTTCAACCACATCCCTCCAAAAGATATTAAAACATTATTTCTAAATTATACTATTATAGATAACCACAACTGTAAAAATAACCACATGGAAACAAAGATGAGAAGAAAATAACTTATCTCTGAGTGGTGTAATGATGGTGTATTTCTCTTTTTGCTGATATTTTCTATTTTTTTCCAATTTCCTATAATGAAAAGTTTTGTCTTATGATGAAAAACATATAAAGTTGACATTAGAAATTAAAAAGGAAGACCAATGGGTAGCTTATGGCTAATCTCTGAGAACAGAGACAAATGGCCTCTGCCAACAATGACAACCTGTAAAAGTTGGTTTGCTGTGTAGGAACAGCTATTATGAGCTGAATGCAAGCAGAGAAACTTGGCCAGAGGAGAAACAGAAGAATGAACTATATTCTCAGAGAGAGGCAGAGAGCAGAACCCAGGGTGTTATGCTGTCATTCCTTCCCATAAGAAGAGGGGAAAAGTCACACCCTGGCTCCTGACTCCTTCAGGAGACCTGGCTGTGATTCCACCCAGAGTTCCGTGGCACAGCTTTAATCTTTCCAACAAATCTCCTTTTTGCCCAAGGTGGTTTGAGTGGAATTTGTCTCATGTAACCAAATAATACCTAAGACTGTGTGAAGCCCAACAGAACCAGTGTGTGGACCCTATGATTGAGTGTCTGGGACACCTGAGTGAGTGGGGGTGACATCTGAGAAATTATGTGTAACATCTGCATGGGTGTGTTTGTGTAACAGGCTGAGTGTGTGTAACATCCAAGCGTTTGTGACATCTTGAGAGAGTGTGTGTGTGAGATCAAAGTAAGTGTATATAGCACGGGAATAAGTATGCATAGTTAGCTGGAGTCAATAAATGTTTAAATCTGTGAACTGTCAGTTCTGATTTCTATCAATTTCCCCTCCACAATCTGGTCTTATACTCAGCTGAAGGGTCCCATTTTTTGCAAATCTCACCTGGGACCAGGGCAGACTTTCTCTGGAAGACTTTCTGCCCAGATTCACAGATCATTTGAGAGAAGAGCAAAGTTGGCTGATTCTCTGCAATTCCTTCAAAAAACTCAAGCCCTGGGCCAAGGGGCAGCTCACTCTGATGTTAGCTTCAGGCCAGGATCTCATGTGAAGCTCAAAACAACCCTTGGGTAGATTCAGGGTGGAAATAACTATTCCTGTGTCGTGTCATAGGCAAGTACAAACTGAGGTCCATGGTGATGAAGGGACTTGTCCAAATCACGTGGGTTAGGAACAGCTAGGATTTGAATTCTGTTCTCTCATCAGGCCACACTCCTCCCAACTAGACTCTGCAGATATAATTGTCAGTTTTCCTCAGACCTACCCTGCTCTCAGTTCACTTCCAAGTTCACATCAAGAGCTCTCACATGGGCATCCATGGCAACACTGAGCCTGTGGCAGCAGAAGTAACTACAGATGGCACTTGCTGGTGGCTTTGAGCCCACTGGCACAGGGGTTGACATAGAAACGAAAGACACTGAGCCTGCAAAGTGGACAGGCCTATACCTGAGAGGTGCCAGAAAGGCAGATTCATTCTGTTAGTTTCCTGGAATTGATGTTATTTGGAGGACCAATGGCATAGAGATTGCAGCATGACAAAGCCCTTCTAAAAGGGCTTCATCAGCCATCATCCTCCTTTCATCAAGGCTGAAGCAGAATCCAGAAAGCCCAGGAGAAACATGGCCTGGTCAAGCACTTCTTGTAGCTGAGATATGTTTCTAAGGCTCCACCAGGAAAATGGAGAGACTCTAGCAGTATCCAATGGGCACGAGGAAGGCATCTTACTTGGCTGAAGCCTAGAAGAAGAATGTATTGTTTCACCACGTGCAGAAACCTCTGAAATGTATGGCATCGGCAGCTGCCCTTGGTGCTGCTTCCTTCCCTGTTGGTACCACAAGACCTACCCAGTCCATGGGACCATCTGCAATGGCCAATAAAATTGGGTTAATTTTTAGTCCAATCATCAAACTACATCTGCCTTTCCCAGATGTGAATTCCTACAACTGGGCTTGAAACTCCAACAGGATTTGCCCTCTAAAGGGAACCCTCTGGCTCGAGCCCCAGCCCCACGCAGGGATCATACAGAACAATATCTATCCTTAACAACTCACTGTGAATAAGTCCATCAGAGCCTTTTCTGGGAGCAGGACATTATGGGAAGGATATGGTGGGCATATACAGCACCTAGCAAAGCAGGAGAAAGGAGGAGAATGTGGAAAGGTAAAGGTGACAAGCTGACGTCCAGAAGATAAACTGTACCAACCCCTCAATTTGCAGAAGGCCTGTCCACTCACATTCAAAGCGGCGATCCTTGTGACTGAGCACTAACGAAATGATTTCTGCATGTTGGTCACAGTTTTAAGTATTTCATATTTATTAACTCTCTTAATCTCTGTTTGCTCCAGTTCTTGGACTCACTACTTTGCACTGATAAAGTAATTCATGGGCTAAAAGATGACCAAAATGGCTAAGATGGATGGGTGTGATAATGAGACCATAAGAAAAAAGAAATAGAATAGCCTAGAGGGTAACTCCTTTGTGTCACTGATATTAGTTTGGAAAACATTTTCCTGCCCCATATTCACCATAAACTATTTTCAGTAGATCTATTTTATCCTAGCTGTCTTTTTCCCACTTGGCTAGGAAACCACTGAATGAAAAATGGTAGATTTCTATTAGAAATAGAAGATGAAATCACAAGCACCACTATTAATGAGGTGATTTAAAAATATATATATATTCAATCAAAAGTAATTGAGGCTGAGCATAGTAAGTCATGGAAAATTATAAACTATGCCCACTCCAGGGCATGACTGACTATTAAAATCTTTTTCACACCATTGCCTACAGAAAGCAGCTGGGCACCATGCCACCAGGGAGGTGGCAGCAGAATGGCCTCATTCCCTAAACAGGCTTGCAAAAAAGAGAACAATCAGTTGGATTGCTGAATCAAACTTAACTCTTTTTATGCCATGCCAAGTGAAGTTTTGACAAAGAACAGTTAGGAATTGACTCCTGAAGAGCAAGCTGTGAAATGGCTTATTCATTTGAAAAACATTTATTGAATACATTTATTGAAAATACACTATGCACTTTTGCATTGGTTATCCCATTTAATTTAATTCACAAAACAACTCTGTGTAGCCCATTTTATCCACTGTTGTTAATAAAGGCATAAACTGGAGAGCAGAGAAGCCAAAGTGATCTGCCAAAGTCACAGAGTTGATCCATGGCAGATCTGCTGTCATATGTTTTGACTCCACTCCCAGAGCTCCTCTCATGGCCTCACAGGTGCCTAGTTTGCTTGTTCTGCATCCTCTAGCCACAGCTCAGTAAAGACCTACAAATCTCAGTTAACCAGAATTTCTGGCACTTAGAGATTTTCTTCAATGTCCTTCCCCATTTTACTCAGAGTTAAAGAGAAAACCCTTCTATTTCAGCCTTGGGAGTCGGTAAGTTTGGAACAACGTCTGGATCTCTTTTCAGGTATTTGCGAGTACAGAAAATATGGTGAATTAGAGTATTTATAGGAAGGAACCACTTACAGAAATGATCTTTTTGAAATTATTTCTCACTTTCCAGGACTATGAGTGGATTTGGAGGGTGGGAATCTGAGGATCCCAGAATGTCTGACTCCTCTTATCCAGCCTTTATCTTCTTGCAATCCTTTCCATTTCCCCTGCTCCCCCCGTTACTACCCATAAGACAAAGTAGAACCTAGAAAAAGACAGAGGCTCGGATGTCTTGGATATGGGCTGATCTTAGCATCTATTTTTTGTTAATTCTATTTAGGGGAAGTGTTTGATTAGCTAGGACCTATTTTGTCAAGGTTTGAGGCCACATTGTATGATGCAAAGAACTTTGAACAAAGATCAGTTAACAAAGGGTTCAGCCTCAAATTTACCATCTATTGCTGGTGTGACCATAGGGTATTTATTTAACCTCCGATTCTCAATTTCTTCACCTTTAGGTGGAACTAATGATACTCATTTACTTCACACATTGGTTGTAAAGATGAAATACTATAATAAGAAAGTATTTGGAACATTAAAGGTGGTGTAAAAATTGTATATGTCTTATTATAGTGACTTGTCCCAACAGAATCTCAATCTCTGATACATGCAATTCAAGCATTAACAGGACCATCAGTGGAGTGACATGAAAAGGACAAAAACTTTGGGATCCAATTGATGCTGGTTCAAATGGTGAATCTACCACTTACTAGTTGAATGCCCTGGAACAAACTGATTATTCTCGCAGAATCTCCGTTTTTCACCTATAAAGTAAAAACAGCAAACACATTCGTCATTGAGTTCTGGAGAGAATTACAGTGGTTTGCTGGCAAATGTTTAACAACCAGATTTTTTTTAACAACAACAACAACATAAATAAATAAATAAATAAATAAATAAATAGATAACTGCAAGCCCTGGTTTTACTGTTTGCTGGTTTCCACATTGGGGCCAGCTTCTAGTTATCTACATGGCATCCCTGAAGGCCAAGTTGGGAAGAGATGCATGTAACTGGCTCTCCCAAGTCAGCCTGAGCCAGCCCATCCTTCAGATTAGATGAGTTAATGAATATGAAGACCTAGGACTGGTTTCTCACTTATTAGAAAATCCGTAACTGTTCATTCACTTTTATTTTACTTGGGCCCTGTCCTCCAAAGCTCAGAATCTGAGACAGACACTGAAACAAGCCAGGAAACAAAATCTATAAGCAGATTCATAACTGGAGTAAAGAAGGCAAAAACTGGAAGGAAGGTGCATCCTGGCACTGCCGTGAGGACCAGATAACGAGAGGAAGATAATCAGCAGAAGAGGACTCCTTCCCCAAAGGCCTGGATGCAGTGAAGGACCTGGAATCTATACCCACTCTCGGTACCATCCAGACCCTCTTCACTCCTCCATCACCTAGGTAACTGGGCAGTGTTGGGTTAGTTGCCTGGCAACAATGCCCACCTCTCTACTGCCCTGCACACCCCTGTGCCCTGACCTCTGGTGACATTTCCTCGCCAGAGACTGCTGCCTGTCCCAGCAACACATCTCTACTGCAGCACCTGGCCCCTGGCTAAGCCAAGCCTAGGGGCCATCCAACCACAGCACACCTGCCCAGAAATGCACAATTCCGCCTGCTCTCATGGAAGAAAAGCATCAAAGACAAAGAGCTCAGACAAGTAGCCAGGAGATTTGGATTTAGTCTCAGCTCCATGCTGGACCAGCTGCTGTGGGACCTTGGGAAGGTTGCTTGACTTCTCTGAGATTTTGTTTCTTCATCCGCCAAATGCAGATTTCCCTCAAATCTGTACAACAGGGATTTTCTTTCATCTGTGAAATGGGGGATTATAATGCCTGCTGGGATCCCACACAAAGCTGTCCTCAGGTCCATGTGTGTGACCAGTCCTCTGAAGTACATCAAATGCAAGAGGAGACGAGGTGATTATTACAATCAAATAGACCTCCAGCCTCTCCAGAGTTCCCCAAAGCCAGGCTGAGGCCTTGGCATCAGAAAACCAAGAGATGAATGAAGCCAAATCTCTTCCAGGACAAAGCAGGTGACATGTTCTAATGGATTCTGAAGAGGGTTTGTGTTCCTGCCCTTAACTGTTGTAGCACCATTTGTACAGGCAGCCGGAATCCTGCCCAACAGCGAGAAGAAAATTGGCAGCCCGGGGAAGTGAGCAGCTCTCAGGTTGGACTTGATTAGGGACCAATTTGGGCCTGTTAGCCGAGCCTCCAGTATCATCTCAGCCAATTACTGGCCCAGCCTGGCCTGCAGCTGGCTGCTCCCTTCCAAGCTAGACACTTTTATTTCCAGCAGAGCTCTCCCCTGCGCCTGAGGCAAGAGACCAGGGTGACCGTGGCCCATTAAAAAGATGGAGAGAGAAATAACTCACTCAGTAAGGTAATGGTGTGGGTGGGGCTTGAACTGGAGCTTTAATTAAAAAAAAAAAAATACCTCAATAAACAGTCTTGTGGCTTGAGTATAATAAGTATGAGAATTTATAAACTCTCCCCAGCTATGGGGCTCTGATGACTATTAAACTTCGCATCTGGCAGAGGAATTTTGGCCTGATGGGCTAACTGTGCTACTCCACCTCTGCCAAGCCAAACAGGCTGGCAACCTAAGCGGGAGGCCAGCAAAGCTGTGCTCAGACTGCCCCCCACCCTTCAAGAGCTTCTTGGGTTGGGCCATCCCCCAATCAGGGCTGGCCCTCAGGAAAACCAGTGCCTGCCAAAGGACTCTCCTTCCGGTTCATTTCCTAGCCTCTGCAGGAACCTGGCGCTCGTTCCTGCCTCCCGCCAGTCAAAGCATTGCTCCCAGGAATGCAGGGGAGATGGGTCAAATCTCAGAATAATGTGTTGTCTCTTCCCTGGTGCTGGTGCTGCCTTATTATTTAACAGCCCCCACTCTTCGGCATTTGAAGCCCCCACAATCTGGCCCCTTCTCATCTTATTTCTTGCCACTCTCTGCTTCCCACTTGCCCCTCTATGCACTCTTCCGATGGTCTCTTGCCGGTGGGCCTGTGCTTATGCTGTCCCTCTGCCTGGAATATCCTTCCATTCTTGCCTGGTGTAGAGCAGTCGCTAAGTGCATGAACCCTAAGGCCAACCTAGAGTTTAATCCCAGCTTTAGCCCTCACCAGCTGTTGAATGTTGGGCGAGTTTCTTCACCTGTTAGTGCCTCCAATTTCTCAACTGTAAAATGGCGTGTATGACACCGACATCATTGGCTCATTGTGAGGATTAAATGAGTATGTGTGTGTGTGTGTGTATTGTGCTTGATATATAGTTATTTGTTATTATCCTTTAAGATAAAACATCAGCACCCTACATGACCTGCAGGCCAAACCCATCTGCTTGATTTCATAAATAAAGTTAGAGTGGTGCAGAGCCACACCACATGTTACCTAGGACTGCTGTTCTGCTACAGTGGCAGAGTTGAGCATTTGGGATGGGGACTGTGTGGCCCCCAAGGCCCAAACTATTAATACTGACTATCCCTCTATTTTCAGAACAGTTCTGTTGAACCCTACTTTATGATTCAACTTGAGAAGATGCCAACTGTAACATCACCCAACCCCAGGCTGCAGTAGGCACCCCTCCTTTATGCCCCCATGTCCCCTATACATTTCCCTTTTACACGCTTATTGCAGTATTTCAGTGACCTGTTAGGGTGTCTACTTCCACGATTGGATTGTGAGCTTTTCAAGGAAAGGTACCCCATTGTCTTCATTTGTTTTTCTTTCACAGGACATAGCCAAATGAATTATGAATAATGGATGATCTAGGAAGGGATTATACCTTGAGCCACAAAGAGACCCAGGCATAAACCTAGTAAGTGAATATTGCCATTCAATTTGGGAATGGGGCAGACCAGCTCCCTGAGTGGGGGCTCCTGTGACATTTACAGGAGGGGCCTCAACCTTGTCAGTTCTTACCTGTCCTCCCCAAGACAGAGCCATTTCAAAATGACATAGCTTCAGAAACATGAGATGATGAGGGAGAAGAAAGGACAACCTTGCCAGCCGCATACCACTTTTCATTATTATTAATTCTCAGAGTTTCAAAATCTCATTTCTTCTTCTTCACCCTCTTTCATTGACCTTACAGTAGTGCTCAGATGTGGCCAGGCTATTCATTGAGGTTTGAGGAAGTGGTGGTGATGAGGCAGGAATGGGGCTGGAACTCAAGAAACACAACAGGAAATAACATTCCCGAGTCATACTAAGGCTGGGAAAATGGGAAGATGGCCAAGTCTGAGGTTTTCTAGAACTCTCTTCTGCCTAGCCTTTGGTCAAGAAAAGTAGGACATTTAAGCTTGAAGATAAAGGTGGTGGGAAGAGGGATGCTATGACCTTAATGTATACCTAGTGTCACCTTCATACAAGCAGGGGCTGCTAACTTGAAAAACACTACTCAGTCTTGACACTAGATATGGAAAGTTCTCTATGTGGCATGGGGGAAGGAGGGGATTTGGCCATGGGCAGGTGAAAAAACAGACAAAAGAAAAACCTCAGTCCCTACCTTCAGGAAGTCCCTCATCTAAGGAGAGGTTAAAACCAGTAGGACTGCAATCTTCCTCATAAATCTGAGCAGAAACCCAACCAACAGCGTGTACAATAAACCCCAGAGACTGGATTGGATCCTATTACTGTGAAATCTCAGTTTAACCAAAGATTCCCAGCCAGTGACGCAGTTACTGTAAGCAATATTTAAAACAATAAAATCTCCTGTAACAGGAAAAGAATTCAAAGAAGCCCTTGGGGTCCTTGTAAAAAGGTTTGGCCTATATAAACACTTGCTGCTGCGCAAATTGGGTATCTAAAAACATGGAGCAAAAGATCAGGTGAGATGTAACTTTGACAGTTACCAACAGGACCAAAATCAGCAGAAATCCCAGAATGGAAGGCAACACAATCTCAGCTTTTTCTGCAATGTATTCCTTAGGATGTTTCTATATATTTTACCTAGAAACTGTTTTTTTTTTAAAGTGTCTGCAGTAGAACTTTTAGTATGTTGTTACTCAGTGTGACTCTTAGAAAGGGATAGAATATACACCATTCCTTAAATGCTTCACATTTATTTGAGCAGGAAATATATTTTCTACAGAGCATTGCCCAGCTCTCATGCTCTTCAGAGCACACTTAGGGATAAGGTATTGGTAATACTGTGAGGTCTTTGAGGAAAGCGTGACTTGTCTTTTCTTTAGTGTCGTTGGTGCCCAGACCAGAGCCCAGCACAGACAAAGTGCTTAGAAAATGTTAGTGGATGGAACTTAACTAAAGTAAGAGGCTGATGTCCTGAGCTTAACTCACTGATCTACCCTAGCCTCAGGCCTGTGTAGATGTTCCATAGCCCAGAAAGGGTAGAGAGAATTTCAGTGAGGATGTTTCTCCAGTTGAGACTCCAACTAATCTCAACTTAGAACACTGAGAGTTTTCCAGAAAAAAACTCAGATAGCCCAGGTACTTCTTCCATCAGCTTTAGATAAAGATGACTTTTCCTTGAGAGATAATTGAGTCAGATTCTTTTGAAATGGCAAAGGCCTATGGACTCTCAGTACTCCAGATGACCAAGCAACTCAGGACTCTTCCACACTAGCCGTCACACAAGGAAATGTCGTGTGTCGATTTGATCTGCAATTTGCAGATTTTCCAAGCTGATAGCATTTTAGAGAATGTTATAACAGAAATCCTCATGCCAGATATAAATAAATTTCTAATAATCTCCATGAATAAAATTCTATAACACTTTTGCCGCACACTTACATACACTATTAAAATGCCTGAAAATTATAGAAATTATTTTATCGGCTACATTAATTTCTTCTTGAAACGTCCCAACACATCAACTCAAAATTAAGCATCGGAATTCTGCAGTTGCATTTAAATATGTTAATAATCATAGGTAAACAAACCCAAGTCTGAAATTGTCCACAAAGAATGGAGGGCAGCTTGTTGGAGGTTCACCAACACAATGTAGGATAATTATACGCTAAAACACTTAACCTTGGGAACATGCAGAAAATTTACAAAGATCAATTGCTCATAAGAAAAGAAAAAAATTTAATCAAATGAGAGAGTTATCTAGCAAATGGTTAGAAAATTGATGGGAATTCCTTTGATAACACCATTTTGATTTGATTAGTTGTACTATTTTTATATCTTTAGTAAACAGAGTTTGATTATACCACTGAGCTCCTTTTTTACAGAAATATTACAAACCCATTACCGGCTAAGAAGAAAGCCTAGAAGGATTCAAAAAACGCTTTTGAAATTACAGCCTACCCCGCCATCTCCTTCTCCTTGTTCTCTCTGGTTATATTAGTTTTCTAGGGCTGCCACAACAAGCACCGCAGACTGGGCAGCTTCCACAACAGAAATTTATTTGCTCACAGTTCTGGAGGTCAGAAGTCAGAGATCAAGGTGTCAGCAGGGTTGATTTCTTCTGAGGCCTCTTTCCTCATCTTGAAGATGGCCCTCTGCCCTCTGTGTCTTCACATGGTCTTCCCCCTGTACCCACCTGTGTCCAAATCTCTTCCTCTTGAAGGATCCAGTCATATTGGATTAGGACCCATGTATGTATTGAAATACCATGTAACCATAAAAAGGATGAGGCCAGGGAATATGTAAGATGTCTGTCTTAAATCTGGATGTCTTTTTAAATCTGGAAAATTAATGGAATATATGCAGTCAGCCCTCTGCATTCATCAGTTCTACCAACCATAGATTGAAAATATTTGGAAAAAAAACAATAAAAATGACAATACGATAAAAACAACACAAATGAAAAACAATACAATGTAACAACTATTTGCATAGCATTTACATTGTATTATGTATAAGTAACCTAGAGATTATTTAAAGCATACAAGAGGATGTGTGTGAGTAATATGCAAATACTGCACCATTTTACATCAGGCATCATATTTGAGCATCTTTGGATTTGGGTATGGGTGGGGGGAGGGGTCCTGGAACCAATCCCCCACAGATACAACTATAAATATATAGTTGTCCCTATATAAATAAGAACTATATATATGTATATATATGTAATTTTCTTATTTAATATAAGAATCTAATATAAATGCATGAAAATATGGATAGATTGAGAGATAATTGATAGGTGGATAGATAGAATTATGGAAAGATATTGAACAAGTTCTTATCAGTACTTATCTTTGGGTAAGGTTAAAAGTGATTTTTTTGTGTATTTATCTGCATAACCTAATTCTTTAAAAATAAATATACATATTGCTCACGTAATATAGAAATTAAAATTGAAAAGGCAAAAACTCTGCTCATTCTCCCTACCTCACAGATATAAGTTCAAGCTTCTTAGCTTGACATCCATAGATCTTCACCCTGGAGACAGACTACCTTTCCAGGTGCACCTCCTGGCCCTCTTCCCCACCAACCGCAACCCCCACTCCACACTCCCTATTCCCCAGCATTTCATGCTGTCCCCTCTCTCTCTGCCTTTTCATGTGTTTTTCTTTCCCCACACTCTTGGACTGACAAACTCCTATTCATCCTTTAAAGCTCATATCAAACATCACCTCTCATGTGAAGTTTTCCGTATCCCTCAAGACATAGCTGCTCCCTCTTCTGGACCCCACAGTTTTGTTTATGCTTCTATCACAGCAAGTAGATTCTTCCATTTTGATTATTTTTTTGTTTCTTTCACTACTCTGTGGAAACTTCAAAGACTGTATCAGGACCTGAGGAGTTGACAGCCCATGAGATGCTGGTCACCTTTGCTAACGTAGAAACCTCGCTGTAGAGCAGAGTCGGGGGACCAAGGGGAATCTAAGCCCCATCACTAAGTGGGACTTTATGGGGTCATCATGTCCTTCCTAGTCTGCACATGTCCAGATTGTGGTCCACAGAGGACTCACTATCCCTGCATCCACCCCAGCTACCTCCCCTGGGAGGAGAAAACCAGTGCAGAAAAGCAGCCTCCTGCTGACCTGATGTCTCCCACTAACTCAGGAACCGGTGAGAAGAACCTCCCAGCCATCATCCACGCACATCGTCTCCCTCCCCTGCCCCCAGGTGATGCAGCCTCCCAGGCTGCTAGGAGTCCTGCCCTGACTCCCTTACTCACCCCCTGCCATCCTCTCTGACTTTCACAAACTGATTCTTGCCTCTCAGAATGAAGGAATATTCTCATCACTTGCTCTTAAAGAGCCACATGGTTATTTTTTCTTCTTCTTTATACTGAAGCAAAACTTTGCACAGAAACAAATGAAGAAGCTCATCATCCGTGTTAAAGTGTCCATATCCTACAGGTTTGAGGCTTCTATTCCCACTGCCTTTTCAAGCCTTCTTAAAATGGAAGTGCAAGAAGACAGTTTACTCAATGGAAACAGCACCTGAAACATCACTTCTTTGTACAGCCTGTGGATACCAAGAGGCCTGAAAAACCACTAAGTCCATCCTTTGCCATCACGAAAATGAAAACGATGAGTTTTCCTCTCTGCTGGGGCTGGGCAGCCTTCAGAGGTTTCTTCCATGGTCCTAGCTCTCCTCCAAGGTCAAATTAAGCCAAAGCATCAGGCACACGATGCTAGGGGCCTGGTCCGTGAGGAGGCCCATGGGTTGGAAAGGAGCTAGGCACCAAGCAAGACACCCTGATATGAATTGTTTTGGGAGCCACTGGCAGTGGCTCCAGTTGTGTGTATGGAACACTGGGGCTGCCTTGCCCCTCTCCTAAGCAAGAAGAGCAAGGGCCAAACCGCTGATTCCCCCATCCAACCACAGCATCTCTCCCTCCCCTGTGCCAGAAAATCAGGATTGAAAGATGCTTCTGGAGGATAGATGTGCAGAGAGTGGATGGGGGTGGGGGTCCCTCCCTGCACTGTGAGAGCTGGAGTGTGTGAGTGTGGGCTCTCACACCTAGGCAGGCACCCCGCTTGCTTGCTTCTCACCTCGTGACCCTCTGCTCTCCAAACCTCCTTTAGGACACTTATCAAAGCTTATCCAAACTCACCGCCCACACTCCCAGGTGACAACAAAAGGGAATGGGAGACAGTCACATGGGAACAGGCTTCACTGCTCTCCTCTCACTCCCCAGGGGCCTCCTCCCACCCCAGACAGATCCATCCTCTGGCCCAAGAACACACACACACACACACACGCACACGAAAAACGACACTGAGAACAGCAATTGAATCCCAAAGGGAATTGGAAGACAGAGAGAAAAAGAATAAAGAAAGCCATTCTAATGGCAAGCAAAGGAAAAGAATATATTGAGTGGCTGCTGCAAAGCAGTCTCTATGATAGGCATTTACACATATGTGATCTCATTGAATCCCAACAACAACACTAGTAAGGTATTATTATTCCATGGTGGAACTGAGGATGCTGAGGCTTTAAAAAGTTGCATCTCAAAGCTACTTGGCCAATGACTATAACCAGAGGAAGTAGGTGGGATCCAAATCCAGGTTTATAGACTCCAAATCTTGTTCTGTTTTCAGCTCCATGTTGCTGCTCAGACCAGTTGACCCAAGTAGCCACAAAGAGATTAAATAACTACAATGACTTTGCAGGTATTCCTTGCTGGGATCTAGGACTGAACCCGGCCTGATTCAACTCTAAAATCCTATGAGTCTTAGCTGGACCTGACTCCTTGGTGATGTTTCACTCTCTTCAACATCTTTTTGTCTGGGGAAGGGTAGCCCCCAACCAAGCCCCTTCTGCTGCCCTAAATAACTGACGCAAGAGAGTGTTGCTGTGTTTGTTTGTTGTAAGAGAGGGGCCAAGTGGCTGGGAGAAAAGTCTCCTAAGGCCTGGCTGGAATCCCTGTGGTGAGCATCAGAAGCAATGTAGAAGAGGCTTCCTTCTGAAACCCCCATCAGCCCAGAGCAGCTTCTTTCAACATGTATCCATCCACAGCAAAATCATTGAGTGGCTCAAACTCAGCCACTGCTCCCTCACTGAAAAGGACGTGTACCTGGAAGCAAAGAGACTGGATATGGCATAGTGAGTAAAAATCGTAGACTGTGGCATCAGACAGACCAAAGTTCAAATCCCTGTGAATTCAACTCCCTTGTAACCCCTTTGCAATCATTCCACCTCTTTCCGCTTTACTTTCCTTAACTGATAAATGGGAATGTTAGTAACACCTCCCTCAGGGGGCTCCAGTGAGACAAGGTGTGAAAAGCCTCCAGGAGCACCTGCCCCAAAGTACAGGCTCATTCATGGAGGTTGTTATCTGGATACTGGAGAAAGATTGAGCCCTGAATTTGAAAGCAAAGAAAAAAAAAAAGTTTGGATTCTCTTTGGAAAGTTGTTCACAGCAGCCCTCCCTTTCTGTAGAAAAATGTAAGAGTGTTCAAATTATTTCTTTATTTCTTCACAAAGAAATGACAAACTGGAACAACCTACCCCTTACAAATTGCATGACCTTGGATGTTGACATCATTGCTGTAGTCCATTCACAGGGATTCAGGCTGCTATAACAGATTACCATTGACTGGATGGCTTCTAAACAACAGAAATTTATTTCTCACACTTCTGGGGTCTGGAAGTCCAAGAGCAAGGCACGGGGAGATTGGTGTCTGGTGAGGGCCGATTTCACAGGTGGTGCCTTCTTGCTGCATCCTCACAGGGTGGAAGGGCCAAGGCAGCTCCCTGGGGCCTCTTTTAGAAGGTTACTAATTCTATTCACAAGGGCAGAGCTCATGGTCTAGTCACCTCTCAAAGCCCCCACCTCTTAATACCATCACTGTGCAGGTTAGAATTTCAACATATGACTTTGAGGTGGGGGGACAAAAGCACTCAGACCATAGCTGTCATCCTTCTAGGCTCAATTTCCTAATTTGTAAAAACCTCACACAAAAACAAAACAAAACCTTATGAGAGTCTTCATTAACTTCTCTCATCCCCCACTTCCTCCCAAGCTGCATCATCTTTTACCTGGACAGGTGCTGCCTCATCACCAAGCACACTGCTGAAGTCAGCTGGCATTTTGCCGTCGCAAGACTTTCTCCGTGAGAGAAATAGCTTATTGATTTGCATTCTGGAGGAAGTGCCTTATCTACCTGCCCATTGGTAACCAACAGTCCGCAGAGCCACATCAGCCCACGGACCTCACTTTGTGTGGTTTATTATTCACTTTAAATTTTCATATTGTATTTCTTCACTGAGTTAGATGGTGCACTCAGTAAAGTATGTAATGTGCACAATTCTTAAGGGTACAACTTGATAAAATTTTACGTATGTACACACTTGTATGACTGCCATCTGGAAATAGAAATACTTTAGTGCAAATAATGGTTCCTTTGTGCCCCCTCCCGGTGAACACCAGCCCCCTCAGAGATAACCATTGTCCGGACTCTGTCACCATAGATTAGTTTTGCCTGTTCTTGAACTTAATGTAAATGAATCGTACACTGTGTGCACTATTGTGTCTGGTTTCTTTCACTCAAAGTTGAGTCTGTGATTTTCATCCACGTTATTACATGTACAATAGTTCATTCTTTCTTAGGGTCCCTAATTTTATTTTCATCTGTCCCCAACTCCCTCTCAGCACTCTCTCTGGTCTCTTTCCTTCTCTACGGATATGGCATGCCTCTCCCAGCTAAATACTTCCTCGCATAGTCTACCTTCTTTATGGAATGTTTTTCCTTTTCCTCCTCCCCTTGCCCAAATCTGTTTCATCCTTTAGACCTCAGATTCAATCCTCCTGACTCAGGGCAAGCTTTTCCTGACCACCGCCACCCTTGTCTGAGGCTAGACAAAGTCCCATGCTATATTCCCTGGTTGTTTTCTTCATTGGTGACTCTCAGCCTTCTCCTGGAGACTATTTTCTCTCTGAGAGCAGGACCCATGCACGCCCTTTGCACTCACGGTGACATCCCCAGTGCCCATCATGATAGACACTCAAATATTTCTTGAATACGTGCATAAAGGAGGAAAGCACCCAGCTCAGTGCCTGGCCCACAAAAGCCTCCAGCCACGGTGTTCTCTTCCCACCTCGTGCTCTTATGAAGCCTGAACACTCCACATTTTGTGTTCTCTGCCTAGGCAATCCCCACTTTTTGCAGGAGGTCCTGGAAGAAATCAAATCACTACTCTTTTCACAATGACTTCTGAAATATTTCCACCAGAGACATTCTTTCGAGGCTAAAGGAAGCTCTGGCTCATGCACCATAATGGACTGTGACATTTCTCTGAGTTTCCTTTATAGCTCTTCCACGAAGGACCCCTTTCAGAACCATTAAGAAGGGTGTGGACGAGGATATACGCACAGACAAACAAGAACCAGGAGGAAATATAATAAAATGTTAACACTGGCTTTCTCAGGGTGGTGGAACAGTGTAAGATATTTTTCTTCCTACTTTACTGTAACTTGTAAATTTTCTATATTGAACATACATTGTGTTCACAAGAACAACAATAATAATAATACAGTCTTATTTTTAAGGAAAGGATACTCTTGGCATGTGACACATGCAGTGACACATGAGGAAATCTCAATGCGTTTTTTCATTGACACACACAGACACAACCCCACAATCTGGAGAGTGAGCCTTTGCTGGGTGTCTGAATGGAAGGCAAAGGGAGTGTAAGTGACTGAGGATCTGTCTCCATCCCGGGCAATGGGATTCCTGCCTGCCTGTGGACTGTTCAGGAAACCTGGGCCCACATAAGCCAGAGATAGCTCCCCTGCCCAAGAAAGCTCCGTAGACCTCAGGAAGAAAGTTGCTGATCCTCCAGAGACAGAGAGAGGTCTCAGAGTCTCTGCAAATATTTGAGAACAATTTTCCTGGCCTTCACTCTCAGGTTGTTTTGTTTTGCTTTGTCTTTGCCAGACTAAGCCTCCTCACTGAGTCAAAGGGTCCTCATATGACCTTATTTCCATCCCCTCATTACTTTCATCTGGGCGGCTCCCCAGTTATCTCTTTTCAAATCTTGTCCTGTGGGCTGAACATGGCATTTAGGTCTGATTTGACTGTGGGAGGCTGCATTAAAGCCACCACCTCCCTTGTTTTGAACACTATACACTCATTAATATTAAGATCCAGCTACCATGGAGGAGTTAAGAGCAGAAAGTCTCAAACGAGACTGCCTCCTTCAAATCTCAGCTGTGTGATGTTGCCCTAGCTCTTTGACATCTCTGTGCCTCTACCATATTAAAATGGTGATAATAATAGTACCCACCCCAGAGGTAGCAAGGAAGATTAACAAGTTTGATCCACATAAAGCGCTGAGAACAGCACCTGGCACAGGCAGGGTGCTATATAAACGCTGTTATTATGATTGTGGCCAAAATAGCACTGGTTTTCATCTAGGCTTCTCTGTTTTGTTTTTGTGAGGAGTTTAGCTGCAAAAACTCCCCATTGACTGATAAAGATTAAAGTTAAACGCCCCCATATCTAAGACATCCCCCGTCTAGGAATCGTGCGACTGATTTTTGAACCTAGAGGCGGCAAAATCAATTTGCATTTTTCCCAGAGAAATTCCAGCGGGAAAGCGAGAGACAAAGTGAGAGGGGAGCAGAGAAAGAACAGTGACAGAGAGAGGGGAGAGACAGAGACAGAAACGGAACAGATTGAAACTGCCAGGCTGCATCAGGAATGAGGGCCTCAGAAAAGCTGTTCATTTCCCAACTGGGTTTTGTGTTCCGTGGATTTTTTTTTTTCCCCCCTTTTTTCATTTGTGTTCATACTTCCCCCTCTTGTGGCTCATCAGAAAATCACAGGTGCTTCTTGCCTTTCAGTGGATTTCAAAACTGGTGAACACTCAAGGCTGGCAGTTATGGACAAGGCAGCTGGGTCAAACCCTACCTGAATCCTAAGGGGAAGAGGCAGGACGGGGAGAGGAGGCCAGGCTATATTGCAACCCGTGCCTGCTCCTTATCCAAGGGTCATGTGATCAGAAAGAACCTTCTCTCGTCGTTAAAGGGAAAAGCTCCAGCAACGACCCACAGTACTGGGTCCTCTCAGGGATGTCCCCCAAAAGGCTTTGTAGGGGATGGATTCATTTAGGGTCAGGCCAGTAGGAGAGACAAATGATACAAGCAAGTCCAAAAGAAAGCAGTGTCCATCATTGCCCACATTTGCCCTCCTCTAAGCCAGCTCCAGGCCTTTGCTCAGACTGTAACCTACGTGAAAAGTGCCCATCCTTCAGGACTGGAATAAATATTACCCTTTTGTGATACCTTTTGCCAACCTGCCCCCAGACCCTTACTGCCAGTAGAAGTGTTTTCTCTTCTCCCTCTCCACAGCACCTTACCTATGACTCTAATGTATCACTGGTCAGGTTTGCTTTCTATTGCAATTATAGTGTCCTTGTCATATCATCCGACAAGATAGAGAAGAGGAAAGGGGAGAGGCTGGGTTTCATACATCTTTAATGACCCAGCCTCCAGCAGAAGGCCTCCAGCACAGGAGGTGCGTGGTAACCGTTTGATGAACGTGCGACCTCACGTTATGTGCAATGAATGTCTCTGTTCAGTCATAAATGGGACAGGTGAGGCTGGGTCTGAGGGTAGAATAGTCCCAAAGGGCATCCATTCCTTTCCACAAGGACTTTCCAGACAAAAAAGTTATCTATGTATCCATTTCAAATTTATAGCCCACCTGCATTTGGAAAATATTTAAAATGATCTCTGCAACTTATTCCAAAATGTTCAAAAGAAGAGAAAGAGAAAGAGGAAGGAAGGAAGAAAGTAAAGGAGGAGGAGAAAAAGGAGGAGAAGGAGAAGGGAAGAAAAAGGGGGAGGGGGAAAAGAAAAGGATGTGGGGGAAGGAGAAGGAGCAGCGGAAGATGCAAACGTAGCAGGTTGGAATCTAGTTACAGGGCATATGAATATCCTTTGGACCTTTCTGTTTTTCTGTAGTCTTGATATTTTTCAAATCAAGAAGTTGGGAGAAATGCAAAAAAAAAATGTATTTAAGATGGCTTTCAAGTTTAAAAATAAGGTAAATGCCTGGGTAAGAAATAAAATCAGGACACAAATCAAAATTAGTTTCTCAACCTAGAGGCCACAAATGGGCTTTAGGGGTTTCGATGCTCAGGAAAATTTTAAGTACAAGTTTTATGTTAGTGTGTTTCTCTAGGGAGAATGTTTTTATCTCTTTCATCAGATTTTCAAGGGGTTTGTAATTACCCTCTACCCCCCAAAAATGTTAAAATAGTAACCTAAAGACAGCCCAAAAGATTGCTTTTACCAGACACATGAGAATCAACAGTCATAGAATGACTGACTGAACTAATCGAATTTCAGAGACAAGACATGCCTTAGCCAAGCCCTCTCCATCCAGATGGGGAAACTAAGCCCAAAGAGAGGTCAGTGAGTTTGACTCTAACAAATTTAACATGTCTCACTGGATCATAATGACAGCTAGGGCCACAATGGTCTCCTTGTGCCATGGGAAATTCCGCCCCCCCCCGCCCCCCCCACCGAAAAGCCATCCTGAAAAACATCACCAGACAATGGTCATCTTGTCAGCCCTCATGGACAAGAACATGCATCTTTGTTCTGAACCAGATGACCACATTCTTACAGAGCTGATGGCAAAGGAAGCTTTGTTGAGGGGGTTATCAGTGTCTCGGTGGGACCAGGGACACTCTCAGCTGTAGGCAGAAGGAGCAGGCCACTAACTAAGATTGATGGATGATGCCAGGCCTGGCAGGCCCAACACAATGTGGGGATGGCCGAGTGGGGGAACAAAATTAGTTTGCAAGATTAGAACGTATTAGCACAAGTCAGACAACTGTCATGTCACAGTTCTTCACTGTAATGCTGATTGGCAGGCAAGCATTTCTGATTCTGATGGCCACGGAGGCGAGGCGTCTGCAATCTGTCTCGCATGACATCCTGCCGGCTGGCAAATCCCCCCTGCTGGAGAAGTCAGCTTTTCTTAGAAAACTGTGTCCCCTGGGTCTTGTTTGGCAGGCCCCCAGGCCAAAGGTGCATGGCAAGGTGGGAGAGGTCAGGGAGATGTGGTGGCTGCCAAGAACTTCCACTAACGAGGAAAGGTAGGCTTTCTGAGCTCAACGCAACAAGTACTTTCTGATCACTCACAGGCCTCGTAACAGGATGAGAATAGCAGAAAGATGCAAGAGATATCCTAAATCATAATCCCTGCCTCAAGGAGTGCCCAACCTCACTGAGGAACCCAGACCTACACATGTGGCCAAGTTCAATGATGATGTAAAGCAGGCCACAAGTGTAGGTCATCAGGGCCAACCCCTGACTGAGCCCCAAGCAGCTGATTCTACTGAATGCCTGCTCATCAGCTCTGCCCCATTCACTCTTCTCTAGACCCAACAGAGATCAATAGATCAGCATATCAATTTCATTACCACTCAAGCTAGAAGAGTTTGGAAATAGTCATGACTGGCTTATACTCAAAGCCTGGGTGGCACTCTTTCTTTTTTGGTTTGCATTGTTTGAAATTTTGAATGTGTGTCTTATAAATTGATTTTATTAAATATTAAGTAAATATAAAAGAATATTTGTAAAAATGTATGCATTAGTCCAGGTTATTATACTGCAGTGACAGACAACCCTAAAATGCCAGCGGCTTAACACAATAAATGTGGATTTCTCACCTCTGCAAAATCAGCTGCTGGTCCAGATACTTCTCCAGGGTAACTCTTCTCCGTGCAATGGCTCAGCAGTCCATGCTGCTTTGATCTTGTGACTCCTCCATCTCAATAGGAGGCCATGGAAGAGGAAGAGTTAACTGAAAGGTCACACACCGACTTTTTCATGCTTTGGTCCAGAAGTAACACATACACACACACATATCAATTCTGCTTACAGTTCATTGGCTGGAACCAGTTCCACGACCTTGTCTAACTTCAAAGGGGTGGAGACTGGGAAGAATCAAATGGAATATCATTGCCACAATATTTGAGCATAGAGCAAACATTCTCATCCTCATCAGCAAGTTTAAGAAAATGAACATTATTGTATGTGCTCTGTACGCCCTTCTCACATGTCAGTCCTTTTCCTTCTCCCCCAGAGGCAACTATCTTCCTGATTGTTGTATTTATCACTTTCTTATTTTTCTTTATAATTTCATCACACATTTTTCTATCCTTAGACAACATATTATTCAGTTTTGCATTTTTTGAACTTCATATAAATGAAATCACACTGACATATTTTGCAACTTTACTTTTACTCAGCATTGTTTTACTAAGATTTATTCATTTTTTCTGCACATCTTCAATTCATTTATTTTTCACTGTTTTATATTCCTTCAAATATTTGGAATATAAAAAAATATTTGTCCAGTGTACTGTTGAATGGACATTGGCTTCTCTCCAGGTTCGGATATCATAAAGGGTGCTGCTATGCACATTCTTATACTTGTCTCCTGACGGACTTGAGCAAAAATTTCTCTCCAAAAATGTTATCTAAGATAGAATATCTAAGAAGCAAGTAGGAATGATATGCAAAGAAATTGGTAAATATATGAATCTAAACAAATTTTGACTATATAAAACAAAATAATAATGTCTTATAAGTTAAAAAATAAACAAGAATAAATATACCAAAACAATAACAATTCTCTGGAAAGGATTGATTGAAGATAAAATATTCTAAGGTCCTTGTAATATTTGGAAAGGTGGTAAATATATTGTTTACCTTTTGACTTTGACAAGTTAATCGTGCATGATGCATTTCCAGGGTAACCACAAAAATAACAGAAGTAAGTAAGAATAAAAAATGCAATATTGGAAAAAATAGATAGTCCAAAAATAGAAATTAAGGAAGAGAGGAAAAAAAAAAAAAGAAAGGGTAAAACACATAGAAAGCCCAAAGTATGGTGGTAGAAATGAATGGTTACATTAAATGTAAATAGACTGAGCCTATTTAATGGTAAATATTGTCAGACTGATTTAAAAAAAATATCAGCCATCTCTGACCAGGAGGTGCCTCCAACAACAGCACAAGGACAGCAGGCAGGGCTCTCAGCAACTGAGTTGTGACCCACATGGGATATCGACCCTCAGGGTGTGGGATCAAGGCTCCCAGAACTTGTTAATAATGCTGCACTTATTTCTTGAAATAAATAGGGATCTTTTCATGTTTGTTCCTGGACTGGAATAGTTTGAACACTATTGGATTTACTTGTTCTTTAAATGTTAGCTCCAACCCAGCTCCAAGCCATTTGTTTTGGTTGTGATTTATAAAGTTTCTCATCAATGTACTAAAGAAAAACCATGCCCAAAAGAACTAAAATATATGTTTAAATGGAAGTTGGAGCTAAGCAGATTTGCTGTTGAACTGGCTGTGGGTTGTAAGGAAAAGGAAAAGTTGGAGATATTAATCCAAGTTATTAATCCAAGACTTTTGGTCTGAGCAACTGAAAGGAGGGAATTATCACCATCTGAGATGAAGATGACTACAGGAGCATAGGACAGAACCTTCCTAGAGATGGAAAAGCATCCAGGCCATCCAATATAAAGGACTTTATCTTATGAAAAACATCTATATATAAGTCCTCAGTGAAGAATTTTGTAATAATGAAATTGCTAACACTGAAAATCCATATTATTCCTCTTGAAGAAGACCTTAAGGTTGATCAATTATGTAAAAGAAGCTTGATGAGTGGTAAAATTTTATGAATATAGTCAACTATTTGATTCTGGGGGATTCGAGAATGACCTGGCCCAAGGATGTGTGTGGGATAACCACAGGGAGCGCCATTTAACTATGCCACAATGTGAACAGTGCCCCCCTAGGAATTGTGCAACACAGCAGCCTTGACCTGACCAATCTAATCCTACTTAGAAGAGTCACAGAGAGAGAGAAGTGTGAACCTGTGTGGGAAGTACCTGTAATGAAAAGATTCCTTGGTGAAAAGTGAACTGTCCTGTATTGAAACCTGCCATGGGATGAAGTCCGCTGTTGGCTTAGAAGGCCAGACCAATGGATAATGTGGAAAAGTTGTTTCTTAATTTCTAAAAAAACATAAATATTAGATTTATGGGCAAAACTTTAATTCCCATGGAGCTGAGCAATAAAGACTTGAACAAAAGAGTCAGACAAAAGGATGTCATGTAGGATGCTGCTCAGAAGATGATCTCATTTATCCAGCGCAAACCGTCTTCTTCACACAGCCTGGTCCTCCTCACCACTGCTATTAAAGAAATTCCCATGAGTCTTTGAAGAAAAAGAAATAAAATCCAAAAGACACTAGAGATCCCAATCAGTCATGGATAGAGAAAAAAAAAAATCACCGTATCACTGCCAAGGGAGGAAAAAAGGCCTCCAGAAAATGGAGAAGTTGAAATCATTACACTGTAAGAGCCTAAAGATGTTGGGAGACCATGGCCATTTGATTTCAGATTGGAAAAAGAGATATTAGTGCCTCAAAAGGAGGCTCAGAATAAGTCATGAAGTCTCATAATTGTGACTATTTGAATATTTAAAAAGCTACTTTAATATATAATAGGCAAAGATTTGATCAAAGTGCTCATTCCAAAAGGATAACTGAGTATTCTGAATTTTTGAGCACCTGGATGGGGAAAAATATTACTGTATTGATAAAATAATAACTATTAATGAAATATATATACCTTTGAAAACAAAATTGTTGACATACTGAGTAGAGTATCATTGTTTCACAAGCAGTGACTGCTGGTTAATTGGTATATTTTATCATAAGGAATTCAAATTCAAATGAATGTAAAAATGTGAAAATTGCAGATTATCCTGTATTTCTTTGTATGAATAACAGATGTTACATTTTCTGTATCAATTTGAAGTTGGTAATGTAGGTATTTAGGGTAATTCTTACTTTCAAACAGCATTTTTTTCAAGAAACTAAAGCTATAAAAAAACCTGCCATAGTGTATAGGCTGTCCACATATAGTCGTGAAATTTCAGCTTTCATGACCACTGTTAAGAAGGATTAGGTTAAGGTTACAGTACTATTAAAAATGCTGTGACTGACTCAGTGAAATATAACATAGACAAACTCTAAATAATCAGGTAATTTGGCCAATTCTGGTGTGAACAACAAATAGCTTGGAGCTTAAGGTGCTTAATTTATTGACACTATAGCAACTCTTTTCTCTGAAGCATTGTTTCTTCTAGGTGGCTGAAGACAAACACTCTTTATAGGCCAAGTTAATATCTCAAGTCATTTGTTTCAAAATATTACCTGATATTTTAGAGATGATCACTTCTGCCATCCTGATTTTCAGATTCTTGAATCTAATTGTTTCTAACATGAAAAGAATTGATTATCCTTCATTGATCAAGGATCATGTCTATTTAAAGGGAACAGTCTGAGTCCATTCCATTATCATCACCTAAAAGATGTCAACTGTATTTTTATTATATGTTAAAAGATGATTTAACAGCAAGAAAGGATTTTCTGATTACATTAGTTCTTTTATAGTCAATGAATAGGTGAATTTTGTTATTAATGGAAAGGCAGCTGCTGCTTTTGTCCAAGATGTAGTAACAGGAACTAGACTTGATTCTCATCTGAAGCAATTAAAAATTGGGCAAAATATATGAGTCAAAAAATATACAAAATCAATTATTTTCAGACACTGGACATCAATCAATGTGGGACAGCAAGTTCTCCGAGAGAGGAGAAACAAATGAAATGAGACCTTTGGTTGTCCCATGTTACTACCCGAGGAGCATTTCCAGGCCACAGTGCAGGGATGTGGAATGTAGGTAGAGCCTGGTAGTCTCCCTGAACTGAGGAGGTGGAGTCAGGAGTCTGAGAAGCCAAGGCAGCTAGAATTCACTGGTCAGATTACAAGGAAAGAGCTCTGAAAATCAGGAGGTCTCAAGTTTTTAGTTGCACAGTAATCAATGTGGGCATATGAGGAAACTACCTAAGGAGAGGGAAAGAACTACTTAAAAGGATTAGAGTAAATAATACCCAGTGCTCACACAGGGCCAGAAATATTCTGTGTTTCCACCAGCCAGAATGGAAAAATCTTATAATTCATAAGACATCAACTTTAGAGTGTTAAGAAAACCATTGTCTTAGTATTGGGAAAAATCTATCACAAAGTAAAGGCTACTCTGGTTCTCCCTAACAAAGATTATAAGCAATTGTTTGAAAGTCCAAACTTTTTCTAAATAACTTAACTGCATTCTAGCACAAAGTTCAAAAATATTTATAGTAACAAAAAAAAAAAATCCAGTACCCTAAAAGTAAAATTCACAGTGTCTTGTATCTAATCAACAATAATTAGGCATGCAAAGAAGCATGAAACTAGGATCCATAATGAGAAAAATCAATCTATAGGAACTGATCCTAAAATGACACAGATGATAGAATTGGTATAGGATATCAAAAGAGTTACTATAAATATGTTCTATATGTAGAGCATGTTAAGAAGGCAGAGGAAAGATAGAGCCTGTGAAGACATAACAGATATTTTTAAAAGACCTCAATCGAGCACTTAGGAATAAAAGCTACAAAGTCTAAGATATGAATATATTAAATGGCACTAACAGAAGATTAGATATTGCAGTAGAAAGTTTTAGTTAGCTTTAAGACATAGCAATAGAAACTATCCAAAACAAAATACAAATTTTAACAAATCTCAGAAAAAAATGAATGGAGTATGAGTGAGCTATAGGAAATTTTCAAGCTGTTCAACATGTGTGTGATTGGAGTTCTTGAATGAGAGGAGAGTGAGTGGATCAGAAAAAGTATATGAAGAAATAATGGCCAAAATATTTCCAAATTTGATGAAAACAAACACATACAAGAAGCTGAAAAAATTCAAATCACAATAATCATGAAAAAAAATACATCAGGGCATATCATAACCTAACTACTTAAGACAAATAATAAAGAGAAAATTTTAAAAAACACTAGAGATAAAAGACACATTATATGGAGGAGCAAAGATAAGAATGACAGCAAACTTCCCAACAGAAACAATGCAAGCCAGAAGACAGGAAGCAAAACTGGGGCTCGAGGGAGGGTGACAAAAAAACCTGTTAACCAAGAATTCTATAGCCTGTAAGAAATACTTTTTCAAACATACAAAGACTGAAAGAATTCAACAGAGGTAGATGTAGGCCACAAGAAATGTTAAAAGAAGTTCTTCAGATAGTAGAAAAATGATACTAGCTAGAAATCTGAATTTGCTCAAAGAAATGAAAATTGCAGGCAATAGCATCCATTTTCTTCTTCACTGATTGATAGAAACACTGATGTAACACAAAGTCCATTATCTCTGAGTGTCTGCCCATCATCTACTCTTTGAACCAATCATGAAACCTTTCTTTCCTAAACTTACTTGAAAAAATTGTGTGAAGTGGTTGGGAGGCTGGGTTGGATGTTAAAATTGGTACTTTTGAAATATATGGAGAAAAATATACCTTCCTTCTGAGATCTGTTTGACTTTATGATGGAAACAGTGTTCAAACTTCCACTTTTCTGTGTGTACTGGACCAGCATCCCATTGCTCACTAATCTTGGATACAGCTATAATAATGTACTCTTACACCACAAGCATGTGCGTAACAAGATAGCTTCTAATTTGGACACGGAGTTTTATATAATCTGTGATAGCAGGTTAAGTATATGGGGAAAATATTTGCCTTGCTTCTGGTGCCTGCTTCTACCCATTTAACAAAAGTTCTACCTGGCTTTCTTGGTTCACTATCTATAAAATTTAGTGATTCATTCCTCACAAATGATGGACATAACCAGGAAGCTTCTATTTCATTAAATACATGTAACAATAAGTGATCTGAAAGTTGTTAATGGATCCCTATGAAGGCCAGTGCAGTTCCTAAGGTATCTGGAAATGTTTTCATTCTAGTGTGTGTCTCTGCCATTCAAATCTTGAATAATGTGCAAAGTGGCTTTTTGAGATCACATCATGTCATCCACTGATTAAATTCCATTCCTGATTGAAGATAAACACAAGCATGACATGTCCCTTCAACTCTTCATTTAAAATGTGGATCAAGAACTGATCTGGAGAATGCAAGATGCCTCCATTACTTCCTATGGAACATCTGGAGTATATGAAATCCATTTCTGCCTTTGTCTATATCAATGCTTCCTTGATGACTGTTATTTACATTTCTTCTTCGACACACTGCCTGTGAATGACTGTGGCATCTCTCACTGAAACTGAACTCAACTCTGAACTTTCTTTTTAAAATATACACATCCAGAATAGAGGCTGAATGGGGGCTTCCCTCTGTTCCTATGAGGCCTTGAAAAAAAATCTGCCTCTTACCTAGCTAGTTCCTGGTATAGTCTCATTAATGAGCAATGACCAGTATTCTTCATTATGATACTTGCCCTATGTATTCCAAAATTCCATATCATTGATATAAAAACCATAAAGTATCATACTTCTACTCTTAATTGGAAAAAAAGTTAATAAATTATCTGAACATATTATGTGGATCTTCCCCTGGTCCTATGGAAATATCTGAATTAACTCATAAATCATCTGACTTGATTTAAGCCCTGATGGCATCTCTTTGATAAAAAGTTGGCAAAATGATACCTTTGGCCTTATTTGGGTGTGATATAAGGGAAAACGTGATGTTTTTCTCTTTTACTCTTAATAACATAAATGTGCCTAGAAATGTTTGTATGCAGGCTTAAAAATATCAAACTGAGCTTTGAAAGACATCAAATGATATTTCATTGAAGAAGAGTGGTTTTAATGTCTCTTTTATCCATCCCTCTTCTATTAGTATTAGAGTATCTCATCCCCTTTTCAATTATATACAAATGTGTGATGTTTTTCTTTTCCTCTGAATCAAAGGGACAAACTTTGTATTTACCATAAGACCCTGGATTGGACTCCACCTATTTATGGACAAATAGCTTTAGAACGTGTACAACAAATTGCTCTGTTCTTGGTGTCATTCTGTGAAGTTCTTTATTTAACCTATTTTATTCCTTTCTCCAAAAATACAAATAATATTCCCTAAGGATAAAATTAATTCTTGGGTAGATTACTTTCTCTTCATATCTAAGAAGCATTTTGAGACTTCAACCCTGTATTCTGGTGAATCATCCCCCCGTTCCTGGAAATCATGTCAGAACTTAAGCAAATATATGTCTGTGGTCCCAGACCCAATGGATTTTGTTCCTGTGAGTACCTGCAGAAACTTCTAGCCTGAGAGAACCACAGGACTCTTGAAAAATTTCACTTAGACAAAGGATTTCATGTACTTTTAAGTTTTAGATGAATTTTACTATGATGACAGGAAAAAATATTGCTAAAATATAAGGATACAGAAAGATTAAAAGAAAGAAAAAAAAGACCAAAAAAACCCATATACCTGAAAATGCCTACCATACTAAAGAAATAATAAGGACTTTTTTAAAGAAATGTGAAATCAACATATAATACAGTAAATATATAAAAACATGAATTAATTCTTTGAATAGGGTAATAGAATTTACAAACTTCCAGACAACTTGATCAATACAAAAGATAAAAGCTCAAAAATACTAGAAATGAATAGTGGGACATTATTCAGATTTGGTAGAATTTAAAAAGTAATAAAGGGATATCCTGAAATTTTTAAGGCAATAATAATTTAAACATGAATTATAATGTCTTCCAAAACTGCAATGTACTAAAACTGAACCTAGGGGGAAAAAAGGTAAATAGTCCAATAATCTCTAAATAAATTGAATTGATATTTTAAAAATCTTCCCCCAAAGAACACTAGATTATTGTACTGATAAATTTTACTGATTATTCAAAATATTTCTACCTTACAAATTATTCCAGAAAGAAACTTATGTAACTTTTATTAAGAAGA
>CM052438.1:147299185-147358349 GCA_028533085.1 Varecia variegata | reverse complement strand
AATTTCAGAATATTAGGGGGTGCAAATGCTGAGGTTACATATATTGTCTTTTCACTACCTGGAGATATCTCAAAGAACTATAAGTAGAACTACCTTTTGATCCAGCAATCCCACTACTAGGTATTTACCCAAAGGAAAAAACGTCATCCTATAATATCAATAAAGACATCTGCACTTGAATGTTTAGAGCAGCACAATTCACAATTGCAAAGATGTGGAAACAACCCAAGTGCCCACCAATACATGAGTGGATTAATAAAATGTGGTATATGTATGCCATGGAGTGCTACTCAGCCACAAAAAACAACGGTGAACTAACACCTCTGGTATCATCCTATAAAGTCTCTATGGGGAAGGAACCCTCTGCTGCCCCAGGCTACCTCTTGCTGTGCCTTGGGTTACCTGGATGATTGGTGACACTGCTATTGGTGACACCTTTTCTCAAGCCTCTCCCTGGAGTTCCTTTCTCAGCCTTCACACCAGAATAACTCCTACTTACCCTTCAAACCACTGACATAGACTCACCTCCCTGTTAAAACTTCCTTTGATCCACCCAAATAAATGTGGGCTACTTCTGCTCACAGAATGTACCACAGACATGCTTTGAGTGTTGCTGGCATGATACTCAAGTGCAAGCATTTCTTTCCACATCTCTCACCCCATGAGGCTGTAAGCCCCTGTGGTCAGGACAATGTCACATCCAATGTTACATGCTCAGCACTCAGAACAAGGCTTAACATAGAGTGCTCTGAAAATATTTGTTGGGTAAATAAGTGACTAACTGAATGAATAAGTGATTTAATGAGCGAGTTAATGAATGAGTTAATAGTGAATAAATGAAGTCATAAATGTGTTAATCAATGATGAACTAGAGGATGAACGAACAAATGAGTAGATAAGTGAACAAATGAGTAAGTGAATAACTGAGTAAGGGAATGAGTGAATGAAAGAATGGGGATCTAATTAACAGGGAGTCTGCAGGTGAGTCCCTGTTCTGGCCAACTTTACCTGTCTAGGCCCTTTCTCTCTCTTGCTCCAGCCCCAGGTCACAAACCTCTGTCCCAGCGCTTCCCAACACCCAGAGAGTGGGGCTCACCCCAGCCGCCCTTGCCCTGTGTTCACTGCTCCCACTGTGAGATCAGGCTGCTCCCATCTCAAGCCCCCATTCCACTCCAGCCACAGCCAGCACCACTTACAGCTGAGCCGCACGGCCTCCCGTGCCACCTCTGGGTCTCGGCTGAGACGGGCCAGGGTCACTGCAGCTTTCTGCTGGACTCGCTCGCAGGCTGCCACCTCAGCGGGGGTCCCAGACCTCGGCTTCTCGGACAGCATGCCCATGATCAGCTGGACGCCTGGGCAGGAAGCAATGACAAGTTAGTACCTACCCCCAGTGTAGCGTCTTCCCCCATCGGGCCAGCAGGACAGATGCCTGAAGGCCACAAGCAAAGGCTGTCAGGATGACTTAGGGGGTCTTACTCACAAAGGGGAAGCTGGACAAGGCCACTATTCTACTCTGTCTACTCCCTGAGGGTGTCTCTGATTCCATGTGCCAAGTCACTATACCTTGAAGGGACACCTGAGACCATCTTTAATTTTTTTAATGATATTACTGAGCTTTTACTACATGCCTGGCACTGTGCTAAATGCACAGTAAATGCATGATCCTCTCACCTCCCAATAGCCTCATGAGCTAGGTGCTATCATAATTCCATTTTGAGACCCAGAAAGAAGTGAAACATCTTGGCCAGGATCACACAGTTAGGAGCTGGGGAAGCTGGTCTTAGAACGGAGATAACTGGTTTCTCTCCATCACCTCTTCACCTCTCATGCTGGCTGCATCTGAGACAGGTCCAGAGGTGATGAGCCCCTGGTAAGAGGTGACCCACACCTGGGCTGGACAATCGCTACGTAAATGTGTTAGAGCAGACTCAAGCACTAGAAGGGAGTGGAGTAGGTAGACTGAGAGATTTAGCCCTGAATTTAGTCGGCTAAGAAGCCTCTCATCTGCCCCTGAAACCAGGTCTTCTGATTGTTCTAGAAACCACACCTACATCCATTCCCACCTCCCTGCCTTTGCCCACCCTTTCTTTCTGCAGGGATGCCTTTTTCCCTCTTCTGTACCAGCTAAACAGCTCCCATCCTGCAGGCTGTAGTGGAAATCCACCTCCTACATGAGCGCACCCCCACCTGCGCCGGCCCACAGCCCTTTTCTGCACCCAGTGGCTCCTGCCAGCTTAGAACTTAAACCACACATGACCCAAGGATGTATTTTGCTCTGTTTTGCTGCTCCACACAGTGTCTAAATTTTTGGTAATATGCGAATTAGGAGATTTCTACAAAAATCCAGATTTCTGACTTCTAAAAAATTGCCTCCTGAACTGACAACACTAGGCCCACACTTCTGCATGACAACAATTTGCTGAAGCTTATTCCAAGCTTATTCTTTTAAAAGAGACTGATCCTGTGCCAGATGGGCCACGTCAGTATTCACATTGCCTGTTTGGATCGAGTAGGTGTCCAAGTTTGCAACCTGTGACTTAGGCCATGGGTGCTCAGAGCCAGCCTGCACAACAGGGCCTGCCCTGTCCAGTCCTAGGAGCCCTACTCTCTTCCGGTGGCCCTGAATGCATCACCACATTGTTGACCCCTCAAATCCTGTGCCACTTTTGCAAATAGTTCCTTCATCAAACTCTTCAATGAAACCCTGTGAGATTGCCCCTATTCCCTGAAAGAACAGATAGGCTTAGCACAGTGCTCATTCTGTGCCAGATACTCTTCTAATGCTTCACATTAACCTTCATGTCATCCCTGTGAGGCAGGCATTACTATTGTTCCCATCCTGCAGATGGAAAACAGAGAGGTCATATGGTCAGCACATGACAAAGTCTGGATTCAAACCTACTCTATACGGTTCCAATTTTCACAGTCTCAACTGCCATGCCATCCTCCCTCCATTGCATTATTCCATTGTAGATTTTACATTTTTATCATGTTATCACTCTTGGCAAGTTGGGTTCTCCTTCTAGACTGTGAGATCCTCCAGGACAAGGGCAAAGACTTATTTATCTCTGTGTTCTCATTGTCTAGCACAATACCAGTAGTAGGTCTCAATAACTGTTGACTGAGTGATTCAGTCAACAGCACTTTGAAAACCATAAAACCCTCCCTAGATGCCAGATATTCCAATCTCAAATCCATAGGTCTATCAAGACCCACCCCACTGACCATTCGAATGTAAGGCTCCAAGTGCTGACGGAAGAGGGTACAAATGACACTACTCAGCCTCTTGGCCTCAGCTGGCTCAGTAAAGTTACTTGTTCTTAGCTCAATCGCATAAAATTAACACAAAATGTCTTTCAATTAGTACTAGAGCGATGGGGGATGGGGAAGTGCATATTTGTTAAGACAGCAGGGCAGCTTGGGAGGAGGGGGTTTAACAAGAGCAGAAGCAGCCAGCCCAGCTCCCAGCTCACTCTGCCTCATTAGTGTCTCTGGTTTCCAACTGGTTGCTAATTGCTGCCTTATTTCCCAGTCACAGGAAGCCCTCGCCACTCTCTGTGCCCAGGTGCAAGGCAGCAACCTTGTCCTCCAGCGTAGACTGCTTAGATCAGCTTCCAGGCCAATGAAACCTGGTCCCACCTCACCTGGACCTTGGCGTCACCCTCAGCACAAGGTGGAATGGGGGTGTGGAGGGGCAAATGGGAGAAGAGATCCTCTTGGGGAGGGGTCAGAGCATTCAGGTTGCCCTGACCTGCTCCCCCACAACCCTCACCCCTTCCCAGACTCTTCACTTTTCTACTGAGGCCAAATCCAATAAAATATTATAGGAAGGATTTAAACTTGGAATGCATCCCTTGGTAGGAATAGCTTTTTGCTTTTTGAATCATAATGAAATATTTCCCCTCTCCTCCTCCTCACCACCCTTCCCCCCTGCTTTATTTCCCCATGGCACTATCACACTATCACCATCTAACATCATCTTCTTGTTCATCGTCTGTCTCCCACTAGAATTTAAGCCCCATGAAAGCAAACAAATATATACATGTGTGCTTGTCGCACACATATAAGCATACATATATATGCCAGTGCAAACGTGGAGACACATATATATTTACATACCTGCACATAGGCCTTCACACAAGCACAAAAGGACATGGTCCCCTACACCCAGATAATCACGTACACTGCTGCAAAGACATACCATTCTCCTGAATGATGTCAGAGGCACACTGCTCTAGGACAGACATGTTTGCCAAGATGGTCACAATCTGGAAAAGAGAATTGGGAAATTATGAAAATGGGCACATCTAATGCAAATGGTGCTCTCTACAGACAGGTCAGCCAGGGGCTGCAAAGCATCACTTTATCCCGCGACTCCTTACTGTCCACCTGGCCCATGGTACTTCCCTCCACCCTCATGGGCTCCTGCCACCCAGATGTATTTCCCAAGTGACTGATGCCCATTCATCAGCTTATGTCTCTAGGGTGGCTCCCAAGAGTCCTAGGACCCTACTGGAGAGAACAGTGTCACCTAATACTAAGTGAAGTTGGAAGCCAGTGTCTTTCTGCAGGGCCCTCTGGTCCCAGGCCCTGAAATGCAGGCAAAACTGGCAGGTTCCTGGCCCCTGTAACTCCTCTGTGCTGGCTTGTCCTCCTGACAGCGAGCTCATGCCCTAGACTGGGTTCCTCCATCCCAGCTTCTTTCCCAGATACTGACCGCTACCTACTTGCAACCTGAAATGGATGAAGGCGAAGACCACATTAGAGAGCGTGAGTAGGAAGAGGCAGCATTACACCCCACGCAGCGGGGATTTTTATGGAATATGACGAGGAAGTTCATACCCAGCTGCACTTTACAAGTCTGTGGTCTGTAAGCCTCGCTTGTCAGTCATCACCGAAAGGTTCTACTTGTAGGAAAGGGATGCTGACACCAGACAGATGGTGAGTCTTGGTTACGACCTCACGGGCTGGAACCGACCCCACCTGTATCCCCAGTATAATGAAGAGAGCACAGAGAACTCACAGCACAAACTGGATTAAAAAATGAACCAGCAAGGGACGAATTCCAGGGACCCCAAACTGTAAAGGGTACCAAAACCCTACTGGAATATATACACCACTGGACCATGGTACCTATTAACTCAGATGCCGCCCACAACTCTGCTCCAGCACAAACAGCAACAAGAAAATTCACCCACTTTCACAGAAGCCAACAGCACTCTCAGGTGGTAATTAAAATAAATAATAAAATAAAAAACACAGGCTTCTTTCTCTTGGAAGGTTTCTTCAAAGCTTGCGGCATGCTATAAGCGAAGGTCCCCACCTCCGAGACAGCAACTGACAGTCTCCTGAGCACAATTCAGGAGGCTTAAATTCTGAAACTGGATAGTAATGTGATATCTACCAGGACAGAGTATTACCGAGATTTTAACTGGTTTAGTATTGGCATACTACTCTAGATCATAAATGTATATAAAAATTTCTTCTTTTAAACAGAAAGGAAAAAGTTTGCCGTATTAATAGAATACCTATCTCTCTCCCCCTTTCCCTCCAAACACTTGTGAAAAGGGATTCCACGTTCTTAGGCTGCTGCAGCCACCATGTGTGTGACAGCCCTTTCCAGCTCAGGCCGAATTAGGGGCCTGGGTGGGGCAGCATGGCTGGAGAGGGTTGCCAGGGGAGGGACAGGAGGATACCCCAAAAACTTTACCCTAAAGGCAACTCTGAACCACCAGATGTTTTATGAGGGGAGTGACAGACTCATATTTACATTTTAAAAAGATAACAGGACAAAAGGAAGTTTAGTACTTGGAAACTCTTTCCCCTCCAACTTTTAGATTGTGAGTGTCTGTGGGCTGAGAGGAAAGAATTAGGGGAACAAGCTGAGTTGAAGATGCAGTCAAAAAATTGAAGGTTCCCAAGAGGCATAAAATGTGTACAGTCTTATGCGGGAGGAGGTATGAGGCCAAGTCCACGTCCATCAGTTTACACTTTATTTGGCTTTCTCCGGGCTGTCAGCAGTAGCAGGGAGCGTGGCCTCTGTTCCCACCCCACAGGGGCTGCTACACTCCAACATCACCAGCCTGGTCTCTCCGAATAAAAGCACTTGCTCGGCATGCAGATTCGTGAAGGAAGGGAGGAAGGGAGGAAGGAAGGAAGGCAGGGAGGAAGGGTGAGAGGAACAAAATGAAAAAGGAAAAGGAAAGCTTTGTCTGCAGCAACGAGTTCATTACACAGTAATTATTAGCCGTGTCACAGGCACCAAGTAGGTCTTTGTGTCAGACTAATTTAGATCCTGTTAATGAAAATTACTTCCTCTTTACAGAGCCTGTACCCCATGTGGTTTTCTGGAGGTGCAGATGAAGTATTCAATTAAGCACAATTTGAATAAATGCCAATTACGCCCTGCTTTGAGTCCCCCTTTTGAAACATCCTTGTATGCACCATGATGTAAAGGGGAAAGAGGTCAATGTTTACCCTCCCAGCCAAGCCCACCGCTGGGATTTTAGGGGCAACTAGTTCACCTGGTTGGATACAAGATAGCAATGCTGTCAGGGGACAGAGTGCAGGAGCCAGGATGACAGTTTCCCCTGGCCCAGGCTAATTCAGTCCTGTCTGATGATGTTCGACTAAATTGGATTCCTCCTTAGTGACAAGGCACTGTTCCCCCTGCAGTTACTTGGTGAATCCAGAGGACAGCACCCTTGAGTGCGGCCCTAGGTGGGAGGTAGCGTAATGTCAAAGCTAAGAGTGTGGCTCAACACACGCCTAAATCCTGGCTCTATCACTTATTTTCCTTGTGACCTTGGCCATGTCACCCAACCTTCTGTGCCTTGGTTAATGAAGGTGTGTTCATTTTCTATTGCTGTTGCAACAAATTACCACAGACTTAGTGGCTTTAAACAACACAATTTGATTATCTTGCAGTTCTGGCGGTCAGAAGTCCTAAATGTGTCTTACACAGCAAAAGTCGAGGTGTTGACAGATCTTCGTTCCTTCTGGAATGTAGGGGAAAATCCGTTTCTTGCCTTTTCCAGCTTCTCCAGGCTGCTGGCACTCCCTGCCCCTTGGCAGTGATCCTTCTCGTCCCTGATCCCTTAATCACATCTTGTTCTCTGACTCTGACCCTCCTGCCCCCCTCTTTAAAGAATCCTTGTGATTACACTGGACTCACCAGATAATCCAGGGTAATATTCCTATATCAAGATCCTCAGTTCAATCCCAGCTACAAAATCCCTTTTGCCATAGAAAGTCAATTATTCACAGGTTTAAAGGATTAGGACATGGACATCTTTGGGGGCCACCACAAGAGATAAAAATAAGATAATTGACAAGACCCTTATGAGCGTTCAATGAGTTCATGTTTCATCAAGCACCCTTTGTTAAATGAAATGAATATAATTTGCCTTTGGGGAGTAGAGCCTGAAAGGACCCAGGCCGGGAAAGACTGCATCCAGGAGCACTAACCAACACCACTCAGCGCCTGGCCCGCGGGGCTGAGCACTGGTGTCGCCGAGCTGTGCTGCTAATGTGAGATCCCTTCCAAAGGGGGTCCTAGTCCCAGAACAGGAGGAGCCCTTCCCACCAGAGGAACAACAGAGTGCGTGCTCGCTACCTTCTGTGGAATTTGGAAATTATTTTTTCTTGGCCTCCAAAGACTTTCGGAAAATTGAGTTGGATAGCAAATTGACCCAGAATAGCAGAGGACCTCCCATGCCACTGGTTCAAGAAGAAATGTCCCTGTGTGGTAGGAAGGAGCCCAGCAAAGCCTTCTGATGTCAGCACATGCAGAGGAAAAGGCTCCCCCTGTGCTGGCCCAGAGCAGGTGTTCTGGAAACCCTTGTCCACACGCTGATCCCAAGGTGTGACCCAGGCTGCCTCACTCATCCTCAGCAGTGTCTCAGCAGTCAGCCCTGATCACACCCTTGGTCCTGCCCACGTCCCCTTTCTTTAGCTATGTTGTAAACCAATACTGAAGACAAAACTGCATAAAAGGCAGGTGAAGAATAATCAGGACACCCAAAGAGAGGCAGGAGCTCTGATCTAACAGAACTTACAACACAGAAAATCTGGCATACATCCAGTGAAAAGTTATGATTACTTTTACACTGTGCAGGAATTAGGACAAGAAGACCAACAGTTCATATGACTATAATCAGAATTACTCCTTAATTGCCAGATGGAATATTTAGATTTCTATTATCACTGTGTTAACCCTCTGCAATAGACAGCAGCAGAGTTAACTGCAGCCCAGAGACCAGCAAGCAAGATCATTTTCAGCCATTAGCGGAAGCTCAGAGCTGCTCTCTGCCCTGCCCTCTTCCCTCCATACCACATCCTCTACCAAAGAGCAGAAAGAATCCAGACAAGGGCACTGGTTTGAAGAGTTAAGGGATCTGAGAGCGGAAAGGTGTGGCCTCTTTGAACACACTTCCTTTCCCAAGGCCAGAGAGGCAAGGGGACCCAGGAGAAGGCACAGGCCTCTCTTCCTCTTCTGCTCTATTTTGAGCCTCCCCTTCCCTCTGGCAGGCATGGCTGGGGGCCCCGGACGGCGAGGGCTGGAGACGGCATGGAGACGGGCAGGCAAACACACTGCTTCTTTCTGGCACTTGGGTTTTCTCACCGACAGGCCCATCAGGGAGAAGAGGCGAGACTGGAGGGCCGAGATTCAGGCTCAGGAGAGAGAGCCACAGAAGCCATAAAGCTGTTTGGATGTGGGTCCCAGGCTGTTGATGAGCTAGGCCAAAGGACTCTCCGAGGTGAGAACCAGATCCCCTCCCTGGGGACTGCACGGATGTAGGGGTGTCAGCCTGGAGTATTGGAGAGCACGTAAATGCCAGGACGAATTCTCTGTGCTTGGTTTGCCTTTCCAGGGGTGGGGAACAATCTGATTTCAAGATTGTTCTTTCTTAAGCACCAAAGGAGGCAAGAAAAGCTCCATCTTTCTCTGCTGCACCCCTTTAATAAAAGGATCTGTTCTGTAAAATTTAGATTCAGTCAAAAGGCCACACTTAAGGACCTAGAAGGCCATATGTGGCCTTGAGGCTGCAGGTTCCCCGTCCCTGCCAGGCAGCGGAGAACAGTCAGGACTGAGTGTTATGATCCTGGGTTCCTCCAAACCTCTCCAGATAGGTAGATTTGCATACGTCTCCATACACAAACAAACATACACACCCCTCGTGGTGGCTTACGGTCCTTATACACACATACACACCCCCACACATGCACACAACTTGCCCACACAAATTGAAAGAACACATACCACACATTAATTCATGCCAAACAACACTCCCCACTACATTAAGTACATTTCCTGACTCTACCTTCCTGCTCCAAAGCTGATATTCCCTGTCTCAGACCCATCCCACCACCCAGTTCTAGTAGAGACCCCAGCCCCATTCGATATTGACTATCCACTTTGGTTCTAAATATTTTATGAGGATTATCCCATCTAATCATCATAATCACATGAGGAGGGAGGAAATATTATTCTCTTTTACACAGATAAGGAAATTTTGGCTCAGAGAGGTTAAGTGATTTGCCCGAGGTCACATAGCTAGGAAATGGCAGAGCCAAGATTTGAACTCAGTTCTAAACCCAAAACCCATGCTGTTTATGCTCTTCCCTAATACGTCGTATATGTCATACATGTACATAACAGAGCTCTATAAACTATAGAGGGCTTTTGAGATGTGAATCAAAGTTGCAATCTCTAGTAACTGGCATTTCTGATAAACGGTATTCACAGTGAAAGCCCGGAAATGCTATAAAATTTGGTCATTCTAAAATGTCAAATAGATGATGTATTTCTACGAGAAATATATACCAGCACCCTTTACCCTTGTGACAGCAATTAATTTCTGAAGGTCACAAAAAGCCAGTCTCAGGAAAGTCTCAGTTGTGGATTAGACAACATAGCCAGGTTCCTTCCCTCCTAGCCTGTCCCTGCTTGATGGGCAGCGCATAGGTTTTCCGGCATGCCTGGAGGCAGTCTCTCTCCCACCTCCCTTGTCAAGTCTGTAGCTGGATTCCCTGGGCAGCATGACCCCTGGAAAATACCTCCTGGGCATGAAAACACAGGACTATCCAAGTCGCCTGTGAGGCAGGGCATTCTTCTTGATGCCCGCCCATGTCAGGCCTTCCACACTGCCCTTGTCTAGATTAGCTGAAAGGGATGGAAGAGCCCAGGCCCAAGGCTACCCTCCCCATCGTCCACACCCAAAAAGTCGGCATAGGATAGGCATGCCCAGCCAGGCTTCTGTTGGACAAATTAAGTGGAGCCAGCTTGCCAGGATGGTGGAGGGGTTCTCACTGAGATGTCCAAACAGAGGTGGACAAAGTATAGATCCAAGACCAAGAGGCTCTGCACAGCATTGGCGTCATTGGCAGATTCATTACTGGAAGCCTCACGGGGCATTTAATCTCCTAAGTATCTCAGGGGGCGGTGAGCACTTCGGAGGCTAATTCATCTTCTTTGTCTTCATTACAGAGAGCCCTCTGATCACCTTAATCCTCCCTCTGCCACAGGAAAGAGCCATTTGTTTCTTTAATGGGTGCACTCTCACTAGCTAAGTGGTTGCTCTGAGCCAGGGCAGAAGGTGAAGCCATCCTGAAGACATGGGAGACATGCCTGGCTCAGACAGCAGGGGCACAGGACAACTCCTGGCTCCAGATGCAGAGAGAACTCTCTGCCTACAGCTTGACCACATTCTCTCCCTACCCTGAGCTCTTCCTTCCTAGGAATCAGTGTGGCTTCAAGAGGGGGGGCCAGTCAATCCTTGAAATAAGAAGGGGGTCTCTGCACATAGAGTCACAGGCTGCCCGGGCTGGAAGAGGCCATGCCCACTTTACAGACGAGGGAACTCTTCTCTGGAGGTTCCCATTCAGTGCTGTGTGCCACACATTCCAAGGCCACTAATAAAAACATCAACAGGGGCTTCCACCGATTTAATAGTTTCTATGTGCCAAGATCTGTACCAAGAGTTTATATTCCTTAGTTTATTTAATTCTTATTTCAACTTTATAAAGTATGTATTATTTGTCCCCATTTTACAGATGAAGAAAGTGAGGCTCAGAGTGAATTAATTGCTCAAAGTGAAATGATTATTAATAGTAGACAAGTTTCAAACCCAGGACATCTGACTCCAAAATTTCTGTTCTTGTTGCCTCACTGCTAGATCTTGTATGAAATGGCCAGAGTCGGCCACAGGAGAAGCATTTGAAGGTGAAGGGACCTAAAATCATGTCAGGTAGATGAGAGACCCAGCAACTGGAGGCATCTAACTGAAGAAAGGGCAGAGTAAGGCAGATCACACAGGTGGGCCCTCCGGCCCCCTCCCGCAACCAAAGGCTGTGACCACAGTAGACACTGGGTGTGCCCCCCTCAGGAAACAGCTGGGCCACCACTCTTTATCTGTTGGTACTGCCATGCCTCGTCTCTATGGGGGCTTGTCCAAGTCTTAAAAGCAAGAGATTAGACTGGAAAGGAAGTCTGGAACCATATCATACATGTATGGTTTGGGAGGCCAAGTTGAGGATTTTGGATAATTCACTATTTGTGCTCTTCTTTGGAGTATCAGGTTTGAAAGTTAATGATATTCACCATTTCTGATGAACTTAGTAGAGACTAAGCCTTATATCAGGTTCTTACATGTATTATCTCACTCACCTCCTAATAACCCTGCAAGGCAGACATTAATGTCCCAGTTAACAGAGGAGAAAACCGACACCCTAGAGGCTTTCACTTGCCCAAAGTCACCCAGTTAATAACTGGCCAGGGCAGGACCAACAGCCAGTGTCTCTGACCCCACAGCTGCACCACCTCCTTCACGTCGTTTTCAAGGATGGCAGCAGATGAGAGTCAGAATTCAAGGTCTAAGTCAGCATTTAAATTTAATCCTGATTCAAAAACCGGTTAGCTACTTGCCAACCATATGATTTTGGGGACATCCTCTTGAATGTCAATATTCTCAGGTATAAAATGGGGCAAAATCACCAGTGTCACAGTATAATTAGAACCCTCATATGCAAATGCTTAGATGCTAGAAAATTCTCTCTGAATGGGAGCTTCTAGCTACCCTTCCAAAGGCGATTCTAAGGATATGAAATAACTGATGAAGTGCCATCCTGCTTCTTCCTTTTTATGCCCCAAACGCGCATTTGGGGAACTTCACCAAGGGTGCCAGCTCTGGGCTAGTGGTCTTAAGAAATAGTGAGGAAGTACATACAGAACACAGATCATGCCCCAAGGGGAAAAAAATAAAAAGTCACATGAAATAACTAAGAGGAATAAATGTCATTAGATAAGTCAATGCTGCATTCTGAGGTATGGACATGGACGTTAAGCAAAGGAGGCAACTCCAGAGAGCTGAGGCCAGCAGGGAAGCCTTCCCTGGAGCAGCTGGGGTGGGAGCTAGAACTCGGAGCTGTGGCAGCTTCAGCTAAGAGATGAGACTGGAAGAAACAGGTGGGGCTGGGGCTAAAACACAGACAAGGATAAGCAGGCTTGCGGGTTAGAGGCTCCTCTTACTTAGAGTTCAGGAGCCTGATGGAATTTACAGGGACCTAAACCCCAACTGATCTACCACCCCCACCCCATGGTAGGGAAATGGGAGGCCGAGTGTGGCCAGAGGTGCAAGGGGATAAAATTCCAGGACCTCAGAGCTCAAAGAGCTTTTAAAACCTCCTCATTCTACACTTCCAAACACTTTTAGTAGTAAGACAAAACCTTTCATGGAGCCCAAATGTAGAAAAAAAAATTGAGTCTGATATAGAGGTTGAGCCCCAGAATGACGTCTCTGCTGCAAGTCCGTGTTCTTTATGGGGGCAGAGGGGGAAGCAATGCACTACAATGTCAGATGGGCACCAGCGCGACTGGGACACTGACCACTGGAGGAGGTCCAGGGACCTTCCCATGGGTCTCTCTGCCTCCCGGGATGGGCAGTCTGCGTGCAGACAGAGGAAGGCCCTACTGTGGTTGGAATGAGCAAAGGGGGCAGGGAGGGGCTCAAAAAGAGGCTCCAGAGTCAACGAGAGATATTGAGAACATATTCCTTTACCTTCCTACAGAATGCAAAGCTCAGAGTGCCAGAAAAGAGTCTAACGAGACTGACCATGTGCTGCCAGCCCATGCTCCCCCCCCTTGCCCCCCAAACTAAGCACTGGCCTCCTACCCTTTGTCTCCATGGTTACAGGCCTGCTCCCTTCCGAGCTTCTCACCTGGTCCCGGGTGTAAGGCGTGTCCACCCTCTGCTTGTCGCTGCAGGCTTCCAGGAGGATGCGGATGGCATTCAGCTGCAGGAGCATCTCACAGGCCATTGTGTCAAAGAAGGTGATGTTGGCAAGGGCCGCAGAGGCCAGCAGGAAAACTTCCCCAGACGAGGCCTCTTGGCACAGTTCTGGATGGCAAAGAGGAAGAAAATAGCTTTGGGGCCAAGTGTTTTCTTATCAGTTATCTCATTTGGTTCCTACAATAGCTCTGGGAGATCATTTGGGCTGATGTTATAACATCCAATTTATAGGTGAGGAAAGTAGTTACTAGAGGGGGAAAAGTGACTGTCTACATAGGTGGCAAAGCTGGAATTTGAGACCTGCTATGCGACTTTTATTCACTCCTTCATCCAACAAGTATCAATATTGGGATGGCACAGTGAACAAAACAGGCGAGCTTACCGTCTACTAGTGGGAAAGAGAAAATGAACTTTTTAAACATTAATATAATTGCAAAATTCTGATAATATGAAAGAGAAAATAAACAAGTGCTACGACAGAGAATAACTAGGGGTCCACTGGGGTGCATAAAGAAGGTATCCCTAAAAATGTGACTTTACGACTGAGCCCTTGAGGAAAGGGACCAGTCATGAAAATATCTGGGGAAGAGAATGTTCTACACCAAAGAAAGAACACGTACAAAGGCTGTGAGGCAGGAAAGAGGTCTTTGTCCATTTGTGTCTGTAGTAATGCACGCTAGACTGCTGCGAAATTTGCCTTAAGGAAGAGTCTAAAGGTAAAACAAAGCTTGACTCTACCTCTCCTGCTGCCATCAGCAGAGCCTCAGGACTTCCTTTTGGCCCCAGGGTAGGGTCATCTGGCTGCAGAAAAGTGCCACAGCAAGCCCCTGAATGCCAGGCTCTTTCTCAGTGATCCTAGTGGTCACAGCCCAGCCCTAACCAGATCCCCCCACTTACCATCTGTAATTGTACTGAGGGCCTTTAAGGAGCAGAGTGCCCCATTCCTCCCCCACCACCTGCCACATCCGCCCTTGGGCTCCACAGGACCTGGGACGGGCTCCCACCTCGAGAGAAAGCGGGCTCTGTCCACGGGGCTTGCCCAGCCTGATGGACCCAACTTCTGATCCTCAACTCCAACGTAACCACCAATCAAGGTGCTTTCTGGGTCCAGGCCCTACTGGTAACACCTCTACAAAGCCACAGGAGGAGAGGCCACACTTCAGGAAAATAGCCCCAGGAGAGAAAGCTCAGGAGAAAGAGTTGAACTATGCTCTACCCTGGTCCCTACTTCTTCCCTCCCCACAAAGAGTCTGTACTTCCAGGTTCTGATGCTGCAACTGGCACCTCTTAGCACCTTCCAGTGACTGCACTTATTGGTCCCCACCTACAAAGCGACAGACAATAACATTAGTCGAACATCTGCAGTGTGCTTCTCACTGTGCCATTAAATTCTGAGCACCCTCAAAGTAGAAAATGATTGTCTCCATTTACAGCTTGCTGAGTCTCAGAGAAGCTAGTAGCTGTGCAGCAGCTACCATGCACTGCGTGATTACTCTGTGCCAGGCACTGCTATACTTTTTTTTTTTTTTTACCTCATTAAGTCATTTAATCCTTATAACGATCAGATTTTTATCACTATGTTGCAAGTGAAGGAATTGAGGATTCAAATGTTAAGTGTTTTGCCCATGGTCTTATGGCCAATAAGTAATAGTTGGAGGCTGGAATCAAATCCAGGTCTTCCTGACTCCATAGTTCCCATTCTTTCTATACTCCAGGTTGCTTCTTGTATCTCAGCCTCTTTGACTCATTCCCAGTGATGCCCATGCAGACCTAGATTTAAGTCCTACCAGGAGGGTAATCCCTGCCTCTGGGCAGCTCTGCTCCCCATGGCCCAGGGGCGACCCCTAAACAACTCAGAATTTTGATTTAACCTCCCAGGGCTGGGACAACAGATTAGCCAAGGAATTAAGAATTCTGTGATTTCCCTTACCAATGACTGCCCTGTCATCTAATTTTGGGGGAACCACTAGAGTCCATTCAATCCTTTCTAGGCCATCTCCCTACATCCAGGGTTTGGGGTAAACTACAGAACTCAGTGGCCCACTTTGCCGTAAGATTTCTTCTAAGTCCAAAC
The DNA here is from genome assembly GCA_028533085.1 of Varecia variegata. Classification (NCBI taxonomy): domain Eukaryota; kingdom Metazoa; phylum Chordata; class Mammalia; order Primates; family Lemuridae; genus Varecia; species Varecia variegata. The sequence goes on along the minus strand of CM052438.1, from coordinate 147,342,986 downwards.
GCTCCCCCTCATTCTCATGCAGTTACTGTTGCTGCCGACACAGCAATTATTAACACAGCCATCTAAGTGCCTTTTAATTTTGCTGCACATTTATTTGAACTACAGTTCTGAGTCACCTGGGATGTGTTAGGAAGATTAAATTGAGGATTCCAGTGACTCATTTATAAATGTTTCCAGGGAATGGCAAGAAATCGGAGGGCTATTTCCCACCAAAGAACAGAGCCCTGGCTTCCCGCCCAGAAGGTATCTGCTGAGTCTCGGAGTGGACTCTACAGTACATCTTCATCAGGATGAAATAAATAGGAAGATTCCTCATCCCCAGGGGGAAATCCAGCCTGGGCAAAGAAGCAGGAATGGACATACGACAACAGTGAAAGGTCATCTGGACAACATTTGTTTTGGTTTGTTTTATTATTTGATAACATTTATAAATTGGGAGATTTTCTATTAAATTTGCCATTTTTGTCTTATCTTTAAAAACCTAGGCCTTTCCTACATGGTAACAATCACCTGGAGTTTAGCAGTGACTGTCCCCCTTTTGTCGGTGCATGGGCTTTTTGATTCAACATAGGACTCAAACCCCCTTATTTTCTTGTTCCATCTGTCTCTCTTCAACTCAATTATGTGTCTTGCTGAGCTCTGGCAGATGTTTGAACATGAAGCTTCTGGCACAGAGGAATCCTAACGCTGTCTTGTGGCTTTGAGAAAACTCCTCAACCTCTCCAGGCCTAGATTTCATCTCCTCGAGAGTGGGCGCAGGAGTTTATGGTCTCTTGAGCTCCTTCCAGCCAAGACTTTCAACAACTGGCCTCCGTGTTTTCTCAATTTTGTATAAATGTGGGATGTTGGCAAACTGATTTCTCCCAGCCTGGCCTGTGGGTACCACTGCCCCCATAATTAGAATCAGCCATAAAGTCAGCTTACCTGATGTCTTCTCTGTGAGAAGTACTTGCAGATCTTAAATTCCTAGACTTAGAAGAACCCTTGAAAGAAATGACTTGCAAAGTCTTGTTCTTTATATTAGGAAAATTGTAAAGAGAGCCTTGCAGTGTGACATGGCAATGAATGGCAGGATCTCACATAGCACCTGATGGTCAATGGCTATTTGCTGAATAGATAAATGCAAAACCAGAACCCAAAGCCAGGGTCTGACTCCTAGCCCAGTGTTCTATGCTGCCCCTAAATTTGTGCTATCCCATATATTCCCAGCCCTGGTATGGTGACTCCAAGAGCTAACCCTAAATTTTCTGATGAAATTAATTTTCATTAGGTTGCAGTAAGATACAGATATAGAGAGACAGCAACAGAGAAAGGGAGAGAAGTAGAAACAGAGATGACCACCAGCACTTTTAAAAGAAAAGAGGTGGTTTGTAAAACAAGTTCCCCGAGGATTGTGTCTAGACAAGTCCTTCTAGTTTCCTCAGTGTAGCAAAGGCAAGCTAGGAGAACAGCAGATTCTAGATATGGGCTACGACTCTCCTGCCAGGAGCACCTGTGTCTGACTAGGAGCATTCTAGAGGAGTCAATACTTTCAAGTCCCCATGATGTGAGACTGTTGGTGGGATTTCTCTCTGAGAAGCCACTTGCCCTGGTCATTGCTGCCACACTCGTTGGGCACAATGACTGAGAATTAAGGAACAAAGCCTATCAGAATCTCTCAGGTCCAGGATCTGAACCTCAAAATCTGAGGCTCCATTTCCACCCCCCCCCCCACCAGGGCTTGTCCTGGACCCCCTTCTGAAAGGCCAATTAATCCCAAATTGACCACCACTCAACTTGCTTCTTTCAGGGCTATGTGAATTTTAATAGGAAACTCTTGGCAGTAGAGCTCTTCGAAGCCCAATTCTGATCCATTAATGGTGGGATTTCAGCAAGTGTCACTATGTATGCAGGAGACATTTGGGGTGCAGTGAGCGGTGGACAGGAAAGCCTTCCTGGCTCTTCCTGCAGACAACAGTGCCAAGGCCCTCTCCCCAGGGCTCCACCCACCCAGGGTGACTCACTGATGAGGGCTGTCACAATCTCCTCCATGCTCTCCAGGAAGCTACTGAGGTGCTGGGTGAAGGGCAGATGTGGGGAGGTGACCTGGGCCACCACGGCTGCAGCCTCAGCCCGCGTGGCCTCTGAGTGGCTGTCGTCAGTCAGGATGTCGGCCAAGCACAGAACGCCATCCACCTGCAGATGGAGAGAGGGAGCTTCCCTGTGCATGCTGGGAGGGCATCACTGCTCATGACATTAATGAGACTGACTCAAGACCCCCTTACAGGGCCAGGCCTGGCTTCCCAGAATAGCCCAGGATCTAGTGTGGAGCCAGGGACAACCAGGTGACAGGGTCTCCAGAATGATTCAAACTCTAGCACCTGGAGGTCTCTCCTTTGAGTCCAGCAGAGATCAGTGACCTCCCACGGGCTTTCTAGATAGCAGACATTAAGCCAAGAGTCCAGAGGCTGGACCCTGGTCTTCCACCGCAGCAAAAGGTAGTAAAAGAACAGTCACTTAGAAATCTCACATCCCTGAGCTCCCATCCTGGTACCCTTTTCCTTGCTATCTGACTTGCCATTAGTCACTTGGCCTCTTTGGGATTCTGTTTTCATTAACAGGGTATTGGGGGATGAAAGAGACAAAGCAGGCAATGCGTGATCCAGAAGAGATGCTCAAGAAATGTTGGTTCCCTCCTCCCTTCCTTGGATTTAGCAACAGGCTGAGCTCAGTCTTCCTTCCCCATCTTGTTCTTCACCATCTTCCCCGCAGAAGGGGGGCTGCTTCCCTGGAGGCCTTGCTCTTTGTGCCCCACCAGTGAGAAGCAAGGCAGATGGACATGAATGCCAGATAAAGACGTCAGCTTCCCAGCCCCGATCGCACGTGCTCTTGGCATGCAAATAGCTTCTGCTCAGCAAGTGCTTACAATGTGCCAGGTGCCACGCTCTAGGTAGAGTCCATATGTTATTAGACCATCTACTCTTTACAATAACCCTCTGGGGTCAGCATTATTATCCCCATTTTACAGACGAGGAAACCAAGGCACAGAAAATTTCACTGACTTTCCCCAGATCAATGTAGTTGGTTTTAAAGTAGTTGGTTTGGGATTGGAACCCAAATGGGTCTGGCTTCAAAGCCCAGGTTTTAAACAGGACATGACACTGCCTCCTGAGAAATGGCACCTGAGCTCAGCCTTCCACCTACATCAAGGGTCAGCACATGAGACCTATTGGAGAAAAGGGGGGCAGTAACCTGTCAAGGTTAGCTCATCGGTGCTACTGTAGCCCCTAGACACCCCTGGACACAAGCCTGCCTGAGGACCCTGCCACCAAACACCAAGGAGTCCCTCCCCAGTTAGAAGTGGGAGGTAGGGAGAGGTGAGGCATAGCCTGTGCTGATGCTCCCCACACCTGCCACAGGCCTGAGGTTCCTGTCCCTACCTCTTCCTGCCACTCAGCTCCAGTGGCTCTCCAGAGGTCTGTTTCATTTGACTAATCAGCACCTGTGAGTTCTGTGCTTCCCTTAAATGGCTCTTGGGAGCTGTAAGGTCCATTAGCCGTGAAAGCCTTTGGCAATCTCGGACTCAAAGGAGACAAATGTGGAAACAAGAGCCCAGGGAACTGTCCGCAATAAAACTCACCTGGATGTGCTTAATAAAAGGGAACAAACAGCAGCCAGGCGGCCCCTGGCAGGACTGGATTCATGCCAATTGTTTGACTAACAGGCCCTGCGAGAGGGGCCTCATTTGGGCTCAGGGCAGAGGAGGGGACGTGCTCTGGGCCTGGAAACAGGGAGCACCTCCACTGCCAACATAAGAAACCTCTTAGCCTGTCTGGCCTTCATCCCCTTTCCTCCTTCCTGCACCGACCAAGGCCTTTGCTAAGAAGCTACAGAATCTCTAATGTGGAAATGTCTCAATCAATCCAGTCTCCTTAATCATATCTTGGTTACAGATATGACCCTGATCCCTGACTCAGGTGGGAATACTGGTCAAACTGAAACCAGTATCCTGCCCTAGTCCCCAACACATGCATGGAGATAGGCCAAACTGAACATAGAGGCCAAGTACTTGGTGGCCCGTAGGGCCCAGTGACACCCAAGGCCTGGACGTCAGGCCACTCCCCAGCCCAGAATGCTGCTCTGCAAACCCGCTGAGTAAAACTTCCTGAGCACCCACTGCATGCCAGGCCTTCGTGCCGAAGCAAAGGCGCACCAGGAAGGAGGGCCCCCCACAGTGGGGAACGCCACTCACATCCATAAATAACCATCACACAGGGCGTGACTTCCTCCTGGAAGCTGCTCCAACTTAGTGCCCACACCTCAGCGGGGGAAGGTGGCCCTCTTCAGGGCTCCCACGCCCAAGCACTTCTGCTATTATCACAGCATTTATCCCACCGATGGGCCCTGTTTCTCCAAGTGAGGTCTGTGGACCAGCTGCATCAAATTCAGAAAAAGCTTCTTAAGAGCAGATTCCTGTGCCCCACACAGACCTAGTCCAGGAGAGTCTCTGGGGAGGCCTGGGAATCTGCTTTTTGACAGGTCCGCAGCTGACCTTTATGCACCAGCAATTTGGAGAAGCACTATTGTAGCATGAGCCTCTGCTCCTTTGTCTGTCTGCATTCCCTGTTCCCCTCGGCAAGCCTGGGGACCACAGCTTGTCCACTGCTGGCTGTTCCAGGCCTGGCATGTAGTAGGTTTTCAGCAAATGGGGAATAAATGCAAGAAAGTAAAATTTGACCTAAGACTTGAGGACACACTTTAGACAAGTGAAGGTAGAGGAATGGCATTGCAGATGGAGGGGACATTGTGAGCAAAGGCAGTTACAGGAAAAGACAATATTGGAGACATAGCCAACATGAGGACATAAATTCCACAGATTCTTGACCCCAGGAAAGTACCCCTAGCCTGATACGGACCCCAATTCCTTTTTTGCCCTTTGGTTCCCCAGAAAGTCTTGTGGAGTCCTGTCTATACAATTGCCAATTGCTTCTTGTCTTGCTTTACTTCTAATTTGTTTTATATGGTTCAGATCTCTTTTGGTAATTTATTAGTTATGAAATATATCATCCCTTCAAAAGAGAAAAAATCTATGTCAAATGTATAAGGTATAAAACTAATAAAATGAACATCTATATGTATATGCCTAATATCCAGAAATTCTAGTCTTGGAAATAAAAGAAAACCAAGAAACCACCCCCTGCATGCCTTTCTAGACCTCCTACATCTGCTTTCCCCAGCTGGATGGGCCATTACCCTGAGTTTTGTGCTTATTATTCCCTTATTTTCTTTAGAGATTTATTACATGCATATGTTGTTTGGTTTACAAGGTTTTGTACTTGACATAAGTGATATCATATTGTTTATAGCAATTTGCATTTTTCTGCAGTCAGCATTATGTTTATGAAATTCCTTCCTATTGCTGCATGTGGCTAGAGTCCATTTATTTTCACTGTTGTATGGTATTTCATTGCACAAATCAATTGCAATTTACCTATACATTCTCCTGTCCACGGGTATTTAAGTGGTTTCCCAGTTTTTGCTATAATAGACAGTGCTGCTATAAATATTCTAAATGTCTCCCAGTAAACATGTGCCAGTTTCTTTAAAGGTCTCAATCTAGGAGTGGAATTCCTAAGACATGGTATTTGCACATCCTTACGTTTATAGGCATTGCCAAATTGTTTTGCAACATGTTTGCAGCAATGTATACTCCCACCAGTGTATGCTAACCACACTTAACTCCACATTCTTGCCAATACTTGGTATTGTCAGATTTTAAAATTTTTGCCAATTCAGTGGGTACAAACATTGTATTTAACCTGCATGTCTGCACTTACTAATAAGGTTGAGAATCTTTTTATTAATATATCATTTTGTTTTGCTGTGGTTTAGTCTGTTTTGGCTTTTGTTTTTTTGCAAGTTCAATTGCCTGTTCATATGTTTTTGCTTACTTTTCTATTTGGTGGATTTTCATAGGAGCCAAATTTCCCTGACCTTTCATTCTGATGCTGCTGACCTGCCACTTAACCTGCTGCCAGCAGGCTGCCCTAACCAGGTTGATCTTGGTATCCACCACCATCTCAGGAGCTCCAACCCAGCCCAGCTCACCACAGTGGGAGGCCACTGACGGGCCCCACACCACTGGGCTCTAGGTTTCCTAGCTCCTGAGCCAATTCCTATAGTGTCAGAACATGTACAGGCATTGGAGTCAGGCCCACCCAGGTCTGAATCCTGCCTCCGTCCCTTACTAGATGAACAAGGTTCTTACCTACTTTGAGCCTTTATCTATAAAATGGGGATAATAATGCCAATCTCATAGGGGGGTTTTCCGTTTACACAACAGGGATAAAAATATCAACCTCAGAGGATGATTGCAATCATAAAATGAGAGACTGCGTGTATAGTGCCTGCCACATAATGGCACCACATTCCCTCCCAGTCCCGCCTGGCGGCTTGCAGTCATCACTCCTAGACATGGCGCCTTGAGTCCTAGCTCACCCCACTTCTGCCTGACCCAGTCTCCTGTGTGGGCTGCTCTCCAGGGCTCCTGTCTGCACCCTCCTCTGGGACTGAGACCCCACTGCAAACCTTTGAACTGGGGCCCACAAGTTGACCCACTTGTTTGGAAACCTTCTGATTGTGCAGCCCAGAACTGGGACTTTTAAAATGAGAACAATTCCTGTTTTAATTCCTGACCAAGAACAATGAATAACACGAGTGATTACAAACCCTTAGAAGGAAAGAGAGAGAAAATGAGTACTATCTCTGCACTTCTATAGTTGAACAAACATTTACTGTGCACCTACACGTGACAGGTGCTGACCTGGGCACTGACACAGAGATGAAGCAGGAACAAGTAAAATAGTGATGGAGAAACAAAGACAGAAAGAAAACATTGAGAGGATGGGACAGAGAGAGACAGAAAGCGGCCAGGGGTGCAGAGAGGAATCACGTGCTTCCAAAGGATTAGGGAAACTGACCCAAACCCCGCCTCTCAGCCCCCTCTCCCTTGTCCTCTCTGCAAGCCCTGCTCCTGCTGAGAACTCTCCACCTTGGCCGGCTCTCCTCTGGGACTTCATGACACCACACTTTTGCGCTCCTCCCCTCCCTAGCTCAGACCTCTTACCATTTGCTCTCTTGGCCTCTCTTCCTTCACATCCAACTAACCTGGCATATGCCAGGTTTGCTGCCAGCCCACCTTGTGCCATACCAGACAACGGCACCCAAACCCAAGTGGCCTCAATGCCTCACTGCAGTTACCCCCAGACCCAGCCCTCCAGCCCTGGCCTTCTTTCCTGAGAGCCACATCTACGTTTCCAAACTGCTGTTGGATCATTTTATGTTTAATTCCAAAAATAATTTCCTGAATATTCCATGGGTACCTCAAACCCAATTCACTTGAAGCTGAAGTGGTCATCTTCCCTATTTTCTCTCCTAATTCCCCTCTCAGACCCAAGTCAAAAATTACCTCCTCAGTGAACATGCACCCACCTCCCTGAGTCAGAGATGGTCCCTGTCCTCTCCGCTGCCACGCCACTCTGGCCTGACCTCATCTAGAGCACATGCCATGCTGGATGATCTCACTGGGCTACGCGCACATCCCCCCACCAAATTTGGACCACTCAGGGCAGCCCCTACACTGAATTCTCTGCAGGTCCTCAGCACCCAGCTGAGACCTGACACACAGCAGTTAGCTTATGAAGTCTGGGCTGAGTGCTGAGGAAATGAAAGCCCAGGGAGGAGAGGAGATTGTGCAGGCCACACAGCAAGTTAATGCCAGGGCCAGGACCAATCCTGGTGTCCCCACTCCTTGTCCTATGCCTCCCTTGGAGGGGCCTCTAGGCAAGACAGAAGGGAGGTGATGGTGACAGGACCAGGTCAACAGGGGCTGCTCAGCTCGGCTTCCCTGATGGGCCCAGGAGTCGCCCAGCCTGAGGCCAGCTTCCTCCAACACTGGTCCCACTTTAGGGAAGTATCCACCCCCAAACCACCCACTTCCCACCCCCAGTTGTAAACTTGATGATGCCAAGAGAACAATCTAATCAAGCACTTACACCTCCCCAAAGAAATTGCTGCTTAAAGCACTTATAGATAATTAGCTTTTACATGGAAGGGGAGAGGCCTGGGCCTGAGGCCAGACTCTCTAGTGGGAAAGCATGCAAGTGGTGATGAGGATGGTGTGGCCTGGTCATCACCGGGGCAGCAGGCTCGATGCACCTGGAATCTGGATACACAGGGAGCTGGTGAATGCTGAGATTCTTTCTGGGGAGTGGGAGAAGCAGCATGGGAATTGTCTGAGTTTGTTCTGTGCTGCTATAATAAAATGCCCTGAGACTCGGTTATTTATAAAGAACAGATTTATCTCTTACAGTTCTGAAGTGGGAAGTCCAAGGTTGGGGGCCCACATCTGGCGAGGGCCTTCTTGCTATATTGTCCCATGGTGGAAGGCAGAAGGACAAATGAGCATGTGTGAAGCGTGAGGGGTGAGGGGGGAGCAGAATTCATCTTTTTATCAGGAGCCCACTCCAGAGATAACTAACCCACTCCCATAATAATGGCATTAACCACCTTTTGTTGGGCTCCACCTCCCAACACTGTTGCATTGGGAATTAAGTTTCCAACACATGAACTTTGGGGGATACAATCAAACCATAGCAGAACCCCTGCAGTTGAGGAACCCAAAGTGTACAGTAAACATGTCAGATTTATGAACATTCTCCTACTAATAATTAGAAAAGCATCAGTGGTGGCTTCTATGCAATTATCTAAGGAACACAGGCCAGTATACAAAGGTGCACCATATATTACTGGTTAGCTAGTCTGCTACTTCTTAATTTTGCTTTGTGGGGGAATTATGATTGTTTTTGTTTTGTGTATTTAGTTTTTAGGGAAAGGCAGAGGAGTTGGCTGCAGATTGTAATCATTAAACAGAATCATGTGAATGCAGTGAAAAGCCAACCATAAGAGTGAGAAAATGACCTAAAGACTCTCAAATCTAATTCGCCTTTCTGTCCACTCAGACACCTAAAGGTTGCAGAAAAACACAAGACAGTGGGAATCACAAAGCATTTGGAATCCTGCTCATAGGTCCAGCTAGTATGGGTCTGTTTGTGCAGCGTATAGTCAGAAGGAAAATTCAATGATAGTCAGAGAGGGGAGTAAGGGTCACGTCCAAGGAAGCAAAGGCAAGGGAAGAGTCAAGGGACGGGGCAAAGCATTTGCTGGAATAAACGAACCCATGGGGCAGAAGCAGAATCCAAATGTGGTGTATAAACCAGATAAGGACAAGTTTCAGGGTAAAGTCTGGAAACAATCCAAGAGGTTAAAGACTCCCTTTATAAAATGAGGTGTCTTTTTTATGGAGTGGTGGTAGGGCTGACAGCGCAGTAGAAAGCTACAGAAACTAAAACAGGCCACCAAGGGGATAATATTATCCTCCCCCAGACTAATATATCCCAGACTCCACTCAACCTCGTTTGCTATTTCAAACAAGAATCTTTGGTTAAAAGCTAAGTGCAAGAGTGGATAAATGAAATATTAATATGTAACATGGAATTAAACAATGGATGAAAGGGATTATACAAATAGTTTGGCAGGCAAATCAGTGAGCCAGCAAGGAGATGTATAGTCATAGGAAGCAGAAATGAGTTATTAAGGTAGAGAGAAATCACAGATTGAATCACTTAAAGGTTTATATAGTAAATAATTTCCCTGTCAAGAAGATGATTTTCCTTATAGCAGATTTTCAAAGAAATGCTCTGAAGGCATTTGGAGGTGGGTTTCCCTTTGATTAGGATTACTAGGTATGAAAATATCAAGTTTTCAGCAAAGCACTGCTGGGCACAGCTAGGATCTGAATTGTACCAAAAGTGCTACTAGATCAGTGGTTCTCAGCCTGGGCCCTCGGTGCTTAGAATAATCTGAGAAAGTTTTAAAAACTCTAATATCCAGGATTCACCACCAGAAACTTGAATTTAGTTGGTTTGTGGTAGAGTCTTGGCATCATTATTTTTTAGTACTCCTCAAGTAAGTCGCATGCACATCTTGGTTGAGCACCACTGTTCGAAAGGTACCTACAATACAAGGGAGTGGTACAGCCTTCAGAGTGAGAAAAGTCTGGGCTAATCGGTACAATGAGGAAGTTACCTTCTCTGAGCCTCAGTTTTCTAATCCTTAAAATGATAATGATATCAAACTTAACAGAAATAGCGAATGAAATATTGACAGCATTCTGCCCAAAATCAGTAAAGATATCCATTATTATCACTCCTATTTAACATTGTACTGGACAATGCAATCAGATAAGAAAAAATATAAAAAGGCAGAATGATTAGAAAATAGGAAGCAAAATTGTCATTATTTACAGATAAATAATTGTGTACATAGAAAACCCAAAAGAATCTACACACTACTAAAATCAATAAGTGAATTCGACAAGATCACTGGGTACAATATTGAAACTGCATTTTATATATATTAGCACCAACAGTTAGAAAATAAAAATTGCAAAATACCACTTACATTAGCTTAAAAACATAGCTAGGAATAAATTTTATAAAGATATATAAGATATCCACACTGAAAACTCAAAACGTTGCTGAGAGAAATTAGGCAGTCTGTGTTAAGTAGAGAAATTACTATGTCCATTGATTGAAACATCCTATATTGTTTAAGATGTCAATTATCTAAACATTTATCTTACATTTAAAAAAATCCCAATCAAAATCTCAGCAGGTGTTTTTGTGAACATTGACAAGCTGATTCTAAAATGTATAGAGAAATACAAAAAGTTTAATAATTACCAAAATAATCTTTAAAAATAACAAAGTTAGAGAATTTATACTACCAAATATCAAAATTTATTAGACTACAGGAACTCAATGCCATATTGGCACAAGGATGGGCAAAAAGACTAATGGAACAGAGAAAAAAGCAGTCCAGAAACAGACTCATGCATATATCACCATTTTACTTACAAAAAAGGCATCACTTCAATACAGTAATGAAGGTATGGTCTTTTCAATAAATGGTGCTGGCTCAATTGAGAATCCATATGGAAAAAAAATTGAACCTTGAACACCATTTAAAAAATTAATTTGAAATAGATCACAAGCCAAAATGTGAAAGGCAAAACAACAAATCTCCTAGAAGAAAATGCAGAATACCTCCATGATTTTGGAGAAAACAACTATTTCTTAAATGGACACAAGCAGCACTAACTATAAAAGAAAAAATCAATAAATTGGACTTTAACAAAATTAAGAATTTCTATTTCTTAAAAGATACCATTAAGAGAATGAAAAAGCAAACCGCAGGCTCACTATATATCTATCTATGTATCTATATATATGGCAAAGGATTTGTATATAGAATATAATTTTTAAACTTTATAAATCAATGAGAAAATACAACTCAGCATTTTTAAATGGGCAAAAGACTCAGACCAGCATTTCACAAAAGATGATAACCAAATGGCCATAAGCATATGAAAAAGTATTCAAAATCATTACTCATCAGGAAGATAAAAATTAAAACCATAATAAGAGATGACCACACACTCAAGTAAGTCACAAGCAGAGGACATCTAGCTATCACAAATCTACAAACAACCTGATTTGTATTAATATTTTTGAAGTAGCCCAGAGAGAGAATGAAACACTCCTTTCGAAACTGTGATTGTTCATTAGCTGGGTGAGTGTCTTTCCGTCTCCCCTCCCTCTCTCTTCCTTCTGTGAATCTCTTCCTCTTCCTCATCACCCTGTCTCTGTCTCTGTGGGTGACCAGAAGACCCATCACTTGCCACCACGAGGCAGCGGGTGCCAGTTCCAGCTCAGGGCTTTGAGGGCTGGCCCGCTGTCAATGCTGTGCTGCCAGTGCCAGACTGTTCCCAGGAAGTGCACCCTCCCTAGTCAAATGCTGCCCCCAAACCTGCACCTCCTGCCACCCTCTCAAGCCCCTCCTTTCCCCTGCTCCCCTCCAAACTAGCACATGCCCCACTCCGGAAGCCCAGGGAAAGCCAGTGCTGGTGGCTGAATGCCACCTCTGCACCTTGTCCCGTGCCCTGAGCAACCCTGGCTTCCCTGCAGCCACAGTGTCCCTTCTTCCCAGCACCAGCATCCTGTTTACATCTGACTTCTGATTTATTTTCTGCTCCCACCTGCTTCTTTGGGGCCAGCTGGGAAATGCACATTGACTAAGATTTAACCCTGTCGAAGAGCCCACGGCCTTTCACCACATCCCCCTCACCACGCACACACACACACACAGCGGGCTCGCAAACGCAGGGTTCCATCTATGAGTTCACAGGGATAGGGAGGTGCCCAGCTCTCTTCTAACAGCTTCTGGAGGATCACCACCCTCTGAACAGACCCCAACCCCAGAGAACAAGCACCAGAATCCCCAGCCCAGCCAGCTCAACACCTTCAAATTTGTGTTCGTCACAGAGCATCTCACAAAATGACTTCACATGCCACATGATACCAGCAGAACAAGGACTTCCACCAAATGAGAAAATTGAAGCTCCCAAGGATTAGGAAACCAGCACCAAAGAAAGGCCTGATTCCAGGTCTCTCCCCTAACACCCAGCCTGGAGGGCTCTCCCCAGGAGGCAGGGCCAGTCTCAAGTGCCTTCTGTTCATCTGACTTAACTCCGGCTGACTCGCAGAGCTCACCTTGGCCCACAGCCTCCTGAATTCTGCTTGTGACCTAAGAACTTGAGGTCGGGGCCACGGGAGGCAGGGGAGACAGGGAGAGAGGAGAAGCTGGTGAAAATTACCAGGGATGAGTGGTGCAAAAGGGGATAAATCCCATGTAAAGGTTTTTAGCCACTCTGTCCTTGCTGAGGGGCTCTACAATGTTTATACTTCCCCCACCCCCACCCCACACTAGGGTCTGAAACTGCTCACGGCAGCCTGCCAGGGTGTTTTGAGTGAAGTCAGACATTCTTCATGCTGGCCTCAGCCCTGCAGCTGATCACAGAAATGTGGGTGTGCACATCCCTTCACCTCTCTGGCTCTGCATGCTCTTATCTTCAATGACCAAGAATGCACCAAAATGCTTGAAATAGTACTTATTCAGTCCTACACCAAACCTCGTGCACCTGTGTGTGCAAGCCACTTCCCTGAGGGGCTGAAAGGGTGGGTGACATAGTGTCTCTTGGTGGGGGAGACCAGACAGAGCTCCAAGGCCAGGCAGTGCGGGACACGCTCCAGGAGCAGCACTGCGTATCGTGTGAGCACCAAGGAGAGAGGAGGGCAGCTGGGAAGGAGGGCCAGAGAGGGAGGCGTCTGAGCTGCATGTCAACAGTAGAGGTGGAACTCTCTGGTCAGGACACCCCACATAGGCAGAGGCTCCAAGGCAAGGAAGCCCCGGGGGCCATTAATGGAGGAATTTGGTGGGAAAGGGAAAATAACTCACATTTATGGAGCATTGATTCATTTTGTCTTCACAACCTGCGAGACAGGGATTATCGCTCCACTTTTACCTATGATGGATGGAACAGGGCTCAGAGGGGTGCAAGGTCACACACAGTGAGTGATGAAACTAGGCATTGAACCCAGGATTGTTTACCAAGGGGGCAATGTGCTGGAGGCAGCTCGTACAGAGGGCACCTTCAGTGCCAGGCTGAGGGGTTTAGATTTTGCACAGTGGGACCTAGGAGGCCTAGGAAGGTTTCCACTCCGGGAAGGTACAGGACAGACTCTCTGGGGAAGCCTTAGAGTTGGAGACCTGTTAGATTGCGGAGATTTGTCTACATCCTCCTCCTGGAGGAGGCTGGGTCAGTGGAAAGAAGCAGGAAGAAGCCCTCGTTGCCCTGAATTTGTAAATCCTCCTCCCCTCTCCTCCTCACCTCCCAACACACACACACACACCCTCACTGTTGGTCCCAGGGCCCAGAGCGCACACCAGCTCAGCAGCTCCAGAAAGCAGCCCCAGGAAGCCCGGTGGAGCTGCCACTGGTGCTCTTGTCCACCAGGGGCCGCTGTTGTACAGCGCATGGGGTCCCGCTGAGCCCTGAGGATGGAGCCTGCTCCTGCGAGCCGCCGCTGCACTTAGACACCCAGACTGCCAGGCAGCCCTGTCCCTTCGCCACAGTCAGGGTGGACCTTGCTGGAATGGTGCAGCCCCCGAGCCAGCACGGCCTTCCTTCAGTCTGGGCAGTACTGGCCCATGATCTCAGCCTGGATCCTTGTGAGAAGAGAGGGGAGGCAGGGCATGTGGCCCACTGTGTTTCGGCCTCTTGGCATCCTGGCCTCCTTAAGCGCCCCCGCCCCTACCTTCAAGGTAGAAGGATGAGAGCCTTGGCATGTGTGGAAGTGAACAAGCCACACTTCCTCCGGGAAGGCTGTCACAGACCCTGCCACCCCCTTGCAAGGCTGGGGAGTGTGACAATGCCAGTCCCTACCCCTCTCCGCTGTCAGCCAGAGTCACAGCACAGACAGCTGACCTGGGACCCTGGGGCTCTCTGCAGGGCCTTAGCCCATCCCCAGATGAAGGCCAGTGTCAGGGGTGTGAGGGGGGAAGAAGCTGATAATCCTACATGGGTTACGCCCTGGCGAGGGTTGGGAAGGCCTCTGGGAGCCCCATTCAGAGGAATTCTCTTTCTCCCACTCTCCAGGAGCTACTCCTAGGTAAGGAAGGGGCTGAAAATCAAATAAAGCAAAGATTTTCTGCCTGTCACTCATAGTGCCTTCCTCCTACCCAGCCTCACTTACATATTAGAACTGACTCTAGCAAGATAAAGTAGCTGCCTGGGGTCTACACACCATGACACCTTTCAATTAATGGGATAGAGGTGACACCTATGATTGGGAGCAAAAAAACAGGGCTCTCAGCCCAGGTATCTCTATCCTTTCCAGCCTCAACTGGCTCTTCTGTAACATGCCCATCTCTCCTGCCTGCCTGACAAAATGACTGTGAGACACAAATGGGTAAAAGGATGAGAACACTGGTTAAAGGTTTGTTTCTGTTGCTGTTTTTGTTTGTCTGGGCGGGGCATTGCAAAAATTAACTATTTCTGATCATCTGCAATCATACAGGGAGCAGGCAGTGGAGAGAGACTCCTGTAAAACAGCAGCTGAAGACGCAGAGCCTCCCCACCACCCCCCTTGCAGCCCACTCCCTGCTGTCCAAGGCCTTTGGGATTTCAAGAGCTGGGTCCAGGCCTCCCTGTCTCCATCTCTCACCCAGCCCGGGCTTTCAGATGTCAGGGCATCCTGATGCCAAGAAGCTGCCCCAGGAAACTGGAGGGGGGTGACAGAGCTGCATGGAGATAAGCAGCAATTTCCCTGTACCTCGCCCTCGGTGATTTTTTTCTTGGACTTGAAACTAAGTCCTCCTCCCCTCTCCCCGCTTTAATTTCTCTATTGATTTTCATTAAACTCTCCCCTTGGCTCCAGCACAGAGTGAACTAACTCCTTATTTGAAAAAATAAAACAAAAGGGAGGGGGTGGCAATAAAAGGACACTCTTTTGAAAGCAAGATTGTCTCTGGTCCTAAGCTGCAAGAGGCAATTACTAGAACTGTCTTGGAGGTTGTCTGAGGTTGTCTGAGCATTAGGGTTTGAGTGCCTCCCCCTGCTCATGTCCGTAGATCTGTAGGTTTCCATCCCTCACATCCCCAGCCCCTCTCCTAGACCACAGTCCCCAGCCCAGCTCTGGTCCCCAGCCCCTTCCGACCTCATCAGTGCCTGGCACCATCCACCCCCAGTTCCTGAACCAGCAGTGCCTTGACCTTCCCTTAAGCCCCTCAGAACACTTGCAACTCTGCCAGGGTCATTACAAAATCCCTGCTACCCAGGCCCTTTGGGGGCAATGCAGGGCTTTCCCCGGACCAGCCTGGAAAGGTGGGGACAAACAGACCAGGGAAGAGGAAAGGGAGACAGACCGGGGGAGAGTGCTTCCCCCATGCAGGCCCACACTGCAAACCCCACCCGCGTCATCACACTGTATCACCATAGCTGCCCCACAAAGGAGGTCTTAGTCCCATTTTGCAGAAGAGAAAGCCAAGGTTTGGAGAGCAGAAGTGGCTTGCTCCCTACCCGCCTTTCAGCCTCCCCCAAACCCAGCAATCTTCCCCCCGGTAATGCCAGCCCACCTGGCCAGCTCCAGTCCTCCAGCAAGGCGGCCCTGGCCAGTCTACCCTGACAGAGTTATTTCACCTGCTCTCACTGGACCATGTGGCTGGCTCTGGGGCCCCCGCTCCCTCCCTGGCCCTCCTCGCCCTCCAGTGTCCTCCCAAGTGGGGTCCAGAGAACACTGCCTCCTCTTCAGGACTTCCCATATTTGCTGAACACAGAGATCCTAAAAGAGTCCCTCTCCCTCTGCCGTCATCACAGTTGCTTTCCCCTGGCCTTCCTGGAGCTCCTCCTTGGCTCTCCTGGGCCCAGATGCACTGTGTCCTTGGTGCTGTCTGCACCAGCAACCCAGCAGAGGTGGGGCTTCCTGTCTGTGGCCTCCGACGGCCCTGGTACAGCCCATCCCACTGTCTGTACTGCTGGGCCTGTCCCTGTTTGGCCATCCCTGGAGCCAGGGAGCAGGTCTGCTTGTCTCTCCCCTCCGGAGGGGAACGAGGAGTGATTGTCTGATGAGGACACTTGGAAGGTGGGACAGACCTACTACAGGTTACTGGTGCAAGGGGACATGACAGTGAGGAGGGCAAGGCCAGGATGAACCAGATCTCCATAGGACAGCTCTGAAAAGAAAGAATGGAGCCTCGCAAGGCCCTCCACACTCTTCCAAAGAGGCCTTTGCAGGTGTTGGCATCTTGCACTCTCCAACACTGCTTGACGGGTGCCCATGTCTGCCGCCTGCCCTGGCCGACACAAAGAGCCTGGCTCCCAGGGAGCCATCCCTGTCGTCCCTACCTCAGAAGCGCCAGCTCTTCCCAGGGTAGCAGAGTAAAGAGCAGGGGTTTAGAATCAGCCAGACTTGGGTCGGAATCCGAGCTCTACATTCATGACGGCGGGAACACAGTCTCCAAGTCTCAGTTTCCTCATCTGTCAAATGGAAGGGTTGTGAAGACTTGTGCTCCAGCCCCGCCCAACTTCTCCACACTGCATTTGCACTTCGCCACACTTTTGACCAGGCCAGCCCCTCCTGCGGCAAGCCAGCCCTCCCTTCTCCACCAGACCCTAACCTTCCATTCATTTTCAAAGTCCAAGCGATCAGCATTGTACCTGCCACCATCATGATAGCTGCTGTTTATTCAGCGCCTACTGTGTGCCAAGCATCATACTACTGCACATGAGGTCGATTTTATTAGGTCCATTTTAGCGATCATGAAACTGCACCTCTGAGAAGTTCAGTGAGTTCCCCAGGGTGACAAGCCCAAGCTCACAGGCAGAGGATCCGAGTTCAAGTCTAGCACTGCCTGACTCTCAGAGTCCCCGTCTCTCCACTGCACCAGGCTGCTTCACAACAGACGTGTGACGACAGAATGAATTCGTAGAGTGAACCAGTGATGGACTTCATGAGAGAGCAAGTGAGTGCGTGAGTTTAAAAGTACGTGAATGACTGACTGACAGAAGGAATGAGGCGACTTCCCGCGGGTGAATGAATGAGGGGGTGACTGAATCTATGGCCACACAAGCCCCCCAAACCCGACAAGCCTCGGACATCACACAGCAGCGCTCAGGATGGATGCAGTGACCTGGCTAGACCCACACCTCCGCCTGGGGCTGTGCAGGATCTAATGAACCTCTTCAAGGTTGGAGGGAAAGGAGGGGGAAGTCCCATGACAGAGATGAATTTCACCAAATCCAGCATGTTTCTCACTGCCAATTAATTAAGCAAACCTCAGAGATGAAGCCAGGGCGGTAAATCAGGAGTGGGAAGGCTGGAACTCTGACATTATCTAGTTAGGCTGTGATTCGTGCCTGGTGAGTTGGCAGCTGGCAAGAGCCCTGGGGCACCGCACTCCCCCACTCCGCCTTCGCCAGCCTGTCACTCTGTGGTTTCCATAGTCCAGCCTGGGCCTGGGCCTCTCCACCTTCCTAAGCACTGGCAATGGCCGACCTCCCCAGAGCCTCTGAGGCCAGCGCCAAGCAGCCTGGACCACAGAGGGTGGGAGACGTGGGCAGGACCCAGAAAGGGGGCACAGGTGGGCGGGGAGACGAAAGCCTTCTTGAGTGTCTCCCAAACTTCTCACAACTTTGGAAGCAACACGATGTGGAAGAAAAGAATGTGGACATTGGACTCATAATATCAGATTTTGAGTCCTGAGTCTACACAATGGTTAATAGCCCAGGCTGGCTCTGGCCCAGCAGAGCTGGAATTAAATGACTGTCTGGGTCACTGATTAGCTGTGTGCCCTTGAGCAAGTTGCTTCACTTCTCTGAATCTCTCTTCCTTCTTCTGTAAACAATAGGGCTAATAAGAGCATGGAATGAAGCTGTGGCAGGGAATAAATGACCTGATGAAGAGGGGCTTAGCAAAGTGCTTGCCCAAAGCAAGTATTCCATTTCTGCTAGTTATGGTCCTAGTCATCATTGTCATGACATCCTCATAACCCACTAGAACAGGGCTCAGCAAGCAGTGTCTATAAATGACCAGATAGTAAATATTTCTGGCTTTGCAGGCTATATGGGCTCTGTTGCAACTTCTCAATTCTGCTGTTGTAGTGTGAAAGCAGACATAGACGACATCTAACAAATGAGCATAGCTGTGTTCTAATAAAACTTTATGGACTGGAATTTGAATTTCACGTAATTTTTTATGTGATACAAAATGTTAGTTTTCTTCGGATTTGTTTTTCAACCACTTAAAAATGAAAAAAAAAAAAAAAACATTCTTATCTCATGGGCTGTACGAAAAGAAGCAGCAGGCTGCAATTGCCCCATTGGCCATAATTACCATCCCTGGACCAGAATGTAAGCTCTAGGAAGATGAAATGTTTAGTCTGTTTTGTTCAATGCTATATTCCCACACCTAAAACAGTGCCTAGCAAATAGCAGATAATACATATTTGCTGAATGAATGAATTACATGCTGTGTGATTCTATTCAAGAAGTCATTTCACCTCTCTGGGTCTCAACTTCTTCATCTGTACAATGCAGATGCTTTTGAAATTAAGGTAAGCATCAAATGACATTAGAAGCCCTATGGAGTCACTTTGCAAGCTCTGTAACTGCTGTACAATGTAGTTTCTTCTTCTGACCACCCAGGGGCCCTTCTCGGGGTAAGTCTCATTCCTCAGTGCCTGGCCCAGAGGAGATATCTCATGAGTGTTTGTATATCAGAAGCAATCTGACGTGGAGGCCGGGAATGCCCAAGTAGGTTACCATCCCCTATGCCAGTTGGGGGTTGGGGGATTAGGATATTAGCCAGGAGTAGCAAATTGGTCTGGGTTTAAAATGCAGGGACTTTTGTGGTGCTTTCAGAGTATCCTTTAAACTAGCGTGGCAGTGAGGTAGACTGGGTGTTGGACTCATGCAGACCGGGTCCAAATTCAGGCTCCAACTCTTACCAACTATGCGACTTTGGGCGATTCACTTAAACTGTCTGAGACTTTATTTCCTTTTCTTCAAGATGAAGGTATTATTAGTGCTCAGCTCACAAGGTACATTAATGCAGGGGCATATGTAATGGGCTAGCTCAGCACCTAGCACATAGTAAGCACTCAGACCATGGCATCCCTTCTTCCTCTTGTTCAGCTGGGCAGGGTCTGATTCCCAGTCCAGGGCCAGCCCATCTGGCCTGGGAAAGACACATTGAAGCAGTCTGGCATTTGAGCAGCATCAGACAGGTAGAAGGAAAAATTGACTCCAGTTATCCCAGTTGCAGGCCTTCAAGCTCTAAGCAAAAAAGCCCTGCTGTTTTTCTTCCCTGAATTGAAAACCTCCTGCTGCACTGCAGACTCAGGAAAGCCAAGCAATCCACTGCTCTCTGGGAACTGGTGATACCAAGTCCCTTCTATTCTCTCCTCCCCTTCTCCCTGCCAACCACATGAAAATGAGAAACAAACCCCATTTGGCCCTTTGGCCACTATCCAAGGAAGAAGTTTTATGGGAGAAGAGAGGGAATTATTCAGCACATGAAGCTGAAGATGCTCAATGCATTCCTTCATCGAGTCCATCTGTCTGTCTGTCTGTCTCTCTCTCTTGCCACCCACCCCAGTCCTCTATTTTGGCATCCAAGGAACACACCCACAGGCATGTCTGCTCACACAATCAGACAGTGAACTGCAATGGGGAGAGAAGTGTAATTGGTTTCAGTCTTGGAAGACCTGGGTTTGGCTTCTTGTTCTTCCATTTCATGGCTATATGACCTTGAGCATATCATTTCCCTCCTCAGAGCCTACTTACGCATTGAGCAGCAGGACCAAGGCATGAGCATGGATCTCTCACCTCCAAATCCAGTGCTCATAGCAACCAGATATGAAGAGTTCCAAGCCAGTGGGAAGGGGCACTCTGTCCAAAGAACTGGCACTAGCTCCTCTACTCTCTTACTGTGTGACCTTAGGCAAATTATTTCTCCATTCTGATCCATGGCTTTCTCATCTGTAAAATGAGCAGATTCCCCATCCACCCTCCATCCTTAGCTAAGAGCATCTTTAAGTCCATGATCCTAGAATTCTGTCCTGGTAATAAAATAGGCAGGGTGGAAATTAAGATGATCATGTGTCTAGGAATCCAAACCAAAGGGAGGAGGCTGGGGGTCCGGTGGGGTTACCTGAGCAGCCAGGAACAGACTGCAGGACACAGACACAGAGGAAGGGGAACAGTGTGCTCACCCCATCCCCATTTAGACTACTCAGAGGAACAGACTCAGATCCAGCCCCAAATCCTGCCAGCACCACAACTGTACTAGGACATACCAGGCATTTCCACTTCTTTTTTTATAAGAATTTTCAGCATCTTTCCTTGGAATTTGGTTGGGGCATCCC
Organism: Varecia variegata; assembly: GCA_028533085.1. Classification (NCBI taxonomy): domain Eukaryota; kingdom Metazoa; phylum Chordata; class Mammalia; order Primates; family Lemuridae; genus Varecia; species Varecia variegata. The sequence goes on along the minus strand of CM052438.1, from coordinate 147,322,124 downwards.
CAAACATTAGCCCCAGCCTCCGCAGCCCTCCCGGCTACAGTCCCTCAGGGCCCATCTGCAGGTTCAGATCCTCAGCCCTGCACCTGGGCAGGGGACAGGGGTGGCTGGAATTAGTCATGTCGCCCTAGACTGGGCTTGAGCTGAGGCACTAGGGCCTGTCAGGCCACCACATTCCTCCTCCAACTCCACCCTACAAAGTTGGCCCAGATGCACTTGGACTGGGGCTTTGGTGTCCCTCACCCAAGCATCTAGTCCTCAGTGAAGAGGAACCCCACGCGTTTGCCTAGGCACCCAATGCCCACCCTGGTCTTGCCTGTTGTATCCCCCCAGGAGCTGCATCCTCTTCCTTCTGCTGGGGTCCTGCTGTGAGTGAAGAACCGACCACCGCGAACCTCCACACCACTGTCCCCGACTCGCCGGCCTCCTGCTGTGTTCCACCCACGGGACTCTCCCAGTTGGTTACCCCAACCAGGAGGTGCTGAGTCCCCCTCTGGGCCCTGCCTTTCCTGGTCAGGCTCCTCAGTCCCCTTCCCTTCTGCCTCTTCATTGTTTCCCATAGTCAAGGTCCCAGTCACCCCATCTGGCGCCTGGGAAAAGGAGGGACTCAGGGGCCACCATGAGGCCTGCCTCCACCCCCAGCCAGCCCAGGGACCTCAGGCACCACCCAGCCATCTGCCCTTACCTTCTCCAGCTGGTGGACACCCTCCTCCACACAGCAGATGGAGGCCAGTGTGCGGAGCGCCTGGGGGTACAAGCACCGGAAACTGTCCTGCCGGCAAACCTTGAAGAGTGCTACGACCCCACCCTCCTGCCAAGAAAAAGAAAATGTGACGTGACCTCACGTGTGACCTTCCCTGGGGCTGACTCCAGAATAACTGGCATCCCTCACTCAGCAGATGTGCTTCCAAGTCCTCCCTCCCCACCCCACACACATACACATGCACGCTCACACGTTCACACGCATGCTACAGTGAAACGCTGGCTCCAGAAATAACGTCACCCTGGATTGTCCAAGCTGGAGGTAGGATTCCCTAAATGCTTCTGGGGCTTGGTGGCAGGGGCCAAGTTAGGCATCTTTGCTAGAGCTGGGGGGCAACGCCATTCAACACAGTTCCCAGACACCTGGTGACTCCCTCTGAGCAGCTCCCCATGGAGCAAGCCTGGAGTCCCAGGGAACAGGTCCCAGGAATGAATCTGAGGCAGGCAGAGGGCTCTGACTAGATGCCCAGGGCTGCTTCTTGCTCTGCCAGCAATCCCCATGCTACGCCTCAGATCCTTCCAACCACTGCGGGAGGCAGACAAAAAAAAATTCTATCAGTATTATAATATATTCCCATTTTGTGATGGAAAAATCTGAAGTCCAGATGGGTAAAATCATTTACCCTAAATCCACATTGTCATTTTTTTCACCCCTTCACTCCTATTTGTAAAAGGAAGGGAAAAAAACAAAAAAAACTCTTTTAGGAACAATCACCCAGCTTTTGAATGTGAGCATGTGGTCTTCCTTTTGCGAGAGCTATCTTTGGAAACTTCTTTCCAGTGGAGTGTTCACCACCCGGCAAGAATCTGGGAGTGAGGAGCTCTCCTCCAGGTACCTGGTAACTAGTCAGATTATTCTATAGTAGTCACTGGAGCCCACCTTAGCTCTGGGAGCAAAATGAGAGAGCCAACAATCACCAAGGGACCTCACCATGGTGCCCCGCAAACCAGTGGCAACTCCGGCAGCCAGAGCAGGAGAAGCTGGGTACCCTGCACCTGGCTTTGCCTCCCTCCCTCCGTGTCCCCTTCCCTGAGTTGTAGCAGTAAAGAGTGCAGGAGCAACCGATCTGAACTGGGCCTCTAGGGGCACTCGCCTTTCACCTCATCACTTCTGGGTTTAACTAAGCGCATTGCACCGGTTTCCAAACCTGAGCAAAATGTTATAGGAAGAAGGTGAGTTCAGCAAAATACCACCCTCTATCAGATTTTTGAGAACTCTTTCAACAAAAACTGTACTGAGCACCTACTATGTGTAGGGCTTTGTTCTGTATTGAGGATGCAGCAGTGAATTACTGAAAAAATAATGAATGAGCAATGGGAAGAGGAAGCAATGACTACTACGGCCCCACACAGGTTCACCAAAATAGCTCAATCCCAGATCTTCCCTTCCCATACACCCCAAAAAGATAGGCTCCTGGGCCCTTTTCATTGCTGCTGAACACTGCAGGGACCAAGACAAAGGTGTCCAACTTTGGGGGAGGGGATACTTTCTGACATTTTATAATCAGCTAAGAGCAATTGTAAACTTTTATATAATACTTCCTCCTGGAGTAGTTGACTTGATGCGAAGGAGGCATATCATAGGGCTGGTAAATTCATTCATGCATTCAAAAAAATACTCGTGGTTTATTACATGCCAGACACCGTGCTGGGCACCGAGCAAGACTGCCTTAGTCCCCATCCATACTGAACTCATGGTCTGGCAGGGAAGGCAGACAATTATAAAAGTAGGGACAAAACTGGGTGGAGGTGCAATGAAATGGGCTTGGATGCAAGGTTAAGGGCACACAGAGCAGGAGCCCCTAACTCCTGGGGGTATAATAATCTGGGAAGTGTTTATAGAAGGGTCAGATAGAACCACCCTGATGTTAAATGCACATCATTACTCCAATAAAAATATGTCTGGCATGAGACAGATGCCTATCCCCCCCTCTGGTTCCTTGTTCCACAGTCCTTCCCCCCTGCTTTCCTGTTTCCCACAGCTCCTGGGACATCCGTGTGAGGGTTGCTCATGAAGACCTCACTCAGAGAGTCACTGAAGCAAAACCAAGTTGCTCTTTAAAATGAGAAGACAAGAAACGGGAGTCCTAAACTCTCCTCAGCCAGCCCTGCTGGCTGTTAATAATCTCTCTCCAGATGTAAATATATGTACATATATACAGATGTGTATTCATACATGTGTGCTTGTATTTATAATCATATATAGCATAAATATCATTTCTATATATATGTAGAGAGAGGAGATTGTCAGATGACTGATGGATAGATACTTACATCTGGAGCAGACAATGAAGAAACAGTGCCAAAGAGCATGAGGCCAAGAGCCAGGGTGGATGTGGCAGCCCTCCTGTGGCTCAGGAGGCCCCGAGCCCAGCACAACTATATTTAGGTCCCTGCATGCATTTGCACTGGATTCTCATTATATCTTCCCAAGCCTGTGAATAATGGCCTTCCTAGCATTTTTATCTGATGGGAGAGGAAGGGGGAAATTCCTGGATCCAGACTAAGGGGATTCTAGTCCAAATCCTGGCTTTGCTGCTGGTTCACGTTGGCTAAAAATGGGGTGTTATAGCTACATGATTGGGCTGTTGGGATCAACTGAACTAACCTATGTGGAAGGGCCTAGAGCCTAATTCTGGCCAGTGGGGTGACGGTCAGGCTATGGAAGGCTTCCTGGTTAGAAGAGTGTCTCACGCCCTCATGAAACCCTCATGAACCCCAAGGGCTGGGCTACGTGGGAGAGGTGAGCAAGCAGGAGCCACAGAGGAAGTACGATGGAATGGTCTTGTGGACCACTCTGGAGCCCCCATTCAAGATGGGAGAACAGCACTCATCCTAGAGTAAAGCTGGGAATCGCCTGAGCTAGCAGAATCACTGTTGGCTGGAGCTTGTTTAATTTTATAGAAAGCTCTGGGCTCAGAGCCCAGCTATATAACAGTATGAATTACTCAGACAGACTGGGGATGAGCTGTCATTAAGCTGGAAGAGACCACTGGCAGGGTGTGTGGGCTGGTAGTGGAGGAGTAACAGAGGAGCTGGGGGTGATTCTGATGAGGCACTGGGGAGTTTTCTGTGTTCTACACTGTGGAAGGGATGGGTTTGCCACCATTGTCACAGGGAGGACTGGGCTTATCCTTCGGTCTTCAGAAGAACACAAGAGACTGAGAGAACAGACTTCAGCCAGGCTGCCCAAGCTCCCTCCGGGAGGCAGCTCAGATAGATGAAGGACCCAAAGAATGACCACAGTAGGCCCCAAAGAGATGCGTGAAGAAGGCCAGTGGGAGGAACTTCCCCACATCTGTCACCATATTGGGCACCTCTACTGAGCATCCAAGGTGAGGATGCTGTGCAGGGCATGCCAGGGCCTCCCAGCTCCTGCATCTCTGCCAGGACCAGAAGCCCAAACACAGTGAGTCTGTTAGGGGAACTAGTCTCACCACCTTCCAGGCTGGAAAGATGGGAGTCCTCACTGAATTTTCTCTCTGCTTCAACCCTCCACCCACTCCATCCCTAGGACCGGAGACGTAGAATGTTGAGCCTGAGATTCTGGAGTCTGTACACCTGGTCACAATCCCAGCTATGCATTAATATGTGTGACCTTGGAAAAGTTATTTAACTTCTTTATGAACCTCTGTTTCTTTATCTTAAAAGTAGGAATTATAATTATAACATATCAAAAGACTGTAAGAGCATCAGATGAGATCCTAAGTGGAAAGCTTAGCACAGTGCTTGAGTGAAAAATGGACATGGAATGTGGATGGGAGGAAGAAGGTGAGAAGGAAGGAAGGTAGGAGGAAGAGGAGGAGGAGGTGATGCTTAAAGGCAGTTCAGAACAGTAACCAAGAGCATAGCCTTTGCTGCCAAACAACCAGGTTCAAATTCCAGTTGTCACTCACTAGCTGTTGACTTTCTCACAGTCTCGGCTCCCTGACCTGTAAAATGGGGGCATATACTGTTTACCAGAGAGGACTGCTAGGGAGTTTAAATACGTTATTATGTCTAAGCCCTCAGAACATTATCTGTCACATAGTAGGTGCTGTGCAGATGTTTATTTTTCTATTACTCCTGCTACTACAGCTATCATCATCACCATCATCATCATCAAAGTTGGCCACTTTCAGTTTCAGGAATCTCAGATTCTCCCATTTTCCCCTCACTGCTGCCAATGACCCCCAACTCTGACCTTCGCGAGCCTGGAGTGGGCAAACTGATCATGTGCAGTGCGCCAGGAGCAGCGAAAGAAGAAATAATGATTAAGAGGGAAACAGATTTGTTGTGGCAGGAGTTTTGCCTGGAAAGGGAAGGACTAAATTTTAGCCAACTGGGCTGGTGACATGGAAAGAGTACTAACTCCACAGCTGAACAAATCTGGTTTTAAGTGCTCAAGGTAGTCAACCTTTGTGAGTCCTGGTGTCCTCATCTGTAAAACAGGGTCAATGATACCCATCTCAGAGGGGTGTATCTGGATGAGATACAGTAACTGTATGGGAAGTGCCAGCACAGGGCCTGGACACATAAGAAGTCACCAATAAATAGTAATTCTGATAGTTGCTGTTAATATTCAGTGCAACTCATGTATTTTCTTGATAGGCTCTAGTGGGGTGTGGCCGATGTAACACTCAAAGGATCATTCCAAATCTTTAAACAACTACTGGGCATGGTTCTTGAGAGCCCAGTGCTTGTGTTGTGGGGTGAGGAATAGATAAGTAGCTGAGAAGGGGGTGGAACAGGTGAGGAGCCTATAGACAGAAATGGAGGAAGTGATGACTAAATGTAGAAAATAATTCACCTTAACCTTCTATTTAAAAATGGGGTAGGATAAAATTAAAATTGCATCCTTACTTTCCACATAAAAACAGCAGGAAAGTTAGGCAGCATGGTATATTTGGAAAGTCTCATAATTACCATGTGGCCTCCTCATGTCACAAAGGAGAAGCTAATGCCCCAGTGACCTGGCCAGCCTTGCCAGTGAGCTAATGGCACATCAGGGACAGGAGCTGCCCTCTGTTCCCAACCCAAGCCTGTCTCCTCTGCTTTCTATCATTGGAAATGTTTGGGATCAAAGTTTAATCAGAGGTAAGGTCTGGTCCCAGCAGGAAACTACCTCTACAGGAGGCCAAACACCATTTTGGCTTATACCCAAATGCATATTCCCTCTCTGCTCTCCTGAAAGTAGAGCACAAATGCAGACAAGTGGTATGAGCTGTCTACACCAAGCAGCACATGGAGACAGACCTTGAGTACTCAGGCCCTGGAATAGAATACCCAGAGCTTCAGAGCCTGTGCCCAGCAAAGTTTTCTTCCCAGGAAATTTCAAGGCCTGTTCTTTCCAAAACATAAAACACCTTCAGATGAATGGCCCACACTGCCATTCAGAAGAGGTCCTCACCCCATCCAGACCTCAGATCCACACAGGCAACCCAAATACAGCCAGTGCAACTCATTTTGAAATGGAAAAATCTTCATTGTGCCAAAGGAAATTTAGCTAATTACTGTCTGAAGTTAATCATTAAACTGACATTGAGTTCATTTCAAGACTAGAGGTTGAAGCAGTTCTCTGTTCCCACATAGCACCAAGACAGACCACTGCAGTCAACGCTCTTGACCAAGATGAATGATTGAGTCACAGAATGCTTGGAAAGGACAGACCCAATGCTACCTTCTCCCGCTCTTCAAGTTAAATTGTTCCTAAATGACTCCCAAAGAAAGTAATGTGTACTCAACACAAGTGGCATATTAGGACCCTACAGCTTCACTGCTGGATTCTACCAAATATTCAAAGAACTAATACCAATCCTCCTTAAACTATTCCAAAAAATTGAGGAGGAGGGGATACTCCCAAATTTTTCTACCAGGCTTGTGTCACCCTGATACAAAAACCAAACAAAGACACAATAAAAAAGAAAACTATAAGCCAATATCTCTAATGAACACAGAAAAAAAAATCCTCAACAAAATACTAGCAAACAAAATTCAATAACACATTTAAAAGATTATTCATTAGGATCAAGTGGGATTTATCCCAGGGATGCAAGGATGGTTCAACATACAAAAATCAATCAACATGATATGTCATATCAAAAGAACTAAGGACAAAAACCATATGATAATTTCAATCGGTGCTGAAAAAGAATTTGATAAAATTCAACACCCTTTCATGATAAAAACTCACAAAAAACTGGGTATAGAAGGAACTTACCTCAACATGATAAAAGTGATATATGACAGACCCACAGCTAGTGGCATACTGAATGGGGAAAAACTGAAAGCTTTTCCTCTAAGATCTGGAGCAAGACAAGGATGCCCACTTTCAGCATTGTTATTTGACATAATGCTGGAAGTTCTAGCTAGAATAATCAGACAAGAGAAAGAAGTAAAGGGCATCCAAATTGGAAAAGAAGTCAAATTATCCTTGTTTGTAGACTATATGATCTTATATCAAGAGAAAGACTCCACCAAAAAACTATTAGAACTGATAAATTCAGTAAGGTTGCAGAATACAAAATCAACATATAAAAATCAGTAGCATTTCTATATACCAACAGCAAACAATATGAAAAAGAAACCAAGAAAGTAGTCCCATTTACAATAGCTACAAATAAAATAAAATATCTAGGAATAAACTTAACCAAAGAAGTTAAAGATCTCTATAACAAAAACTATAAAACATTGATGAAAGAAGTTGAAGAGGATACAAAATTTGGAAAGGTATTCCATGTACATGGACTAGAAGAATCAATACTGTTAAAATGTCCATAATACCCAAAGCAATCTACAGATTCAATATAATCCCCATTAAAATACCAATGACATTCTTCATAGAAAAACAAAAATAATCCTAAAGTTTATATGGAACCACAAAAAGACCCAGAATAGCCAAAGCCACCCTGAGTAAAAAAAAACAAAAACAAAAAACTGGAGGAATCACATTACCTGACTTCAAATTATACTACAGAGCTGTGGTAACCAAAACAGCATGCTACTGGCATAAAAACAGACACATAGACCAATGGAACTGAATAGAAAACCCAGAAGAAAATACACACATCTATAGCGAACTTATCTTTGATAAAGTTGTCAAGAACATACAGTGGAAAAAGGACAGTCTCTTCTATAAACAGTGCTGGAAAAACTGGATATCCATAGGCAGAAGAATGAGTAAACTAAACCCTTATCTCTCACAGTATATAAAAATCAAAACAAAATGAATTAAAAACTTAAATCTAAGACCTGAAACTGTAAAACTACTAAAAGAGAACACTGGGGAAATACTTCAAAACATTGGTCTGGACAAGGATCCCCAAAGCACCAGCAACCAAAGCAAAGTTGGACAAATGGAACCACATCAAGCTAAAAATCTTTTGCACAGTAAAGGAAACAATCAAAAAAGTGAAGAGACACCCCACAGAATGGGATAAAATATCTGCAAACTACCCATCTGACAAGGGATTAATAAGTAGAATATATAAGGAGTTCTAACAACTCAATGGGATAAAATCAAATAATCCGATCAAAAATGGGCAAAGGATCTGAATAGACATTTCTCAAAAGAAGACATACAAATGACCAAGAAATGCTCAACATCATTAGTCAGCAGGGAAATGCAAATCAAAACTACAATGAGATATCATCTTGTCCCAGTTAAAGTGGCTTTTATTGAAAAGATAGGCAATAACAAATGCTGGTGAGGATGTGGAGAAAGGGGAGCCTTCACACACTGTTGGTGGGAATGTAAATTAGTGCAACCACTATGGAGAACAGTATGGAAGTTCCTCAAAATACTAAAAATGGAACTACCATACGACCCAGCAATCCCACTGCTTAGGTATATATTCAAAAGAAAGGAAATCAGTATATTGAAAAGGTATCTATACTCCTATGTTTACTGTAGCACTATTCAAAATATCCAAGATTTGGAATCAAGCTAAGTGTCCATCAATGGATGAATGGCTAAAGAAATTGTGGTACATAAACATAATGTAATATTATTCTGCCATAAAAAAGAATGAAATCCCACCATTTGCAACAACATGGATGGAACTGGAGAACATTATGTTACATGAAATAAGCCAACCACAGGAAGACAAATCTCTCATGTTCTTCCTTATATGTGGGGGCTAAATATTAAAATAATTGAACTCATGGAGACAGAGAGTAGAGTGATGGTTACCAGAGGCTGGCAAGGGTAGCAGGGAGGGGAGGAAAAAGTGGGAATGATTAATGGATACAGAAATATAGTTAAATAGTTAAATAGAATGAAAAATATTTGATAGTAAAACACAGTGACTACTATCAACAATAAGTTAGGTGTCCTTTAAAATAACTAAAAGAGTGGAATTGGAATGTTCCTAACATAAAGAAATGATAAATGTCTGAGGTGACATATACCTCAATTACCCTGATTTGATTAATTCACATTAAATGCTTGTATCAAAAATCACATGTACCCTGTAAATATATACTATTATGTACCCATAATAATTAAAAATTAAAAAAATATATATATAAAAGAGTCAATGTATGTGAATTGCCTTCCAATATATACAAATCTAGCCTGAGTTTAAATGTCCATAGGGAGTGCCACATTATCTTTGCATTTCTCAAATACACTGAGAGCTTGCATTAAAATTGGAGGATACAAGAGATGGGAGATAGGGGAGCTCACTAAAATTCCCCATACCCAGTGAATCTGTTTCTGGCCATAGGATAAGCCATTGGATACTAAACAGCTCCTCAGAGACCCCTAGAGAAGTCAGGGGTTAAATCAACCTCAGATCCCTCCCAACTCTCAGAGATTTTGGATCTATGAATTTGTCACTGACTCATTCAACAAACATTCTCCGAGACCTGCTTTGTGTAGGCATTGCACTAAGTATACAAAGATGATTCAGATGTTTCTGTCCTCAAAAAGCACACAGCTGAAAACATGCAACAAAATAGAATATGGTAAGTGCTGAGACAGTGCCTGGTACTCTTTATAGACATCACAGGTGGGAGAGTGTCTGAAAAGCAATACAGAAAAATGCAGCTGAGTGCGGAGCTGAGCAATAGTTTTCCAAGTGGCAAACAAGAGAGAAGGGTATTCATACCACAAAGACAAAAGGTGTGAAGGTCATGACTCATTATCTTGTTCATCAAGGGCCACCAGGAAAAGAGTAACACAAAGCTGCAAAAGGACAAGGCCAATGGGAGATGATGGCACTTTGAGAAGAGCGTGTGGACTTCTCAGAGAGATCCAGCCCCACCCACAATGAGACTGACAACCACCTTGGGGTCTCAGACGGCTCAAACCACATCTGGGGAAGGCAGTCCTCTGCCCTTCCCTGAGACAAGCGGCTGGGACAGCCACAGCCACCCCAGCCCAATGGCCAGAACGTAGGACACATACTATAGAGCCAGGGGAGAGATGGAGGTTATCTCTGGTCTCCTGCAGCTTGGTGGAGGGAGAAACTGATAGGAAGGCTAAAAAGAAGGAGTATGCAAACAAAATTGAGATGAATTACTTAAATCAAGCCTGCTTTGCAATTTAGTTGGCATTCTTTCCCCTTGTATTTCTCCAGCAAGTCCTTGCATTTTGTTTTGTTTGGAGATTTGTACCGCCTCCCTTTTTGTGAGGAGTAGGACAGCTTAGCAGTAGCACTGCTTAGGACAGGCAGTGACTGGGTATATTTTGGAACCCATGTTGTCCTGATGCCTGCTGAACACTGGCCAGTGCCCTTAGTGACAAAAGAATGGGAAGCCCAGATTCTCCTCCTGCTTTTCCAGGACTCACAGGCAGATGCTGAGGTTCTTAAGACTCCAAAGGGGACACGAAAAGAGAATAAGGGCACTGGACAGGACCCTTGAGAACAAATGCCTAATTTGAGGTGAAGGTCATTTTGCAGACCTATTCCTCCTATTTCTCCTGAAAACACTACTGCTAATTATTATGGGGTGTAGGTTGTTATGGTGACAGCATTAAGAGATGTGGGTAGGGGCTTAACCTATGTAGACAAATCTCTATATGAAAAAAGTTTCCTTCAAACTGGGTTTGAGACATTTCTATATCTTACATCCATGATGTCAGGGGGCTACATAAGGTCATTCAATCTTCTAAAATGTGATATGCCAGATGGTCTTTGTAACCACTGCATCATCCTGTGGACACGAGGGATACCACAGCCACCAAGAAGGAACAGATGTGAGGAGATAGGGAAGGAAGGTTGGGATTTATAACAGACAGCACAAAAAGAAAGGCAGTAGAAGCTCTGGGGGTAACATCTTTTTGTCTCAAGTGGGAAATGAGATCAGAGGGGCAAGCCACCTATTAAAGATGGAGACACCAAGACCCAGATAGGACAGGTGAGTCTCCCAAGGTCATGCAGCAAGCTATGCTGGAACCAGGACAGACCTCCTGAACCAGTTCTTCCCACTGAACAAACGAGCTTCTTCCTTCTCTCCCCATCCTGCCATTCTGGCCCATAACCACAAAGCTCACCTTGGCTATGATGCGGCACAAGGGTGCCCCCTCCTGGGTCAGGCTGAACAGGTTCCCTGTGGTGGACTCCATGACATAGATATTGTCCGAGGCATCAATTTTTCTCACCAGTGCCTACCAAGAGAGAGAAAAGTCAGCTGGTTACTCACCCTCATATGCTCTGTGATCATCTTGATACCAGTGATTCCTATACCATGCTCCTAATAGCCCCTCTGGAATCTATAATCCTGCCTCATCCACCACTCCTCTGTGGGGGCAATGAGGTTCCAGCTTTGGGAAAGACATGAGTCAGGGTGACGTCTGAGCTACATGTCAGAGATATGGAATAATTTCAAACCCTGAGGCATGGGCAAAAATTTGCCCTGCCCCAGTCAATCAGAAAATCAACTCTCAACGTTGATAGGCTCGATAAATACCACTTCGTTGTACTACTGGCTCCTAATGAAAATGGAAACCGTCAGTTACATAAACAAACCATCAAGCTGAAAACCAGTGAGTTGCTACAGCTATGACCAAAAAAATGTGCTCATTTTGCATGGTGATTAGCCAGTGGTGGATTCCAGTTGAGTGATGGGTTCAGGACTTAAGTCAGGAGAAACACTCGATAGTAAGACATTTGCTAGGACAGTTGCACTCTACGGTAGCTCACTGCTTGGGTGTACAGCCAGGCCAAAACAGCAACACTGGAATCCTATCAAAGGGTGGGTGACTCAGTGAAGAATGCCATACTGATCAAGGCTGAAAAAGCTAAGGCTAGTGGTGAGTGGGGCTGGGAATGACTGAAGATACAACCAAGGGAGGCCCAGAAAGGAAAACAAATGGAAGATTCATTAACAAATAAGATATGAAGATTATTCCTAGAAAAGTTAAGCTAATTTCTGGGGGAAAAAATTCTTTCATGTATCTTGAAACCACTTCATAATCAGCTATTTGCTTTGGAGCATTTGATTTATTGATTATAAATAATTCCTACCTGCTAATTAATGCCAGTTGCTCAAGTTTCTCCTGGGAGGTGTGGAGATAGAGCCTGGGGGGAGCTGCCTTTGAGGGCTTCACACAGGAAGCTGGGTGCTGTGAGAGGCCACTTGTTCAGTTTCAGTTACCATGTTTATTTTAAAATATTAAGACTGGTTTGTTTTTAATTAAACCCTGGTGTTACAGAAGAGAGCAACTTAGACACTTAAAAGCAACACTTAGAGCAACTGAGACTTTCTTTGCCTCAGTTTCCTCATCTATAAAATGGTATAAGTAACAGTGTCCATCTTTTAAAGAGGTTGTGCCCCTTTCTTAAGGTTGTCAATATATACATAAAGGACTTCTAAAGATAACTGCCACGTAGAAGCAAAATAAAATTGTTAACAGTTATAATTTTGTGATCTTGAGCAATTGAGATAAACTCCCTATACCTCAGTTTCCCCATTTGCAAAATTAATACAATTAAGGAGCTTTGAGGCTCAAGGTAAATGGTTCTCCCTTTTTTCTTCTTTATTCAAACTCATGGAATTCTTCACACACACAGCATGCTAATCCTCCATAGAGCAGTCTAAGATTAAGTATGTGTTTAATCAAACTACGTTAAATACAAAAATTATTCTCTAAGTTGATAGATGCCTCTTGTGAGAGATTCAACAAAAGGTAAAATTAATAACCAAGATTTGTCACTACAAATCTCTGTAATGATCACACTTCTTAGAACCCTTCCCAGCGTTACGGTAAGCAGCTACACATGTGATGCTAACGCTCACATGAAAATGCAGATTTCATATACTGGGGTCCTGTACCTAAATGATAATTACCTAATGTTCCTGATTAGTGTTTGCACTTGAAGCAAATTAGCATTACATTAAACAATTCAAACCCAATGTCTTTTGCAATCAGCTGCTAATATTAGACCACTTAAACCGGAGAATAATTTCATGTTAATATCTATACACATATATACAGTAATTATACCTCGGCTATGTCTCTGTGAATCAGATCTCTGACAAAGGAAAGTTGTAAGCATCCTTTCCACAGCATAAATCTGTGATGCAAGATTAAAGGAGCCACTGAAATCTTCAAGGCCCTAAATATCACAATTATGTCAGATCTGGATGGAAGGGACCTCTGAAATCTTTTGTCCAAACCTTATTTCGCAGTCAAGGAAACCGAGACATAGTCATGACCAAGGTCACACATGTGATCCAGGGTGAAGCTGGGCCCTGACCCCTGTGAACCCAACTTCCTGTTTTCAAAAGTTGGTGAATCCATCTCCTTGAACGGTGGCAGGACCCCACCTGGTAGAGTGGAGCTGGAAGCCTCAAGGCTCTCACCAAACAGGGGAGCGGTTCTCCCTCCCGGGTTCCCATTCGCATCCAGCACTCTGTGTGGTGTGGTGGGAACCAGAGCTCCTGCAGCAAGAGGCATAGCTGACTGGGGACCTGCTGCTGCTGCCCCTGTGAATCTTCCCTGTGCTCTTGCCAAGGCCACATCTCTCCTGAGCCACTCCCAGCTGTGGCCAAGCACAGCAGGACTGTGGGACCTCTAACAGGTGACTCTGGCTTGATTCCCTGTATGAGCTTCTTCCTTCCTCCTTTTCTTTCTCGGATGTCAGACCTGCAGCATGGCTTTCTGTGGCTGCTTCTGCTTCCTTCCTTTCCTGCTCCACAGGAGTCGCCCATCTCATCCTATCTTAGTGACATCCCCAAAGCAATGCGGTCAAAAACTCAAGATTTTTTTTTTCAGGAACTCAAGGAGAAATTAGAGAAGTTTCAATATTATGCCTCACTCTATATCATGAGAAGAGTGGTGAAAGAATGAAAACAAAATTAAGGAAGATAGACTTAGGCTGAATGACAAATATGTACTTAAAAGACAGACTAGGCAGATACGAAACAAACAAAGAAAAAAATAAGATCTTTGTAGAGCCAGAGAAAGGAATAAAAAGAAGTTAAGGAGATGCATGCAGTCTAACTGCTCTACATAAGGCATTAGAAAAGAACAATGTATTTTTAATCGTTCTTCCACCAGAAAGAGTGACTGCAACCCAGTGAAATCTATCAGAAGGGAGGTAAATCCTCAAAGAGCAGGCTGGAATGAGTCTCTCAGAAGGAGCCACGAAAATATTGGGAAGCTCCTTCCTAAAGCTCTAGATGGAGTCCATAGTCAGACATCCATGCAAAGGGGTTGCATAAAATGTAGGCAGGCTTGACAGCGGTGGTAGATTACAGAGGGCTACTGATTCTTTTCTACTCCTCCCGTAGACAGATGAGTTCTAATTTTCCTCCCCTTGAATCTACCTAGCCCTAGAGCCTTGTTTGATCAACAGAAGCCAGCACTTGGCAAAAGTGATATCCTAGGACTTCTGAGGCCAGGTCATAGGAAGCCATGAAACTTCCACCCCAGGCCTCTTGGATCACTGTTTTGGGAGCCCTGAGCTGCCAGGGAAGAAGTTTGATAACTCTCAGACTATCATGCTGGAAAAGCCATGTGTAGGATCCCTGTCAACCCTCTCCACACTGAGACCAGCCTTGCAGCCACCACTCAAGGCACCAGACATGTGAGTGAAGCTGCCTAGGACTCTCCAAACCATCTGCCGGCTGAATGTTACCTCTGTTGATGCCACATAGAATGGAACAATCACTCAGTCTAGCCCTCCCTGCTTAAATTCTTGACCCTTAAAATCATGAGATATAATAAAAACAGTTGTTGGATTTTTTTTCATTATGCTTTAAGAGAGTTCTGGAACATCAGAAAAGACTACAGAAATCAGCATGAACTATTTGAAGGATTACTGCATAAATTTCCAGGTGACAGTTTTTGGAAGTGGGGATGTAGCATTTCCTGTGTCCTAAGGGAACATGCTGGAGAAATGCATGAATTAGGACTTCTGAGGGCATACCGAAGAGAAAATAAAATAATTGAATCCAGGCTTGGACTAGCTATTCATCAGATGGGAAAATACCTCCTGGGTGGGAATACCCAATTTATGAAGGTAAGTGTGGATAAGATCTGTTAGAACTGGAGGCTTTTGGAAGACCCAGAACATAACTGATTTCATTTCTCTCAATAAAGGAAATCCCCAAGTCTAGAAGAGTTTGCTGGAAAAACAGACGAATGTACTAGAACGCAAAGGGAAGTAAAGGTGGGGAAAGCTGCTCAGATATCACTGCTACATTCACTCTGTGAGTTAGAGAAGGAAAGAGACCCAGAGAGAAGGAAAGAAGGAGAGTAAACCCTTAGAAACTCAACTGAGTCTCTCTGAAAGGAGTAGGAAATTAACAGGCAAGAGAACACTGGAGGGATAATTCATTACTGCAAAAAAAGATGGAGCACAAACTAATACTACTCAAAGCTGGAATATTCAAAAGGCATAGAAAAATGCTATTTTGAGAAGCGCCTGGTAGAGGGACTGGTGGTCATCTCCAGGACTATGGGGTCAGACATCAGGAGCATCAATAGTGGCCTCAGTTCAGGTATCTGCTGAGGGTGATTCTTTCAATGCAACAAGAAAACCTCTCTAGCAGATAGGGGTCTCAAGGCCTAAGCAATTCCCTAGAGTAAGGGGCAGGGACCACAGCCATCATGATATAGAACTAGAAGTACCTCTGTATCCTATGTCAAAAGAGTTTTTCTTATTTAGCCCTAAAAAAATTTTGAAAAATATGTGACTCTTTGCACATTTTTAATTTGGCAGCTAAAATTGTATACCATAAGTTTAAAAAACAAAGTTGGAAAGAATGTAATTTCCAGCAGATTGTAAATATTGGCATAAAATAAAACCATCACATCACTCTTTCAGATGTGTTCAATGGAATCTAAATACCAAAACAACTTGATACCAGCATCATCTATTTAAATACCCGTGAATAATTTCTTTCTTTAATATTTTGCATCTTTTCTTTTCACCACTAAATTTATATTCCCGTTTCAATTTTCCCTCAGAATTTTACCTTAATGCAATACATTTAAGTTTTAAAGTGTTTTACTGATCACCCTTATCATGTTTATCATTGACACTTGAAATTTTATTTCCTGTTACTATAAGATTCCAAGTGTTTTTTTAAAAATATTTTTATGGTTGAGTTATTGTTATAATTATTATCAGCATCATTGGTCAAAACTAAATAGGTTATAAATTTTGATAAATAATTATAAATCATAAAAATTAAAATTTTATTATATCTCTTAATGAGATGAATGGGTCTTTTTATCCTTTTTATCCTTCCTAATTCATTTATGTATTCATGATTGAATATTGACTTAATGCTATATTTTTTGATGTAAACTCTGAAAAATCTTGTTCTCATAAATCAAAAAAGAGGAATGGGAGGAGTTTGTGTAGCTACGGTTCTCAACACTTTGGGTACCTTGTGAGTTATGTAATCACATAGTGATCTATCATCAAACACTATTTTTAATGATCTAGCAGCTGATAACTCCTCTAAATCAGTCCTCCTCTAAATTGCTAAAAGCAAAGAATTGGAAACCACTTGACTTGCAAAAGCATTTGTTATCCAATCATTAGAGTCATTCATTCACTTTCTCAATTTCTGGGAAAAATTCTGAAAGTACTTTACCAAGACTTATCAAATAACTATTAATTATAACCATTATGTTTTTAGTTAGAGAAACTTGGGTCACCCAAATTATTCAGAAAGGACTGGGAAAATCAAAATATTATTAATTTCATGGCCAATACAATTTTTAATAAAATATTTTTGTTTTTCAAATATATTTTATCAAAACTATGAAGCCACAGCTTTTGCTTATTTAATTTATAAGAAATACCCACCTATAACTTAATTGGCAAAGAAAGTCCTTTTAGTCAGCCCAATCAGCCAAGTCAGACTCAACTGTCTCTCAATAAAGACTTGATTTCATTTTTTATTTTAAAGTTTTTTATATGTATTTTAAGAAATGCTAAAAACCATGGACAAATAATTATGAAAGCCATTCTCTAAGGGAAAATGCTAAAAACCGTCAATATTAAAATAAAGTAGACCTAAAATAAAACTTAATTTATTTGCATATGTTATAAAGCCAGAACAAAACAATTTATTGAATTTGTAATAATGCACAGTAATATGTAGCTAACATTCTAAGTTAATTATAAATCTAAGATATGATAAAATACATGGTATTTCTTTAGTAAGTAGCTGTATATATGTATTAAAGTTTGGTGTTCATTTTTAGGGAATAATTAAATAAGAACCGAGAATTTAAAAATTGTAAATAATCGCATTAATGTTAGTGACTCTCTCATGATCAAACTTTCCTATGTATTTAAAGAAGGAAAAAGGTATATACTGCCTAAATCTAATTAGTCCAGCTGCTAACAATTAATTGTATCTTTCATTAACAGGAAGTAGAAAGTAGTATAAATATTTCAAAAATATTTTGACAAAATAGACTTTCATTGCTTTCTTAAATAATGTACATCAAATATGAAAAAAATCATAAAAAGTTTGCTTCTGTATTTTATCCAATATACTTTGAAAAATTTGGTCATTCTCAAAAACATTCCACTTACATCTAAAAGAACCAGTATCATTATTACCCTTTAGAATCTCTTCAAAGACACTTTTCAGCAAATGTCACATCCTAGGAATGAGTATAAAAAATAGCTGAAAGGGATTGCTTGCATTTAAGTATATGCCCTAAAAAAGCCTTCTTCAGCATTTGAAGTGTCCTATCAGCGCTCTCTTTGCTCTGGTCTAAAGAAAATGTCCCTCTTTACACTATTTGAGAATAAATGGATGGAAAGGATAACATAAATTGGAAACTTTCAAAACCACCCCTCCAACCACACACTCTACCATACATCCAAATTCAGAAAATCCCCACACTGGGAAAAACACACAATTTCTAATACTTCTCTCAACATAAATATGTATAAAGCACGAAAATAACTCCTGGAGGCCTAAGGGTTTTATGGTTCGTGAATCAAGGACGTTCCTTTGTTTGGTCTCCCACTCCCATCCCACGGTTTTTGCACAGCAGGGCAATGCACTGGAAGATTTCGGATGGATCAAGAGTATGCCTTTCTTTTGGAAAGTAACAGAAGGGCTATAAAAAACTCAGTGTATTATTTGGAAGATCATTTTTAAGAAAGGGAACAAATGAAAATTGAAGATCTGGAAATAGATTTCCTTAAAACAATATGTGCTTGCATTTCTCCTGGGAAATCTTTGGGAACCAGGGAAACGCAATGCATCTGAAGTAGCCTGAAGACCGCTGGTCTCAGTCACTGCGAGGAGCCCAAATCAATGCAGCCTCGTGTGGCAGAAACACAGGGCTTAGAGGGAGCTAGAAAATAAGACGTTTTCAATATGCTGGATGGGAAAGAATGTAAATCAAGCAAGTCCTTGTACAGAAGTTGCAAATGCCTGACTTTGCAGGACGAAGAAAACGTTTCAAATGCCCTTCAGTGACAAAGGAGACGTTTTTTCTCCCGTATATGGTAAACAGAGTACCACAATTAACCCACGGTGGACGTGTTCCCCCAGTGAGTGTTCACAAATCTTTGTGGACATGAACACCTGAAATAAGCTGACTGGCACCCTGCCAAGGCTGCAACCAAGACAGTCTCAGCCGCTCATCCTCTTTTCCTCAGCTACAGATGAGCATCTGTTAAGGCCTTTGAGCCTGGGACAAAATGTCGACTGGAGTTCCTGTCCTGGGGACTAAGGATTGCCCTGTTTTCACTTTCTGTGAGCATAGGGGTAGCGCTGTGATATCACGCTGTACCCAATATTAAGGGCTCTTTGGACCCTGTCACTTATGGTTGGGAAAGACCCCTACGAAGTGAGAAATCCTGAAGGACCCCTCCTGTTCCTGCAGAGACATCCAGGACTGCAGCCCCTGAGGGAAACATGACTCCCCACACACTGGAGTGGGGCCCTCCTGGCTGAGAAGAACAGAAT
This sequence comes from Varecia variegata, assembly GCA_028533085.1. Taxonomy (NCBI): domain Eukaryota; kingdom Metazoa; phylum Chordata; class Mammalia; order Primates; family Lemuridae; genus Varecia; species Varecia variegata. Next base: position 147,302,984 of record CM052438.1, on the reverse strand, counting down.
AAGAAAACGGATGAGATTATATTAAGAGTAAATGGATTCTTTTTTTTTTTCTTTTACTTTATTTTCTCCCAAGGAACTTTAAAATGGGATGGGGGCATACCAAAATTCTGGAAATCTTTATATTTCTTAGCAGGTAAGTATGTTTGGATTCTCTTTTTGTTGCCATTTAATCTCACTGCAGCCTCTGCTTACCTACATTGGACAACATGCCTGAGCAAAATCTGAGAGCTGGAAACAGAACAGGAAGCCAATTTTGAGCCGTAGTTGCAAAACATCCTTAGAGTTCACTTAATGACCATAATATTGTGAGTAATTTCTGAGCCTTCTGGAAGCAAAATCTAAATTGCCCATGGTGACTTCAAAAGGACCCACAAAAGGAGTCGAGGTTGTTACGTGGGAGGACGGCTTTGTGAAGGCAGGAAAGGACTTCCCCACAGACAGTGGACCTCCCCCAATGACCCAGCCACACTCCTGCCAAACCACAGCCTGGGTGGGGTTTCAGCAAGGCCACCTCTGCTGGTCTTGCTCCCTCTCCTCCCTCTCACCCCACTGAGAGGGCAGGGATGAGCTGTCTGACGGGGGAGTTTGGAAAAAGGAACTGAGTATGCTCAGCTTAGTGTCTCCCTCTCCTCTCTCACGAAGGTCATTCTGGTCTGACCTCTGTCATGGGATAGGTGCTTGTCCTTCAGGTGAGGCCTGAGATTGTCCAGCTCTGCCTGGGACAAGCAGGAGAAATTTAGTTGTGAGATGAAGTTTTAACACGCTCTCTTAGCCACAGAGCCAAAGCTATGTTCCCCAATTAGTTTTATTTTAAAAAGGTGATATTTAAACTAAAATAAAAATTATTGACTCAGTGATTAGGTGAATGAACATAACACCTATCCACATGAAGCTGATTAAAGATTAAAAGATATAGGCAAGAGTCAATTTGTTCAATACAGAGTTCCCTAAGTTGTCTTCAAGGAAATCAATTTTTGTAAGTCAAGTCTTCTCCCCTTACCTCTCACATGGCTAATCCTTTATTCTCATATAGACTAATCATCATGGTTCATGAATTCCCTGTTAACATTTAAGTCTTAAATTTTTCCCTCCCCACAAACTAGTTAAATTATCTTAACAAACAATTAGCAGATTAGGAGTCTTCTTTAGCAAAGCTTGTTGTTGGTTTCTCTTAAGGCAGAGCAGGACTCTAGTGAATAAAGCAGATGGCACAATCAGGAGACTGCCACCAATTGCTCATGTGTTATCTCGTTTAGCCCTAACCACAACCCACTGTAGAAGTCACTTCACCAGGGGTCAGAGAAATTAAGTAACTTGCCCAAGTTTGCATAGCTGGTAAGTAGCAGTCAGGATTTGCACCCTGATATGCCTGCCAACTCTATGCTCAGTCACTGCCCCACCATGCCCACATCCATAGACTTACATACCATCAAGATTGGAAGAAACCTTACAAGTCATTCAGCACAATCTCCATCTTCTACCTACGTCCCCCCAGCCATGGCTCGCCCATCTGAGTAATGGGGAGTTCCTAAGGCAGCCCCTTCCGTTGTCGGACAGCCCTGTTGCTTCACAAACTTCTTTATACATGGGATATTCTGTAGATTTGATCCACTGGCCCTAGGTCTGTCTTCCCTTTTGGGCCCCCAAAGCACAGAACCTTGTAGGTAGCAGAGTGCCCATCCCTAGATTAAACATCCCTGCTCCTCCAACTATTCCTCACAGAACTGTGATCTTCAGCCCCTCCCAATCCTCCTAGGAACTTCGTCTGAGCACAATCATTGTCAATCACCCATCTATGGCCCAGAACTGGACAACTGGACATAATATTCCAGAATGGAGCAGACCTGTGCAGAATAGTGTGAGATTATCACTGCCCTTGCTGTAAAGAATATGTCACCACATACGCAGGTGTGTGTGTGTGTGTGTGTGTGTGTGTGTGTGTGTATGGTAGGGGAAAAGATTGCTCCTACATGGCTTCCTAGTGCTAAAAGAATATTTTCCAAATTGCATTTCCTGAAATATCAGCATCTTAGAATAAGTAAATAGGCACTTTAATAATAATTTGAAAATTCTGTGACCCTGTAAGTTTGGAACATACCACTTAACTTCTATCCCAGGTACTGTTCTGGTCACTAGAGATGTATGCATGAACAACACACAAAAATATCCCCATATATGGAGGCTACGAGTCAGACAAGAAACACTACGCGTGTGTGAGGACCTTTTGGAAGATTTGCAATGCAGAATGGCACATCATAGGAGAATTTCTGATGCAAAGAAATAGATTTGATTTCATTTACATCAAGACATCCCAAATATAGGATCCTGGTATAATTACCAGCATCCTGGAGAACAGTATTTGAGTCACTAGTTTAGGAAACACATGCTTACATCACTGAACACAAATTACCTTGTCTTCAGCCAATATACTTTCTCCTGTCAACCGCTGTCCTGTATGGAAACCTTCTAATGTAAAAAGAAGCTAAAGATCAGCCAAAAAAATCTTAGGAGAGCTTAGATGACACCATGGGACACTCTGGCAGGGAAGGAGGAAAGCACCAGGAAAGGAAACAAATATGCAGATGAATAGAGGACAAAACTCTGCTGATCCCATCAGGAGAGCAAGGCCAACGAGGGACCAAATTCTAGCAGAGGAGTAGGTGCTCCTGCTCCGCTCCCAGGCCAGGCTTCAGTGACCCCGCTGGTCAGACCTGGCAGCGGAGCAGGGGACAGCCAGGGAAGTAGGAGCACCAGATAAGGAATTCTACCCTGAATAAGGTCAGAATGAAGAAAATCCAGAATGGATCCCAATACACAGACCAAAAGGTCCCAGTAGGCTCCCGGTGGGCCCAGGGAGCTTTTCCCAGAATCTCATGCACTAGAGCATCAAAGATACCCTACCTCTTTGCTCCCGGGGAGAAAGAGCTGATGACTAGTTCCAAACCCGGCTGGATCTTATTGACAATCCAACTTAACACTTCCATTTCAGCCCTTTTAATTGAACCTGGCACTTCCAGGCAGGTGGTCACAAAACCGGCATAAAGAGCAGCAGTCGGCCCCTGTGCCCCTGCTCAGACGTTCCTCCAGGCCCCCCGCCCACCGCTAACTTCAATACTCCCCACTCATCACTTCCTCGATTTCTCCACATATTTCGGTCCCCATGTCCTGTGGGTCCCTCTGGACTTGATGGTTCAGTTTGGGGTATGAACCCCAGCTTGAACCATAGCCCATCCTGACCTGTGATGTCAGCACTGGCTCGTCAGTATCAAGTGCCTGCCCCAGTGCCCCGGCCTTAAGCCATCCCGCCCCTTTGTCCCTGTCAGGGCAGGGAGAGTGGCATCGGAGGACCTTCCTGTGGTTGGGAGGGTGAGAAGGCCTGGGACCAGCTGCACCGACGTGGGGTGCAGGCCCTGCGGGAGCGAGGACTATGGACTGAGGCAGGATGGGCAGGTGAGTCAGCCCAGAAGGGCCAGGACCCTGGACAAAACGAGCCAAATGCTCAGGAAGGAGAGAAAGGAAACTCTGGGCTTGGCAAAGAGGCTGAGTTTGGAGAGAAGCCAAGATGGAAAGGGATTTGTTATTTGTGGGAAGCTTTTATTTGGTGGTGGGAAAAGAATGGCAAGTATGTAACACAATATTTCTGTAACTATAAATAACATGTAAATACATTTCATAATGAGAACCGTATGGAATCTGCTTTACTGGGAAGCTTCTAAAATAGCAAAGGGCAAGGGAGGGAAATAACACGTATTTAACCCCCACTACGTGCTAAGCACCTTCCATGTGGTTTTGCTTAGTC